>CM060407.1:37735753-38176695 GCA_030545235.1 Helianthus tuberosus | reverse complement strand
TGGACTAGTAAATGGTATGCGTAACGACGGTTCGCCACCTGGTCTGGTTTGTGGGTTCAACCGGTCTGAAGGGTAACCAAACCAGCAGCCTGGTTACGAAAACAATGATGTTTAACATAATCTAATTATGAAATGTTTCCCCTTTCAAAAACTTGAACTTATTCTAAGAGTCAAGTTATTCTACAAAGGCTCCTAATTATAAGAAGTGTAAGAAGGATTTGTAGAGTGACAAGTATCCAATAACCTAAAATTAAACCCACTACATCACCACCCAAAACCTAAACACCCACCCCCCACCCCACCCCACCACCACCCAAAAACCTAAACCCCCCCCCCCCCCCCCCAACAATAAAAAACTATACCTCACCAAAAAACCCTCAAAAAATCTAACCCCCCCCACCCCCCAAAAACCTAAAAAAATACCCAACACCCCCCCCCCCCCGCGCCCCAAAAAAAACAAAAAAACAAAAAAAAAGCCTAAAAAAATCTAAACACCCACCCCACGCCCACCCTAGGGGTGTTCAGAAAAAACCGTAAACCAAACCGATCCGAATAACAAATTCGGTTTTTGGTTTGGTTTCTAACCGAAACCGATTTGTGAATATGGTTTTTGGTTCGGTTTATGGATCCACATTTTATTTTATTTGGTTTAACCGAATAAACCATTTAAGTTAATTAATTATTAAATAAAAATAATAATATTTTATAAATCATATACAATTTATTAGCCCAAAATAGGTATTTTTTTATGCAGCCCAACATAACACATGTAAATCTAAAAGCTCAACTCAAACTCACTCATTTCTAAAATAATAGAACTTCTTCAGACCTTTAGTATAGAAACTAGGGTTACTACATGTTTGAAGATTATTTATATTTTGTGTCATTAGACTTGTTAACCATTTATCGTTTCTATGATCTATGTTTTGAAGCTTTAACTTTGTGGTTGTGTCTACGACTACTTTATGGATGTGTTTGTTTTATTTTGCAATGAAACTTTCTTGTATTCATATGTTGTTAGGTGTAAATTAGTTGCGATGTTCGAAAGTTGGAACACAAACATAAATATAAATTAGAAAAAAAGTACTTAGGTACAATTTGGTTAGATTTTGTTTATTGAGTAAATTTCAAAGTTCGTCCTTTATGTATGTCTAATATATCAAAGTATGTCCTTTATCTTTAATATCTTCAAGAAACATACTTAATGTTTGCAAATCCTTACATGTTACGTCCTTTAGTCCTAATCCAGTTACTTTTCATGGTTAAATCAGACAAAGTGTATCCTACATAAGGGTATTTTGGACATTTTATCATTTATTTATATAAAACAATATACCTCCTCTCCTCCACCAGACACAAACACTCTCTCTCTCCCTGCCATCACCTCCACCAGCCACCACCATTACCTCCACCAGACACCCCCACCAGCCACCACCACGACCACCGCCAGACACCCCCACCAGCCACCATTCTAACCAAATCCAGATATCAAAACATTAAAGCCAAAATCCATAATCAGGAATTGAAACCCAGAAGCAGAAATCAATACATTATAACCAAATCTAGACATGAATCACTAGAACCAAAATCCAGAAGCAGAAACCGAAATCGAAACACTAAAACTAAAATCCAGAAGCAAAAATCAAAACATTACAACCAAAATCCAGAAGCAGCAATCGAACATTAGCAAAATCCCGACCTTCTGTGACTCGATCCGACTCGCCGGAGACTTTATAACTCCGGCCATGGCCCGTCTTTGTCATCCTCCCACCCACACCCTCACCGTCAACACCTCCACTACGCACCTCCACTCCTGCTACAAAACCCCCATCACCGCTGCCACTGTTGCCGTAAAAGGAGGGGATCGACTCCTTTCTTCTTCTCCGTCTCTCTCTCTCTCTTCGATCTGTCCGATCTGCTCAGTAGGGGGTGTGGGTGTGTGTGGGCGACGATATCGGGAGACAGAGGAGGATCGGGTGTGAGTGTGGTCGCCGGAGAAGGAGCGACAGAGGGAGGGTGAGGGTTATGGGGGCTTGTCGGCGAACGAGCGGCAACCGGTGCACGCCGGAATTCATTCCGGTCACCGGAATTATTGAGAGAGAGAGAGAGAGAGAGTGGCAGGTGATGTGGTGTGCTTGAGGGTGTCGGCTGCTTATGTCTTTGATTAGGGTTCTCAAATGTTGAATGGATAGATGGAGAGATATTGTGTTTGTATGTATTAGTGTATAATCAGAGAGAGGGATGGAGGGTGTCTGGTTCTGTGTTTGAAATCGAAGAAGAAGGAGAGCAGGGGGTATTGTAGGGTTTACAACATAAAAGGAGTATTTAGAGTAAATGACATTAATGCCCTCATGTGCTTCTCACATGACCTGAATTAACTGGGAAAACAAACTAGGTTTAGGGTAAAGGACATAACCTGATTGGTTTTTCAAACATTAAGTATGTTTTCTGAGGTTATTAAAGACAAAGGACATACTTTGATATTTTAGACATACATAAAGGACGAACTTTGTAATTTACTCATGTTTATTTAGTTTATTTGGTTTCTAACCGAAACCAAACTGAATTGAATTTGGTTTGGTTTGGATCGGTTTGTATATTCCTTATTTGGTTTGGGGTAAAAAAATTTGAAAACCGAATAAACCGAACCAAATAAACCATAAACCGAACCAATGAACACCCCTACGCCCACCCCCTCGGCAAAAAAAAATATTGGGTGGGTGTCGGGTGATGGGGGAGGGGGTGGGTGGGGGGTTTAGGTTTTAAGGTGGTGGTGGATGTTTAAGTTTTTTTTTTTTTAGTGGGTTTTTTTAGGAGCCTTTTGTACCTTTCTTACAATTATGAACCTTTGTATTTGATCATAATTCCTTATTCTAAACCAAAATATAATCAGAAACTTGAACTTATTCTAAACCAGAATATAATCAGAAAAATAAAAAGTTTAATAAAGATTAGTTTATGAATCACAATGAGGACCATTAATATTCTCTAAACTGATAACTTGTTAAAACACTTAAAATTAAAATGGTTGTACCTTTTTAGAAAACGTATCAGAACAAAAGCATTTATTTGAGATCTATAGATGGAGGACCACCGTAGATTCGGTCACCCCAAAATAGACGGTTGAGATGTGAAGTTGAACAAATGGGACAGAAAACGTATCAGAACAAAAGCATTTATTTGAGATCTATAGATGGAGGACCACCGTAGATTCGGTCACCCCAAAATAGACGGTTGAGATGTGAAGTTGAACAAATGGGACAGTTTCCTCCCGCGTTTCATGAAATTGAACTCAGAGTCACTTATTATTATTTCTTACTCCTTTAAGGAACTCAAAACTCAGCCGCAACCTTCTTTTTCAGAGATTTTCTGCCAAAAAATCGATTAAAATCTTTTCAATTATTATCACTGAGATTCAGTTGAATCGCTATCATCGGCAATAAATCGTACCATGTTGCACGTTAAAAATTGTTTTATTTTAAGCTTATCATGCCTGTGGCCTGTACGTAGCAGTCATGAAAATGAAATTACGATTACGCACTGTTGTTCTCGGTTTCTGGAGGCAGTTTGAATTGTAAATCTCATTAAATGTTTACTTTTGTTGAAAAAACTAAAAGCAATGTTTTCATAAGTTATGATCAAATGATTTGTCGAACCGATTCTATGTAGTCGTATGATCAAACCGGTCGAATCGGTTTCAAGAACCAAACTATTGAACCCATCAATCATGCATTGTCACCTTATTTTACTGACAAGTCACAATTAGGGGTGCAAACGAGCCGAGCTACTCGAGCTCGGCTCGAAAAAAAACTCGAATGAGCTGAGCTTAAACGAGCTCGAGCTCGAGCCCGAACCTAAAAACAAGCTCATTTAGTAAACGAGCCCGAGCCCGAGCTTCGCTTATCGAGCTCGAACCGGCTCGCGAGCCTAAACGAGCTTTCTGTTTATATATTTTTATTAATACACTAAACATATATTTAAATTAATATTAATTACCATTTATATAAATATAAAAAATAACTAAATTATATATATATATGATAATTATAATTAATATAAATTAATTAATAAATACTAAACGAGTCGATCCCGAGCCGAGCTCAAGCTTGAAAAATTACCTTCGAGTCGAGCTCGAGCTTTCATATGCTAAACGAGGTCGAGCTCGGGCTCGGCTCGTTTGCACCCCTAGTCACAACTATCCTAATTAGGCCTGTAAATGAACCGAACGAACACGGACAAAGACATGTCCATGTTCGTTCATTTATCTTTAACCGAACACAAACATAGAATCGAAGACATTTTTTAGTTTATGTTCGTTTATTAAGAAAATGGGCATTTCGTGTTCGTTAAAACCTGAACGAACAGTTCACGAACGTAAAAACATAAACAAGTAAACTTAAACGAACATATTTTAACAAACAATAAACAACAAAAATGAACATAATTGAACAAACACAAACGAACATAAATGACTAAGCATAAAGTAACTTTTTATATGAATTAATAATTGATTACGATAAATTTTATTGCAAAACCAATTTTATTACTAGAAAGTTCAATTACCAATTAGTTATATTTATATAAGTAGTTAGAAAGTTACTTTTATTTTTAATATTTATATAAATATAATTTTTTATGTATTTAATTGAAACGAACATAAACACATGTAAATAAAAAACCTAAATGAACAAACAAAACGTATGTTCATGTTCGTTTGTTTAATTAAATAATCAAAAAATTGTGTTCATGTTTGTACGTTTATTAAATAAACGGGCATAAGCGAGCTTCACGCCGAACAAATTCATGAACAATTAATTCATGAACGTTGGGTTCGTTTACAGACCTAACCCTAATACCACTAAATAACTGGCAACACTTCTTTAATCTACCCTAGAACTAAAGGTCCCACGCTTTTACTTTATCCACCAATGACACACCCTTACCACAACTACCCTAAATGGGTATGCATACCTGTAAACACAAGCCATACACCCTACCCGAATGAATGACGACCATTTACCCTCCTCGGTTAAGGAACTGGAAGTGGTACCCGAATTGTGCCTCTCCTCCCTTGTATGTTTATTTGTAATGTTAACAACATATTGAGTATAAAACACATAACATATAAAACATGAAGTGGTAAGTAAATGATTTGTATTATGTACCTCGTCCTGGCATCTTGCTTGGCTTTATTTTATTAAGGGTGGAAGGGATGCTCTAACACCTAATCAATTACCTTATGTCATGTCAACTTCTCTCTTCACTCCTCGTTTAGCACTCAATCACTAGAAGTACTTCACCCAACAATTTTTTCTTTAAAAAAATAAAAAATGTGTGATTGGTTGGAAGAGGATAGGGCCCACCATTAACCCCTCTGTCTCCCGTCTCACCTCTCACCTCGGTGACTAGTCACCGTGCAACATGTTCACCAAACACAGAACAACACTTGGCGGCATTGATGGAGAGGGTGAAATGTGACAACTGTCAAAATTTCAGGAATCCGTACAACTATTAAACCATGATTAGTGCTTAATGACTGTGCTGAATTTCATTTAATGACTTGAAACTGCTTTCTGATTATTGCATTATACATACATGTGCATCACATATTGCTTAATGTCATATCATTATTGCACGAGAACTTTATTGACTCAAATGATGCACAAAACATAGTTAGCACCGTTATCAGACAAATCAGAAAAATGTTGACGGAGTTCAGTACATAGACAAACAATGTGTTGAGACACAGAACGGGCCAGAAACCAAGTATGACACTAGTATAGTGTGTAGGAAAGTAAGGATCACAAAACTGCCTTCCTAGAGATAGTTTAAGTGCCGGAAAGTGCCTAAAACTCACATAAACTGCAGAATTCTGCAGAGAATCAGCAAATTCAGCATTTTAACACTCTAATATTATGCAGAAATGTGGTTTAATGGTCCTGGATGCTTTCCTAAGTGTCAGGAGTCGAAACTGTTACAAAAATGTACATAAAGCACACTAAACTGCATAGTTTAGCACCTTAACGAACCAGTAACCAACCGAACAACCGGACACTACCCAAAACACCAAATTTTCACTAGAAACATTGTTTTAACATTGCCAAGCTAGTTATGGTCTCCGAACATCATAACACATTATATAAATATCTAGTAACTAAACATCTAACTACATACTTACATTTCAACCATGAACTAACTATATGGTTATAACCTAAGCCTACTACCCCCCCCCCCCCACCTATGTAATCGGCCAACATGGCCCCCACCTCAATTTTTATAAGATTATAAAATTTGATCTTGTTTATACTTTATAAAACATATAGACCAATGGTAATTGTGTTTTTGTGGATTATAAGAAGATGTAAGAGTTCATAAGTTTCATATCTTTCAAACACTAAAACACACACTCTTATCTCTTCTTCCTTGCTTGCTCACGACCGAGATCACCAACACCATCATTCATCCAATTCCAAGCTTATACAAAGGTGTTAGAAGGTGCATAAGGAAGCTAGGATCTTTCGGAAGTTCAAGGACCTTCTCTATTTGCTTTTATCCACCTCTTTTCTTCTCTTGATCATCCCTAGCCTTGAGCTAGTGGTAAGAACACTAATCCTTCCATTTTACATCTTATATAAGTGGTTAAAGAATGATACATGATGATAAACTTGAAGAACACTAAGAATCAAGATAATGAAACTTGAATATAAGCTTAAATCATGAAGAAACCATGTTGTTTATGTGTTGATTTACTTGTTGATTCTTGTTTACTTGTGCAAATGATGTAGATCATCATATGATCGTGCTAGATCATGATTAAAAACATAACCTAGCAAGAAGAGAGGATGAAAGTGTTAAAGATTCATAGATCATCCTCATGAAAGACATGAACTTGAAAAGATATAATGTTTTCTTGTAAAATGATGATTAAAGTGAGTTGTAAGTCTTGTAAATCTAAGATTTCAAGAGTGATTTTTCAAGAAACCAAGTTAAAAATACAAAGTTTACTAAATCTTGGTTCTTACATAAATAAACCTCATTTTTAAGGATTAAACAAGTGTAGAAACACTTATGTAACAAGAGAAATCCAAGAAGAAACATTTTTATAAAATATGATTATAAGTTGTAAAGATCTAGATTCTTTAAAAATGATGTTTTTAAAGAATCAAACACACTTTAAATGGTAACAAGACTTACTAAAAACACTAGTAAGTTACTACAAATTTTTATAAATTTTCAAGTTCATGAGGTGGTAGATTATGCTTATTTATGGCAAAATTGGTAAGTATAGATTGTTTATTGTTGATTGATTGTGTTGATTTACAAAAGAAAATGATATACCTTCAAGGTATGGAAACCTCCATTTTTAGGGGAAACTATGGCAAAATTTTTCTAAAAATTAAACACTTAGAAAAATACTTTTAAACAAATATTTACAAGTATGTATTAAACCATGGATTCTCATATAAAGTTTGCCATAGATTTTTGTTCAAAAATTATAAATATTGGAGGTTGGTTTTTATAAATAAAAGTGACTAAATATGTATTTAGGAAAATATATATTTAGATGTCACCATGTGTGTGATTACTTGTATATTATATGTATTAGTTATATTATTTTAGGACTTGAAATAATATAACTCACCAAATACCAAAAATTACAATCCCAAAATATTACCAAAATTCCAAGAATATGAATATACAAATCTTACCCAAAATATTGATGAAACCGAACAAAGGAGTATAACTTACAAAATATTCCGGAAATATTATTCATGAGTATATTTTGGTAAATAATATTTTGGACACCAAAAGATCAAAAATATGATTTTCACAATTATTACAAGTTTATATCATATTTTTTACAAGAAGAAAATATATTATTTTTGGTGAATAAAAATATATATGTTTTCTTGGAATTATTAGAAGGTATATTATCTTTGGAAGAAATATATATTTTCTCAAACAAACATCAAATATATTATTTTTCTGAGAAAAATAAGTTTATATATATTTTCCAAGTTCGACTTGAAAATATATTGTTTTTGAGACTTGTATGAAATTTATAAATATTTTCGTCAATGGAAAAATTATAAATAATTTTTCTAAGTAATATTCTTAAAATATATATTTTGGAAATATATATTGATGAATTTCTATTAAAGATATTATTTCGGAAAAATTTATATAAAATTAAGTATAAGGATACTTAATAATTACAAGAAAATACGTATTTTCGTACATATAAAGACACACCGGAATACGACACCAATACATGGCAAAAATATATAAGTATAAGGATACTTAATAATTACAAGAAAATACGTATTTTCGTACGTATAAAGACACACCGGAATACGACACCAATACATGGCAAAAATATACAAGTATAAGGATACAAATACAAATACACCCATCATTGGGAAGGAAATACATGTATAAATACTTGAAAGGTATCAAGTTAAATTATATTATTTTAACTATTATTCCAAAAATTAATAAATATAGTTTAAGTTAAAATATTTATTATTTTAACAAATAATTATATAACTTGGAATAATATTGAAGACACCAAGAAACGTAACTCAAAGACACTAATCCATACTAAGTCAAGGCACGACCTGCCCATCTAATAAACCTTAGTACGTTGTAGGTAGTCATGTACGCCAGGCGAAGCTTTGAGTTACTGTGATTACAAAGAACGCAAGACTGTGAGTTATTGTCCCCCTTTTCTTTTAACTGTTTTCAGTTTTATAACTTTGGGGGTGAAGTACATGTTACAAACTGTTTACAAACGTTTATATGTGGTATGGTTAGCTAAGGAAGGGTACTGCTAGATCATGTGAGTGGTGGGTATAACGCTTAAGACCATTAATCCTCGTTGAAGGACCGAGGGACATGAGCGATAGATCTATTTGGGTGTAGCGAGCCCCGCCCATGTTGGACCAGGGTTGGCCCATGGGATGACTATGTCTTACAGTCGGAAGCCCGGTGCAAAGTCTGTTAGGTTTGAGCCTTCCTGCATCACGTCACACATATTAATGGCCTTGCAAACCATTAATGATATGTTTTCCTTGTTGCTTTCATACCAGGAGTTTACAAACATACATACATACTTATAATGATTTCAAAGGTTTATTCGTGCACACTCACAAACACATGAACTCGCTCAACTTTTGTTGATGTTTTCAAACTACATGTATTTCAGGGAATTAAAAGTGGATCTGGCGGGCGTTTGGAAGTTTCAAGTTATGGTGAGAATAAAAGATCTCATCCGATGTTTAAGGGTTTGGATAGTGTGTCTTATCCTAGATGAGACACATCTTCCAAAGCCTGTGTAACATCCCGAAAATATAAAACTTTATACTAAACTTATAAAGTATTAAATAAACGAGAACAAACTAACTAGGACGAAATAACCCAGTTAGTTACTAGTCTTGTGCTAACTCAAAAGTGGGTTAAAAGCACCTAAATATGAACTAAAAGAAATTAGAGGGACCAAAAGTGTTTAAATGGAAACTAATTTTAATAAAAACAATTTATTAAACACAAAACACACATTTGTGTGTGTGCTGGAAATCGATCAAACACACAGGGGGCGACCCAAGCTCCCCTACAACCCTAGTTCTTGCCAAATCTTCCAAATTGAAGGTCCAAATCAAGTCCAAAACGAAATCTGAGCATAGACTAGTGATCCCCAATGCAAGGAGATCATAAGGTATGTGAAATTTGATAAAAACTCTCTACTTGAAATTTTCATGAATTTAGGGAATTCAAAATCTGTGGATGCATGAATGATATGTAGATGAAATAGGAACATTGTAGTGTTTAGGAGTAAACCCTAGACAAGTATATATTGAAATCATGCTTAGCTCAAGTAAATTCAGATTTTTGTTGATGCTAAATTCATGTATAAGATGTTTTTAGGGTTTTGATTGCTAAAAATAGTGTTATGATGTCAAGAACATGCTTAAATTGAAAGCTGAATTCAAACAGCTCCTGATCAGAATTTACAGCCGACTTGTATTGGCTGTAACCTGAACAAAACGTAACAAAAGCTTGTGTTTCTTGAGTCTAAAATGTAATTTCAGAAAAATATCTTTAAAACCCCACTGGAATCGCATTTTTTCGATGAAAATTGAGCGTTTTATGAATTTTTCCGTATCGAAGGTTCAAGCTGCGTTTTCTGGCAGAATTTGCAGCCCATTATGAATGTCATAACTCAATTTAGGAGTTTAGTTATGATCTCAAATTTTTACTGTAGATAGCTTTAAGTGATTAAAAGAATCTCCAATTGGAATTTCGTCAATCGGATAAACGAAGAAGTTTAAATGAATTTTTCCATAAGCTGCAGTCAGAAGTGACGAATCTGATTGCAGCTTAGTAAATGAATTTTTACGAATTTTTGGTAAAGAGTTAGATCTTGGAATTTTAACACAAGGCCTAACCCTCCGAGAGGTACGCCTCATAAAAAATCATAATTTTTGAAGACTTGTAAACAGGTTAAACAAGTCACCAAAAACAACCTATTTTCAGTGATATGAAATGCCTAAATGAAATCGTGGCCTACTAGTTAGTATGTAAAATTTGATTTCGTTAAGAGCTCGGATGAAATATGCCTAAGTGAGTTCATTGAACCAAATGTGCATTTGAATATGTTGATAAGTCAATTGACTTTTAAAAAGTCAAACCGACCAATGATTAGATCGAATGATAATTTTGATATGGTCGAATGATAAATTCGACATAAAACCCGTAGGATGGAATAGTCGTAAATGATTACGACTAATCTAACCGTCTTACGAATTGTGATGATGATAGTTTGAATCTAGACAAGCTAGATGAAGACTTGGGAAAGAAGCGGGTCAAACGGATCAAGTACGCGGAAAAAGAGCATAACCGGATGCATGGTAAGTGAAACCTACACTTTTTGTAGAATATGTGTTTGTTCTAAAAGTTTCTTATACAATTAAGATGATATTCATGATATGGTTCCGACACGAAACGATACGGGTCGGAGCATATCTAATGATGAAAAACAATGTTTTATGATAAAGAGGCAAAATGGTCATGAAGTGACATAAATAAAAAAGGGTTTTCGAACGGCTATTTTATAAGTAAGCCTAAACGAGTAAAAAGGGGAAACGGTGATTTAGTCACGAACAAATAGGTAAAAGTTGAAATATAAAACCACACTAAGCGACATAAGTCTTGTCGGGCTAAATGCGTAAGAAAAAGGGTTTAAGAGACATAGTTAAAGAGGTGAGAAATCTGAATTTAGTTATTTAATGAAATGGTAAATAGATACCATCCCAATATAAACGCAAAGTGTTTAAATCGTTTAGACCAAACGGGTCAAATGGTAATGTAGATACCACTTGAAAAATAATGACTAATAAGTGCTTGTCGAGTCTTATGTGCACATGATAAAATGGTTATGATTTAGCGGTGCTATGAATTAGCATATTATGGATGCAAGGTATTAAACGGGTCAATATGTTGATCCGATCCAGGTACGCATATTTTGTATTGTAGTTAGAAACGATATCGTGGTCAATTATTGGCGAAAGCTCTTCGTCGCAAAATGAAGGATTTTTAATTGAGTCCTTGGGATATGTATAAAATGGAGATAGGGTGTAATCTAAAAGAAGCGTGAATTAAGCTTAAAAGTGTTAAATACCCCGTAACGGGTCAAAATGAGTAGATATGCAAAACGGGTTAAGATTTGCATAAGAACCCGTAATTTGAACCTTGAATATTAGAAAACTGATATAATGTGATTTGCATGACATTTTGAAGGTAATTAACAAGTTTGTTTGATTAAATCGTAAACGGGTCAAAAGTGTTGAAAAGGGATTTCAAGCCGAGAGCTTGAAATCTGAATTTTTGAAGTAGTTAATATCAGGTATTAACTCCATGAAATGGAGAATTAAATTACGAACGCGTAGGAAAAAAGAATCGTGCAAAACGGATTAGTAGAATGAAAGTTATGGCATTTTGAAGTTTAGAGTTTGATCTAAACTAGAGCTGGGCAGGAAATGTAGGTCCAGAAACGGACCTGCTGGAAAAGAGCTTCCCCCGTGCAACGCGAGGGACCACCTGAAACCGGGCGCGACACGCGACAGGCGTCGCGGCATGCGAAAGAACGAGTTGAGCCTCTCGTGTGGCGCGGGAGGCATAAATCTGAGAAATTATTTTTGTTTTGTTGTTTGATGCGATGTACATGTTTTAAGCTATTATTTAAGTATCGAAACTAACTTTTAGGTTGGTTTCGATCACAGGTTAATTTCAAGAGTTACCGGAGGACGATCAAGCTCAACGGAAAACCGAACACGAATAAGATAAAAGCTTCCGCATGTCGTTTCGTCGTAACTTTTAAACGACGAACTCAATTATGTTATGTTGTATTATTTTAAAAGTGTAAAGTTTAAACAAACCCGTACTTTACAAAGTATATGTAGTCACAATTACATGTTGTTTGTCGTATATTTTACAAAAACCATTAAATAATGACAAGGGTGTTACAAGTTGGTAATCAGAGCTCATGGTTAAAGAATAAAGTGTGTTCGGTCAGGGGCGGATCTATAGCCAAGAAAGGGGTTCCCAGGAACCCGTTCGGTTCGGAATTTATAGTGTTAAATTAAATACAAAAGACTGAAGAAACCCTTTAGTATTTTTTAGAGGAACCTGTAAACAAAATTGATCACTACTGAACTGGTAAAGCGCCTGCTATTTGTAATTCATGTTCCGAGTTCGAGTCCCGTTAGCAGTTTTTTTTTTTTTTTTTTTTTGCGTTTTTTTCCTTTTTTTACTCAAAACAAATTAGGGTTTTAACTTCTAACTTTAAATGTTTAGTGTTTACTCCTTTACCCCCAATTCCAAACGTAAACTCACACAGATACGTGACCACTGCACACACCGTCCTCATCCGTCCAGCAGCCGCCAGTCGCCCAAGCCCGGAGCCACTCCAGCCCCTTCTCTTACAGCTTCCCTCGGTCACTCTCTTAGGTTTGTTGATTTGAACTTTCAGTTTGTCGATTTTTAGATTCAATCTATGATTAGTGATGTTATATCTTAGAATTTATTGATGTTAAATCTTAATCTTTTTTATAGAAACTTGGGATTTAGGAAATAGGGATGCTAATGTTTTAACTTGTGTTTTAATCTTTTTGAAATTATGATTGGTGATGTTAATTTGTAGTCTTTTGAATGTTATTATATTAAAAAAGCAAACAGATTCATTTAAGATCAAGAAAATTAGGGGAAGTCTTGAAGGTGAATAAACTTCATACAATTCTGAAAATCTTGTTAAAAAAATTCAAAATCATATGATAGATGATTAATACCAATCATCTTATTGCAATTTTTATCAGATGGAAAGCATTTGTGAAGATACAAATGTTTTAGAAGAGAAATATAACAATTTCTTGGCGAAGAAACCGTATGATAGATGATAACCGTCTCATCTTACAGGGTAAGTAAGTTTCTTTCTTGGTTGTAGTAATTTAAAAAGGGGAATGTTTACTCCCCTATTCTTTAGTATATTCAAATAGTATCAAAGTTTGTTCGTGATAATTTGCCAAGAATCATTGTTGATGATGCTAATTTTTCAATGGAACTTAAAAAAGTAGTCACGAGGTTGTTTGCAGAGGCAGATGTTGCATTTGCGCAGTCATCTGCTCTTGAATCTGATTTTTCTTATGGCACAACTGCACTTACCGCTATTGTGACAACTCGTATTTCGAACCTATTTTTGTACTTTGATGTAACGTATGTGAACGTGATGTGACTTTATGAAAGTGATTGATTAAATGAATGCTATGATTTATGTGTTTATGTGAATATATGTATGTTGTAGTCGCACAACACAACTCAACCGCACAAGCTATTCGGGCTACACACCTTGTACTCGATTCCATAGGGCAGCCCAAGTTTGGGTTCGGCCCATCCCCCTTTAGTCGATTAACACATGGGGGTGTTAGCACCCATCTCACATTTTATCAAAACACACAAACCCTAGCTTTCTCTCATCCTCTCTCTCAACTTGACGGCAAGCATTCTCTTATCACCGAAGATCTTAGCATTCGAATCATCCTTGTTCCTTCTCTATTCGGTTAGTATGTTAACTATTGTTTGATGATTTTATGATGTTTGCTATATACGCTCGACATGATGGATGATGTATTGTTATGTTTGGTTTGAATAATATGTGATTAAGTATGGATGAATGTAATCGGCTATATATGTGTATTTGATTCGAATCCGAAGGGCTTAATTATAGTGTTCATGAAATCGGCTTACATATGTGCATTAGATATTGTTCATGTGAATCGGATTGCATGTGATGGTTCTAAGAATATGATTGTTATTATCGGCTGCATGTATGTGAAAAATCGGGTTGGTAGTAGAGTCGAGTATGAAGTGTTATATGATGGTTCGAAACCCTTAGATGATTATGTTTAGGTGTCTTGATGATTGTTCATGATTATGTTTATGATTAGGGTTATGGAGATTAATTAAAAATGTCTTGTTTGATCGATTGTATGTGATATGGATGGTTGGAAACTTGTTAATTGATAAAATGTAAATAAGGAAACAATTGAATGGTTGTAACTAATTAACATAATTCTCGGATATTTAAACTGGTCGCACAAGACCTCTTGGTCGCACAAGAGGCCCACTCGCACAAGGAGTCCGTTTGCACAAGACTCCTGGTCGCACAAGAGGTTATTAGTCGCACAAGGCACCCACTGTCGCACAAGTTGTAATGTTGTTTAACTACTGGGCCTCCAAGCCCAAAAATCCAATCGCACAACCCAACCAGTCGCACAAGATGTACGTTTATTAAACTGTTTGGGCCAAATGATTATGTTGGGCTGGGCTAGTAGCCGGATCGTACAAGGGGTCCTGATCGCACAAGTTTAGATTCAATTAATTTGGACCGTGTTTATGTTTACAGTTTTGTTGGGTTTCTAGATATTGGGCCGGGTATTAGTGGGCTCTAACGGATGACTCGCACAAGGCCACTAAGCTTGTGCGAGCCCAATCTCGAATGTGTTATAACGGTTAAACGTGATGTTTTATGTTGCCATGATCCGTATGTGTTCTTATGTGCTATCTATGTGATGCTTGTACGCACTACTTGAAACCAAAACCTGACTTGTGTTGGTAACCATGTTAGGACGTGGTTGACCACTAGCTGCTAGACCTGACCTTTCTGTATATCTGCCGAGCAAACCAAGGTGAGTTCACACTAGCCAAGGCATGGGATTCCCAGGGGTTGGGAATGGGATGGAATAACTACTCGTACAACTATTACTATTAAACAAATTATTACTGTCCTCGGTTGAAGGGCACGTACGTAAAACCTACGTACAGTTATACTTACTACTGTCCTCAGATTGAAGGGCACGTACGTAAAGCCTACGTACACGATCTTAAGACCATCACCTCTATCAAAGGAAGTCCCTCAATTATCGACTTAATCGCCGAGGCCTAGGGCGAGCGGGTCATTAGTTAATAGCGCTATTAGGTTTAACAAACCTCACACCATGCCAGTCGGACGGGCGTGTACTAATGGACTATGGGCAAAGGGTCAATGCTAATAGACATTGACTTAGGGCACATCTTATATTTTCGTAGCAGTCGATACGCGTGGTCTTGTAACACATGGGAAGCCCCCACTAATCATCGCACGCATGCCTGGACTGGCAGCAAGGATTAACGCGATACATGGTTTACAAAACGAATATATACGATTTATGAAATGAATACTTTAACCAAACAACTATCTGTGAACTCGCTCAACTTTGTTGTTGATTCGTTGCTACATGCCTTGCAGGTCATTAGGTACCCATGGAGCTTGCACAAGGAGGAACGGTCGTTGTGGGACATGGCAGTGTGTGCCATGCGTTAAACATTACTTTATTTCATACTTAATACTTGCTATGGGTTTTTAGAATTATGCTTCCGCTAAACACTTAACTATGCTTTGGTTTTGAACACCTTTCATATTGGTTTGTTGAATTATGTTTACTTATCTACTTGTTCAATATGATTGGTTGCTCGATCCTGGTCACGTCACGCCTCCAAGCGGTGGTACATCCGCATAGTGGATTTTGGGAGGTTAGTTCAATAATCGATATTGTTTTTTTATATATCTCTCTTAAATATATTTGTATGATAACAAATTACTGAATCTAGATCAATATTTTAAATACTTTGTAATGATGAAAATTGATAAATAGATAGTTTTCTAAAATTGCATAAAAAGTCTATTTTTCTTTGTGCAACTAATCAGCCCCAAATTTATCATAAAGATGCTTTCTTTCATTGTTATATCGTATTTTTTATTGTGTGATGAACCTTACCCGACCCGAACCATCACACCGACCCGAATTTTTTTTATGTTCGGACATATGAAATTGGAACACTAAAAAAGTGAACCCCTTGGAAAAAATTCCTGGATCCGCCACTGTGTTCGGTTCGAGGCTTGATCGCAAATCCGGTAAGTACATGTATGTCAATAGTTTAGTAGGATTAAAGTGTTGTGAACAACACATAGGGTATCATGTAATACACGTTACACCAACGAAAATGATTAGTATAGTTAACGAAATCACGTGCAGTAAAAAGCCTTGTATTACAATACGTGCATTTATTAATGTTGAAATTACTAACTTTTGTAAATGTTTAGTTGAAGGATACTCGCATATGAAGATGACGAGAGTTGAACGAATTGTGGATATGACGGTGGAACGGTCTGAGGTATGACAAGCAAAGCATAGTCATCAAGGACCTAAATCGCGTAACGATCGCGAACAAAGTCAAAGGCAAGGAAAGCCCATTAAGGGCAAGCATTATCAGGTACACACTTTTAAATTTAATTGCACAAGTAGTAATATGCAACAAACATGTAGGGGATAACGGTTGCATATATCTGATAACACCTGAATAGGATATCTATTCAGGATGATGTTTCTAAGAGAAGTTTAATAGAAACATGCGTTATTCACGATAATGAATATCAAAACTATAATAGAAATAGTTCATATGAAAACTTGGATGGGGGGTAATTATCCAAGTGGAAAACTCTTAATATAATGCTATCGAGAAAAGTAGCGATCACATTAACAAATGTGATTATATAATAGTTCGATAGAAAAGAAAAACATTTTATATGTTCAAATGTAAAACTAGTAAAACTAATGATTGTTGTTTTGCAATTAAATAAAGTTTTACTAAATGAAATCAGAGATATGAAATAAATAGAGGCATTACTTACATAGGGTGTGATGTGAAAGCTATAAAAAGGTCATGTGTATCATGTGCTGATCGCTTACTCTGGCCAAGTAAGTAGTGGCATATGATACCATGAACTTTTTGTAGTGGACATACTTACATCCGATGTAGTAAGGACGGGGTGAATGGGACAAACTTAAAAAGGTACCCAAATGAATCAAACAAGTAAGATGTTTGATAATAAACGTAAACGAAAGTCAGATGACAGGGAGCGTATTACGTTAGAATAACGAGCCCAAGAGAAGGGACAAAGATTAAAGTAAATGAAAATACAGACCAACTAATGAGAATGCTAAGGCATAAAGATAAAGTTTGACTGTGATAAGTGATGAAATTCACACAGACAAGTCAAAGGGGTAGAATAAAAGAATAAAAGACTTGACTAAATAAAAGCAATGGATTTCGCTAAAACCATCAAATAAATTAAGATGATGTCTAAAACCATATAAGAATGGTTACTTGATGATAACTTCGGTAAAGATACCCGATAGATGGGTAGGATTTTGAAAGCATGCGTAAACCAAGAGACAGGTACGCGAAATAGAAAGTCAAAGGACTCGGATTAAGAGTCATGACTAAAAGACGATGAGAATTTGCAAACAGAAATTTTGATAACTACGTTTAACTATTCTAAAGTTGAACGGGTTGAATAAAGAATGAAGTTTGACATTCATGAGTAATGAAATCTCACACGAATAAGTCAAACGAGATAAATAAAGTATAAAAGCTTGGTAGTGCAAGTAAGCGCAAAACGAATAATGGAAGCGTGAAATAATAAAGAACCCGGGTAACGAGTCGTAAAGAAGTATAATTATGAACCGGGGAAACGGTGAGCGTAGAACAAACCGACGTGTAAATGATGTAAAGAGTCATAAAGTCGGAAGATTAGTCCAAGAGTAAACGAACAAAGCTTTAGACTACGGTCTAGGCCATCTAAAGTTCAAAAGCGAAAATAAACAATTCCAAACATAATAAGAGATGCTTTGAAGCTATATATGTATAAATATACATTTGACTATAGACGTGAATAAAAGATGATCTATGGGATCATCATAACCTACGGGATAAAACGTAGTGATAAGGTTCACGGGACCAAGGAGACCGTTGGGTCATAAATAGAAAGAAACGAACTGTTGGGTCTCACCTTAAAAAGGTGAAACATATAAAGAAATAGCCTATGAGGCTAAGTGAAGAAACCTACGGGTCAATATTGTAAAGCGAGGAAACTGGTTGCAATTTCCCGTCTAAAATAATAACGAAAAGTAACGTTAGCATAAAAGCGATGGGTTTCGCTAAGTTAATCGAATGGGTTAAAGCGAAGAGATCACGAAGAGTCTGGTTAACAAAAGTGAGGAATTTTACTAAAACATTTAAACGGACTTAAACGACAAAAGAATTCACAATTATTTAAATTGTGTTACGTCACAAAAAGAGCGAAGTCATTACTGAAATGACAACAGAAGGGGGATAAATCCATTGGACGTAAATTCCTTGAAATTGACATAAGATAAAGAGAAAAACGTTAAACTAAAATTCAGTTTTAGTAAGAAACAGCGTTTTAACAAATATGAATACTATGAGACGGACTCGGAAATAATTAATATTAAAGGATATAGGTTTTAACACCGATAGGCGTGGAACGATACATTTGAAAGAAAGATTTTCGACAATGAAAAGTTGACATAGACTTAAACAAGATGTGATGTGATTACGGTCACTAAAAGTGACATAGAATTTAACCACGTTGTAACGTGAGTTACAAGATATGAAATCAGAAATATGCAAAAGGCCGTGATGGCAATATGATATACCCGAGTAACGGAATATAAAATGACGGCGACAAATCAGTCTAGCCGGTAAAAACCATCCGAAGTCAAAATAGTGTTACAACTTACGCAAGGCGTATGTCAATATAAAATTAGTTAGAAGTAAAAATGCCGAATAATAAATACGACCGGGTAATCAGATGACAACTCGGTAAAATAAGTGACCAGAATAAGAAATACAAGCTGAAGGTAATGGCCTACGAGGCCTTACACATGAAAGGCGCATATGCCTTAAAACTAAAAACACATTGCCATACTTTTTGGTAAGATTATTATATGCAAGTAATGCTCAAGTGATCGCCGAAAACTAAGGTTCAGATGATCTAAATTAATAAAGTACGTGAGAAAAGTTTCGGGGACGAAACCTCTTTAAGGGGGGTAGACTTGTAACACCCCGAAAATATAAAACTTTATACTAAAATTATAAAGTATTAAATAAACGAGAACAAACTAACTAGGACGAAATAACCCAGTTAGTTACTAGTCTTGTGCTAACTCAAAAGTGGGTTAAAAGCACCTAAATATGAACTAAAAGAAATTAGAGGGACCAAAAGTGTTTAAATGGAAACTAATTTTAATAAAAACAATTTATTAAACACAAAACACACATTTGTGTGTGTGCTGGAAATCGATCAAACACAGGGGGCGACCCAAGCTCCCCCACAACCCTAGTTCTTGCCAAATCTTCCAAATTGAAGGTCCAAATCAAGTCCAAAACGAAATCTGAGCATAGACTAGTGATCCCCATTGCAAGGAGATCATAAGGTATGTGAAATTTGATAAAAACTCTCTACTTGAAATTCTCATGAATTTAGGGAATTCAAAATCTGTGGATGCATGAATGATATTAATATGAAATAGGAACACTGTAGTGTTTAGGAGTAAACCCTAGACAAGTATATATTGAAATCATGCTTAGCTCAAGTAAATTCAGATTTTTGTTGATGCTAAATTCATGTATGAGAAGTTTTTAGGGTTTTGATTGCTAAAAATAGTGTTATGATGTCAAGAACATGCTTAAATTGAAAGCTGAATTCAAACAACTCCTGATCAGAATTTACAGCACAGACAAAAGGGACGTGATTTTTCAAGGGACGTGATTTTTCAAGACACCTCTTCAAGATCAATCTCAACCACAAGTTCAAGAGTCGCAACCGTTCGTGAAGAGACACGTCTCTACAATCGCATATATTCGTATAGTATATATAGGGTTCATGTATGTCAATTGTAATCGATCACTTTTTCATTCAATACAAGCAAGTTATTGTTCTTTGATTCTCAATTGTTTATATTCTAACCTGTGATTCTGTAACACCTCGAAAATTCACGTCCTATAATGTGTTGACACGTGTCATAGGTTTGAACGTGTGAAAGAATGTTATAAAAGGATTAAAGTTGACAAACATGGAAAGTATGAGAATATACGGGTTCTAAATGTCAACAGTGAATAAATATATTGTACATTAACCCTACATGATGCTCATACCTTCAAACGAATAAATCATGGATCATACGAAGCTAAATATGAAAGAAAGTGAGAGATTACAATCTACAGGGGTTAAATGTGTCAACATGTTTAAGTTATACCTCTGAGTGACCTTTTAGCAAACCCGAAGCTTTGTAACGGTTAATTATGCTCACTAGAATACACGATATAAATTTCATAAAGTTTCGTTATCGTATGAGAAAGTTATGATCAAATTCGTATGCGAGGGGTTAAAAGCGTCAACGATGAAGTTTATGACTTTTCGGGTGACAATAAAGTTAACCGAGGACTAAACAAAGTGGGTATATGTCTTGAAGCCCTTATAAGTCAAATTGGAGGGTTCATAATGCAAGAAATAAAGTCGAAACAAAGTTTTTAAGGGCCAAGGACCAAAGCATAAAAATAAAAAAAAATTGGATTTGATCAGAAGGGGCGTCGCGCCACACGAGGACCCTGGGGGGGCGGGGGTCTACGCGTGCCGCGAGGGGCCATCTGCTCCGAAAATGATGGGTTATGATCTGCTAGGTGCATTGTAACCGACTTTAATCCGATTTTCCACATCTTGGGCGACCCCTAAACAACCCCTAGGCCCTTAGGGACATCTGTTGATGATCCATGGCCATTGCTAGCACTTGTTGTCAATGATCTAAGTAAGATTGAGCACTATATAAAGGCCTTATGTTGCAACTTTGCAACCACACCTTCCATCTTCATTTCTGATCATTTCTGGAGCTCCAAAGCAGACTCAAGTGATCACAAATCGTGCATAGGACTTCAGTAAGTATGCTTAACCTTTCTTAGTTAAGTTTTTGCTTAGTTTTAGCTTAAAAGTCAAACCGTCGTAATTACCGTTTGACTTAACGATTAATAATTGATGGTCCAGTGATTAGTCAAATTGAAAGTAGTTATAAGTTGGTAATTATGTGGGCAATAAACCCTTAAAAGGGCACCCTCTGATTTCCACTCTAACTAGGTCAAATGTCGGGTCAAACTTGTTATTAAAAAGTCAACAGAATGCTTAATTTCTAATTTATGCATAATTAGCAATGTAGAACCCATACAACCTGTTTGATCATTAATATAACTTGGTAATTAATGTAGGAACATGTCTAAACAAGTTCAACCCGACAATTTTCAGTAGAGACCCGGTTCGGAACCGAAAGTCGCATAATTTGACTTTTGCTTTGACTTTCAGTTCTGACCCGTTTATGCATGTTTTAGAAATGCCTTAGAGCTTTAATTGGACTAGGTTACATGCTAGTATAACCCTCTGTGATTATACACCATAGTTCGATAGTTATCCAATTAATATGCATGTTTCCGTTAATTGCTCATATGTTGACCATTATGCCCTTTTACCATAAAACGTGATTTTTGAAAATATAAAAGAGTAGAAATCTTAGTTACTGATTTATAAACTTACACCCAAAATTTGACAGCGGTTTGAGGTGTAGATTGAGAGTTATGCTCATTAGCGTAATTAGAAAGCTTCTTTAGCGATTAAACGGCGTAATTAGCGTATAGCCTACTTAAACCAACTTTTTGATATCAAATTTATTACCCACTGATGTAATATATTATTTTGGGATTTTTGAAGGTTTTTATTTAATTTTAGGCTGAGCATAACTTAGAGTTATAAGCTTAATCCGGTAAATGTAGGTTTTGCCCTTTTGGGCCATAAAATGAGTTTTACATATCTTTTTCACCCCAAACCTTTTGCTACTGATTTTATATGATAAATACATTATTTTAAACCTTCTGCAATAATAAAAATATCAGATTTATTTATAGAACCCGGAAATGGCTTCTAATCGCCTTTTTAAGCGTTTTTAGCGCATAGTATGTACTAAAACTATTTTAAACATACAAGGGTTGATACCTACTGATATTTTAGGTAAATTATAATATTTTAACAGTAAGCAAAAGTTGTTTAACTCAGACTTCAGTTTTGAGCTTTTCGGCTTATGTGAAATTACCAAAATGCCCCTACGGTGCATAGTTTGGTTATAATTGATAAATTTCACATATATACTTTACCCTACTGTTATAACTTATCAAATTAAGTATTTTTCTGTATACATCAGACCTGTAACTCAGGTTAATACTTAAACTCTTTTATAACCTTGAAAATGACCAAACTACCCCTACGGGGCATAGTTTGCGTTTAAATTCGTTTCGGGCATAATAAAAGATATCTTACTGATGTCACAACATATTTGAGACATATTAACTTAGGAAACCTGTATATGGCTCTTACGGTTACCCGTTACGCTTCTTGCGCGTTCGGTTCGGTTTGTGTAACTAGTTTGCATAAATTAGCCGAAACGGGTCAAACCTTATCATTTTTATCTCAAAATCCAGAATGTGTATAATATACCCATATTAAGCAAGTCTTCAAACTTTTCGGGTCTAAATCACATTCTATTCCGGTCTTCTCTTAATCGTGCGTACGAACCGTATCTTTAAAACTAATTGGTCTAAGTTTAGGCTTAATTAAAGACCCGTTAGGATTCTAATAGGTTAATATAAACCTTCGTTCCAGAATAGGAGGACCAGTAAAAGCTACTTGCATTTGCTGTTTGTGAATTATACTTGCAAAGGTAAATACTTTTAACTTATTTTCCCTTATACGGGCTTGGGGTATGGTATATAAAATACCGCTTGGTCGGGCATTCGACCTTAATCGTTTGGTGGTTAAGTATTATCGAGATGACCCGTTTAAAATATGTTTTGTTTGCTTAACGCCTTTGGGGGGTTAAATGACCATGTCCCGGATATCCTCGGCATCATTTTACGAAATGGCCATGACCTAAGCGCAGGGTGTAGGCGTACACCTGTCAGTGCATAAATAAATAATGTGGTGTGTCTATTGATCTTTAACCCGGCACGATCCGGGCTACTGAACGCATAAGGAACATGTAATCCTTTTACAAGTTTATATATTTAAATAATTATCCCAAGTTATAAAATGTTTATGCCTCGTGCATTCAAATCAATTTTTAATCATTTTTAAAATGAGTCAGTTGATTGTATTTACCAGTGTAAACTGACGTATTTTCCAAAAATATTAAATGCAGGTACTACTCGTAATAGGCTGGATTTCTCCTTAGCATCAATAAAGAGTTTCGCAAGCTTAAGATGCCTAACGTCTGTTGAACTAATGTTTCCTATTTATTTATGATCCTTCTGTGGATGAATTTCAACTGTTGTGATACTGGATATTACAATTCATTAAAGTTGAAATATATATCTTTCATTTGCTTCCGCTGTGCATATTAAATATTGTGTTGTTTGACTGTAATGTTGCCAACCACGTCACGATATTCCCCCACCGGGCCCACCGGTCATACGTGGAAAGTCGGGGTGTGACAGGTTGGTATCAGAGGCAACATTGAGTGAATTAAACACTAGCCTTTTGTGTTTAATCTCAATGACACAATAGCACATTCCTAAAAACTTTCGAGTCTAGACAAATAACAATTTAACATAGGACAAATTCTCATTTGTTGTGTTTTGTTTTGTCCTTTATTTTATATATTCTTGTCGTTATCTTATGTTATATTGACAGGATTAAATACGCTGCCAAGATTTTTCAGACGAAGAGGAAGAGGCAAGGGGCCAATCACCGCCCCCAATGACCACGAGGCCGGGCCTTCGCATCGATAAGCTCCTTCTACTACTGCGAGTGCGGATCCTCGAGAGAACAGGAGGAACCTTTTTGACCCTGCTAGACGGTCCGTCTCACACAGTTCGACGCCTCCTTTTCGTAACTCCTATGGGCCACAACCAGAAAATGAGCCCGATAACCCACAACCTTCTTACATACCCCTACAGCGATCCCTATCGCACCATTCCTTTGGTGACCCTACACCTGTTTTTCGGGGCCGGTTTAACCCGGCAAACTACATACAAGAACCAGTGGGTTTTAACCCATTGGGGCCAGAGGATCATTTCTCTGGCGATCATGCAGAGGACATGGACGAGGACACAAATCCCGTCGAGCCTGCAACAGGGACCCCCAACCATCCTATCGAGGTCTCTGATGGTTCATCTTTTCATGGATCACCCTACCGTGGTCCAGACAGTTACCAGGCACGGTTTAACCAGTACGAGTGGTATTTTACACCCTCGCATCATTCGTCACCTCACCAGCAGCAGCAGCAACAGGATCCCTCTGGGGATTCATGATTCGTGGCAGTCACGCCACCGCCTCCACCGCCACCAGTTCATCAGGCACCTCCGGAACCGCCAAGGCGTAGGAGAACCGGCGCACGTATGTCTGCGCGAGCAGGGGATTTTCATTTTAGCTCTCCTCGTCAATCAAGTGGCAGTCATTACCCGCCACTTCAGGAAGACCCACAAATGGGTGGGCCTTCAAACCCAGTTGCACCGCAACCACCACCGATGGGTTTTGATAACCCGATTCCTGCCTACACTGGTTCGATGGCGTACAACCCGTTTGAGCAGCCGGCTCACACCAACTATAATTACGCTGAAGCCGACCCATACTTGGTAGCGGCCAACTATAACGCCCTTCATCCTGAAGGACCGTATGGAGCTCCCTGGGGAGTAGGGTACCCAGCTCATGGGTACCAAATACCTGCTAGACCTATAATTCGGCAACAATCGCATGCGCCACAGTTTTCCCCACCCGAACGGGAAGAAATTCTTCAAAGATTGGACCAAGTAGAGCGAGACTTTCACAGAGATCGCAGGGAGCGACAAAGTTTCTTCCAGGGATTGACAAGTTTAATAAAAGGGAAGAGAAAGAAGGATCATTGAATCCTTCCATTATTTGTTGTAATTTCCTTGTACCAGTTGAGCCTCTGCGTGGGCCTGTCTTGCTGTATTGACCCCTGTGTGGGTATGTTTGTTTGTTTTGACCCCTGCGTGGGTCTATCTTTCTGTTAACCCCTACGAGGGTATGTTGTTTGTTTAAGTCCCTGCGTGGACTAGTATTTCAATTTGACCCCTGCGTGGGTATGTTGCTTTGTTAAAAAGTCCCGTTTAGGGCGATGTGTAATCTATTAATAATTAATGGAATGTTTAATTTATAAATTTCATTTTTGCCACTATATGCATAAATAAATTATATATGAAATAAATGTATCAAAATCATTCCTTTTAAAAGTAATCTGGCTATTTAAATATTAATTAAGAATCTTAAAGGTATAACCTAGCCAGTATGTCATTTTAAGACCTGGCCAAGATGGTAAGACCTGTTTAAAAGATTCAGATCCCTGTTAACATCTGAAAACATGTTAACGCTCCTGGCAGACGGGATTAGTTAAAATCACCCACGTCATTTTAATAGGATTCTTCAAAAGATTCCTAACCCAACTTAATGATCTCTGAATCATGGGTTTAAATTATCAATTAAGATGATCATATTTTGACCATACATTGGTAATACAATGCCTACGGGCCCTTCTCATTTTTATATTAGACAAAAGACAGTAGTAGTCTACGACTCTCTGTCAGAAAAAGGTAAGGAACTATGTTCAAACCTTCATGCCTTGATTCTCTGAAATCATGGCTTATAAATTAAAAATGTCACTGTGACTAGGCCTTTTGTGCTAATAATACTGTTATTATTTATAATTAGGATGAATTATGATAGAAATCCTAAATAAATGTAAGTAACAAACTAACCAAATATGGTCTATGTTTACCATGGTTAATGAATTACCCTAAGGGGTAATTCCATAATAAACTCTCAAATAAACTATTGTCATTGTCTTATGCTACAGTTCAAATTTAAAATGGTTGACTCGGATGAAATTAATAGTCACCCAAGGGAGAATAATGATAACTCCCGAATTAATATAACGGGTGCTGAACTGAAAGCGTTAGTAGACGACGCTGTTACAAAGGCCTTAGAGCGGCAGTATGAAGATTATAGTGGGACTCGAAGTAGGACCCTATCTGAGCCGCGTTCAAAGCCAAAGACTCATTCTGAGGCTCACAGCAAACCCCCTTCCAAGAAGGAAGAACCAAAGAAAGATGATGATCGACTCTCCTCAAACCACCACAGTGCTCCATCTCAACAGATTGTACTAAATCAAGAACCCCGTAATAAGGGTTGCTCCTACAAATACTTTGTTTCATGCAAACCCAAGGATTTCACTGGGGAAAAAGGAGCCATTGACTGCATGATGTGGTTAGATGAGATGGAAACAGTAGTGGATATCAGTGGGTGCGCTGAGAGGGATATAGTCAAGTTTGTGTCTCAATCATTCAAAGGTGAGGCCTTAGCCTGGTGGAGATCATTGATTCAAGCCACTGGGAAGATCCCATTGTACAACATGTCATGGGAACAATTCGTTGCCCTCATCAGGGAGAATTACTGCCCTCAGCACGAGGTCGAAAAGATTGAGTCAAACTTTCTTTCATTGGTAATGACAAATCTAGATTGCCAAGCTTACCTCACGAGCTTTAATACAATGTCGAGGTTGGTTCCGTATCTGGTGACCCTGGAACCCAAAAGAATAGCTCGTTTCATCGGGGGTTTAGCCCCAGAAATCAAGGCAAGCATGAAGGCCTCTCGGCCAGCTACTTTCAGATCTGTAGCTGATATATCTTTGTCCCTCACGCTGGACGCGGCCAGACAAAGATCGCTGAGGAATAAGGATGCCGAGAAAAGAAAGCGTGAAGATGACAGTTCATGGAGGTCAAACAAGAAGTACCAAGGAAACGGTGATAACAGGAAGGGGTCTGAGTCAAAGAAGGATGGGCATCAAACTGGTGATAAGCCCAAGTGCAAAGTCTGCAAGAAACAGCACTTCGGGAAGTGCAAATTTGAATCGAACTCACAGGCTCAGTCAAGAACTTTTGCTTGTGGTATATGCAAGTCCAAGGAACACAAGACCTTGGATTGCAAAAAGTTGAAGGATGCAACCTGCTACAGCTGTAATGAGAAGGGGCATATCAAGACCAATTGCCCAAAATACGCAAAGAAAGCTGATGAAGGAAAGAAGACCAATGCTAGAGTCTTCAGAATGGATGCAAAGGAAGCAGTACAGGATGACAATGTGATAATAGGTACATTCCTTATAAATGACGTTTATGCAAGAGTGCTTTTTGATTCAGGAGCTGATAAATCATTTGTAGATAATAAGTTTTGCAAATTGCTGAATTTACCTGTTAAAACCCTAAGAGTGAAATATGAGGTGGAGTTAGCAGATGGCACCTTAGAAACCACCTCAACCATATTAGATGGATGTTTCATATCCATTAAGAACCACTATTTTCCTTTGTCCCTACTTCCTTTGAAGTTAGCTGGTTTTGACATCGTTTTAGGCATGGACTGGTTATCTCGTAAACAGGCCCAGATTGTCTGCTATAAAAAGCAGGTGGTGATCAAGGCTCCTTCTGGCGAATCACTTACCATTCAGGGAGATACCCGGTATGGATTGCCTGAGCAAGTGACCATGCTCAAGGCCTCTAAGTGTTTGAAGAAGGGTTGTGTCATCTACATGGCACAAGTGACTATTGATGAGCCGAAACCTAAGATAGAAAACATCCCCGTCATTTTTGAATACCCTGAAGTTTTTCCTGAAGAACTACCTGGTTTACCACCAGATAGGCAAGTGGAATTCAGAATTGACATCATCCCTGGAGCAGCACCTGTTGCTAGAGCGCCTTACAGGTTGGCACCAACAGAGATGAAGGAATTGAGAGCACAACTAGATGAATTGCTAGCTAAATGTTTCATTAAACCTAGTTCGTCTCCTTGGGGAGAACCAGTCTTGTTTGTCAAAAAGAAGGATGGATCGATGCGTCTGTGCATCGATTACCGTGAGCTTAATAAGGTCACAATAAAGAATAGGTATCCTTTGCCCAGGATCGACGATCTGTTCGATCAATTGCAGGGGGCAAGTTATTTCTCGAAGATTGACTTGAGGTCAGGCTACCACCAACTGAGGGTTAGAGATGAAGACGTACACAAAACTGCATTTAGGACTCGTTATGGTCATTACGAGTTCCTAGTGATGCCTTTTGGGCTCACTAATGCACCAGCCGCATTCATGGATCTCATGAATCGTGTCTGCAAGCTGACTTGGACAAATTTGTCATCGTCTTCATTGACGACATCCTCATCTACTCGAAGAACCAAGCTGACCATGAGAAACACCTTCGCTGTATTCTTAAACTTCTACATCATGAGAAACTCTACGCCAAATTTTCAAAGTGTGAATTTTGGCTTCGAGGAGTCCAATTCCTTGGACATATGGTTAGTGAGCGTGGTATCCAAGTGGATCCCGCTAAGGTGGAAGCAGTTATGAACTGGCAAGAGCCGAAGACGCCCACAGAAATTCACAGTTTCTTGGGATTGGCAGGATATTACAGACGCTTCATTGAAAAAATTTCAAGGATTGTTGCGCCCCTAACTTCTTTGACTAGGAAGAAGGTTAAGTTTGACTGGGGACCCAAGCAACAAGAATCCTTTGATATCCTAAAGCAAAAGTTGAGCAACGCTCCTGTACTGACATTGCCTGAAGGTACCGAAGAATTCGTAGTTTACTGCGATGCATCACACACTGGCATGGGGTGTGTGCTTATGCAGAAAGGCAAGGTTATTGCCTATGCTTCACGACAGCTAAAGGTGCATGAAAAGAATTACACCACCCATGACTTGGAGTTGGGTGCCGTTGTATTTGCACTAAAGCTATGGAGGCACTATTTATATGGTATCAAGTGCGTGATCTATTCTGATCACACGAGCCTCCAGCACCTGTTTAATCAGAAGGATTTAAACATGAGGCAGCGCCGTTGGATGGAGACTTTAAATGATTATGATTGTGAAATCAGATACCATCCCGGCAAGGCGAATGTAGTCGCCGATGCCTTGAGTCGAAAGGAAAGGGTGAAACCCATCCGAATCAATGCCAAGAGCATTGAAATAAAGAATAGTTTGAATGAAAGGTTGTTAGCTGCACAGAAGGAAGCTGTGTTGGAAGCTAACTATCCTAATGAAAAGCTAGGGGTAACTGAGGAGCAGTTATCTCTTGGCAAGGACGGAATTCTGAGATTGAATGGACGAATATGGGTTCCAATTTATGGAGGACTTCGGGATGTTATCCTCCAGGAAGCCCACAGTTCTAAATATTCCGTTCATCCTGGAGCTGATAAGATGTATCAGGATCTAAGGGCAAACTATTGGTGGATAGGCTTGAAGAAGTCTGTAGCTACCTATGTAGCTAAATGCTTAACGTGTGCGCAAGTCAAAGCAGAACATCAAAAGCCGTCAGGTTTGCTACAACAGCCTGAACTTCCTACGTGGAAGTGGGAAATGGTAACTATGGATTTTATCACCAAGTTACCCAAGACAAGGAAAGGAAAGGAAAGGAAAGGAAATGATACGATATGGGTTATAGTTGATAGACTGACTAAGTCATCACATTTCTTACCCATCAAGGAGACTTATAGCTCCGACATGTTAGCCCAACTGTACGTAGATAAGATTGTAGCTATACATGGCATACCTGTGTCTATTATCTCCGACAGAGATACTAGATACACGTCGCATTTTTGGAAAAGTTTCCAACAATCTTTGGGCACGCGCTTAAATTTTAGTACGGCTTACCATCCTCAGACGGACGGACAGAGTGAGCGTACAATCCAAACGTTGGAAGACATGTTGCGGGCATGCGTGATTGATTTAGGTGGTAGTTGGGATAACCACGTACCATTGATCGAGTTCTCATATAACAATAGCTACCATACCAGCATAAAGGTTGCGCCTTTCGAGGCCTTATATGGTAGAAAGTGTAGAACGCCCGTTTGTTGGGCGGAAGTTGGAGATGTCCAACTGTCAGGACCTGAAATAGTATTTGAAACGAATGAGAAGATTGTTCAGATTCGGGACCGTCTGAAAGCTGCCAGGGATAGGCAGAAAAGTTACGCAGATCCAAAGCGTAAACCTATGAAATTCGAGGTAGGTGACAAAGTGTTGCTTAAAGTATCACCCTGGAAGGGAGTGATGCGGTTTGGTAAGAAAGGTAAGTTAAGCCCGAGGCATATAGGACCATTCGAGATTATCGAATGTGTTGGGTCATTGGCTTACAAGTTAAACTTACCTGAAGAGCTCAGTGGTATTCATAACGTATTCCACGTCTGCAATCTGAAGAAATGCCCAGCTGACAAATTGCTAGTCATACCACATACGGATGTGCATATAGATGAGAGCTTAAAATTTGTGGAAAAACCATTGTCGATTGAGGATCGACAGGTTAAGAAGCTTCGAAGGAAGCATGTGCCTATTGTAAAGGTAAAATGGGATGCCCGCAGAGGTCCCGAGTATACGTGGGAGGTGGAGTCCACAATGAAAGAAAAGTACCCTCATTTGTTTCAGTAAATCTCGAGGTCGAGATTTCTTTTAAGGGGGTGAGGATGTAACACCTCGAAAATTCACGTCCTATAATGTGTTGACACGTGTCATAGGTTTGAACGTGTGAAAGAATGTTATAAAAGGATTAAAGTTGACAAACATGGAAAGTATGAGAATATACGGGTTCTAAATGTCAACAGTGAATAAATATATTGTACATTAACCCTACATGATGCTCATACCTTCAAACGAATAAATCATGGATCATACGAAGCTAAATATGAAAGAAAGTGAGAGATTACAAACTACAGGGGTTAAATGTGTCAACATGTTTAAGTTATACCTCTGAGTGACCTTTTAGCAAACCCAAAGCTTTGTAACGGTTAATTATGCTCACTAGAATGCACGATATAAATTTCATAAAGTTTCGTTATCGTATGAGAAAGTTATGATCAAATTCGTATGCGAGGGGTTAAAAGCGTCAACGATGAAGTTTATGACTTTTCGGGTGACAATAAAGTTAACCGAGGACTAAACAAAGTGGGTATATGTCTTGAAGCCCTTATAAGTCAAATTGGAGGGTTCATAATGCAAGAAATAAAGTCGAAACAAAGTTTTTAAGGGCCAAGGACCAAAGCATAAAAATAAAAAAAATGGATTTGATCAGAAGGGGCGTCGCGCCACGCGAGGACCCTGGGGGGGGGGGGGTCTACGCGTGCCGCGAGGGGCCATCTGCTCCGAAAATGATGGGTTATGGTCTGTTAGGTGCATTGTAACCGACTTTAATCCGATTTTCCACATCTTGGGCGACCCCTAAACAACCCCTAGGCCCTTAGGGACATCTGTTGATGATCCATGGCCATTGCTAGCACTTGTTGTCAATGATCTAAGTAAGATTGAGCACTATATAAAGGCCTTATGTTGCAACTTTGCAACCACACCTTCCATCTGCATTTCTGATCATTTCTGGAGCTCCAAAGCAGACTCAAGTGATCACAAATCGTGCATAGGACTTCAGTAAGTATGCTTAACCTTTCTTAGTTAAGTTTTTGCTTAGTTTTAGCTTAAAAGTCAAACCGTCGTAATTACCGTTTGACTTAACGATTAATCATTGATGGTCCAGTGATTAGTCGAATTGAAAGTAGTTATAAGTTGGTAATTATGTGGGTAATAAACCCTTAAAAGGGCACCCTCTGATTTCCACTCTAACTAGGTCAAATGTCGGGTCAAACTTGTTATTAAAAAGTCGACAGAATGCTTAATTTCTAATTTATGCATAATTAGCAATGTAGAACCCATACCACCTGTTTGATCATTAATATAACTTGGTAATTAATGTAAGAACATGTCTAAACATGTTCAACCCGACAATTTTCAGTAGAGACCCGGTTCGGAACCGAAAGTCGCATAATTTGACTTTTGCTTTGACTTTCAGTTCTGACCCGTTTAAGCATGTTTTAGAAATGCCTTAGAGCTTTAATTGGACTAGGTTACATGCTAGTATAACCCTCTGTGATTATACACCATAGTTCGATAGTTATCTAGTTAATATGCATGTTTCCGTTAATTGCTCATATGTTGACCATTATGCCCTTTTCACCATAAAACGTGATTTTTGAAAATATAAAAGAATAGAAACCTTAGTTACTGATTTATAAACTTACACCCAAAATTTGACAGCGGTTTGAGGTGTAGATTGAGAGTTATGCTCATTAGCGTAATTAGAAAGCTTCTTTAGCGATTAAACGGCGTAATTAGCGTATAGCCTACTTAAACCTACTTTTTTATATCAAATTTATTACCCACTGATGTAATATATTATTTTGGGATTTTTGAAGGTTTTTATTTAATTTTAGGCTGAGCATAACTTAGAGTTATAAGCTTAATCCGGTAAATGTCAGTTTTGCCCTTTTGGGCCATAAAATGAGTTTTACATATCTTTTTCATCCCAAACCTTTTGCTACTGATTTTATATGATAAATACATTATTTTAAACCTTCTGGAATAATAAAAATATCTGCTTTATTTATAGAAACCGGAAATGGCTTCTAATCGCCTTTTTAAGCGTTTTTAACGCATAGTTTGTACTAAAACTATTTTAAACATACAAGGGTTGATACCTACGGATATTTTAGGTAAATTATAATATTTTAACAGTAAGCAAAAGTTTTTTAACTCAGACTTCAGTTTTGAGCTTTTCGGCTTATGTGAAATTACCAAAATGCCCCTACGGTGCATAGTTTGGTTATAATTGATAAATTTCACATATATACTTTACCCTACTGTTATAACTTATCAAATTAAGTATTTTGCTGTATACATCAGACCTGTAACTCAGGTTAATACTTAAACTCTTTTATAACCTTGAAAATGACCAAACTACCCCTACGGGGCATAGTTTGCGTTTAAATTCGTTTCGGGCATAATAAAAGATATCTTACTGATGTCACAACATATTTGAGGCATATTAACTTAGGAAACTTGTATATGGCTCTTACGGTTACCCGTTACGCTTCTTGCGCGTTCGGTTCGGTTTATGTAACTAGTTTGCATAAATTAGCCGAAACGGGTCAAACCTTATCATTTTTATCTCAAAATCCAGAATGTGTATAATATACCCATATTAAGCAAGTCTTCAAACTTTTCGGGTCTAAATCACATTCTATTCCGGTCTTCGCTTAATCGTGCGTACGAACCGTATCTTTAAAACTAACCGGTTTAAGTTTAGGCTTAATTAAAGACCCGTTAGGATTCTAATAGGTTAATATAAACCTTCGTTCCAGAATAGGAGGACCAGTAAAAGCTACTTGCATTTGCTATTTGTGAATTATATTTGCAAAGGTAAATACTTTTAACTTATTTTCCCTTATACGGGCTTGGGGTACAGTATATAAAATACCGCTTGGTCGGGCATTCGACCTTAATCGTTGGTGGTTAAGTATTATCGAGATGACCCATTTAAAATATGTTTTGTTTGCTTAACGCCTTTGGGGGGTTAAATGACCATGTCCCGGATATCCTCGGCATCATTTTACGAAATGGCCACGACCTAAGCGCGGGGTGTAGGCGTACACCCGTCAGTGCATAAATAAATAATGTGGTGTGTCTATTGATCTTTAACCCGGCACGATCCGGGCTACTGAACGCATAAGGAACATGTACTCCTTTTACAAGTTTATATATTTAAATAATTATCCCAAGTTATAAAATGCTTATGCCTCGTGCATCCAAATCAATTTTTAATCATTTTTAAAATGAGTCAGTTGATTGTATTTACCAGTGTAAACTGACGTATTTTCCAAAAAGATTAAATGCAGGTACTACTCGTAATAGGCTGGATTTCTCCTTAGCATCAATAAAGAGTTTCGCAAGCTTAAGATACCTAACGTCTGTTGAACTACTGTTTCCTATTTATTTATGATCCTTCTGTGGATGAATTTCAACTGTTGTGATACTGGATATTACAATTCATTAAAGTTGAAATATATATCTTTCATTTGCTTCCGCTGTGCATATTAAATATTGTGTTGTTTGACTGTAATGTTGCCAACCACGTCACGATACTCCCCCACCGGGCCCACCGGTCATACGTGGAAAGTCGGGGTGTGACAGATTCGCATGTTCGATTACCAACAGTGGTATCAGAGCACCACGTTAATCAATCCAGGAAGCAAGAAAGAAAAATCCCAGTGCAAGATTACGTGCAAGAAACAAAAATCTGGGTTTGCCGATTCAGAGAATCAACTATCAAGAACCGGGCGACGGTGTTCGATTTCGTAAGTGTGTTTTCTTTTGATTTAGTCGAACCACAAGAAAAGAATTTGTTTTATTGTTACCTTGGGAAGAGTAAAGAACATAGGGATAAATAATACAATACTGTTTGTTTGAAATCAATTCAAACTAGATACACGCACATGTTTTTTAAAGGAAAAAGGAAATTAAAAGGCATAGAAAATAATTGTGGGTGGAACTGGTGTTCAAAAGAAAAAAAAGAAATCAAGTTTTTTGTATGTTGAAAAAGGGAGCATTAGCATGTTTTTTAAAATAAAGCAAGTCAATTTTTGAATCATAAACGATATGTATAGCAAGAAATCAAACCTGTATCGGTTCTAGCAAGTCAAACCTATTCTTGGTTCAAATAGCAAGTTCCGGATCGTTTGGTTCAAAATAGCAAGTAGCACATCGAATCATCACGATTCAGTCTAGCAAGAAACGACCATTCTTGGTCAAAGCAAGAAAAAGCAAGTACAGCGGGTCGATCAAATTAAGTACAATTAGCAAGTTGGTTGGACAGTTTTTTGATCAAATTCGCAACAGCAAGTTAGCAAGAATCTGATCAGCAAGTCGGTTAGAACCTGATTAGCAAGTGGGTCAGGGTACATAAAATCTGATTAGCAAGTCGGTCAGAAACGCAAGAACCTGATTAGTAAGTGGGTGGTGGTACATAAAAAATCTGATTAGCAAGTCAGTCAGAATCGCACGAACCTGGTTATCAAGTTGGCCAGACGCAAGTACTAAGTAAGAAATTTGATCTACACGGTCAAGAAAGGGATCATCCAATCACAAGCAAGATAGGCAAGAAAAGCAAGGCGAGAAAGAAAGGAGGCATGACAAAAAAAAGAAGGAAGTGCATAAACGTCACTCTACGAGCAAGGGAATGTGTCTCTTCAATGCCCAAAATTGAAAGAGACGAATTACACCCAATGGCCAGTTATGATGGAAACAATCTTGAAGGCATATAGCCTTTGGGAAACAGTTGTTTCAATGGAAGAGGACGTGGAAAAGATATGGGTCCAAGAAACCAAGACAAGAGCAAGTTCAGATGTTATGATTGTGGAGAACTTGGTCATTTTGCAAGAGATTGCACCAAGTGGAAGGAAAAGGAGAAAGACACGCAACAAGAAGCCAACCTCGCATTGGAAAAGGAACCAATGCTACTGTAAGTCAAGCAAGTTGAAGACCTTTGTTAAACTATATTTAGTTTACGGGGGAGTATTGATGTTTTTAAACTAAATATAGGTATAGGGGTCGTTCTGTAATTAGTAGATAGTTGGTGTATGTTGTAATTAGATTAGTTAGAAAGTACGAGGACCGGAAGCGACAAGATGAAAGTTTGAAACCTACAAACTAAAGGGATCGACATCTCTCTGGTCGCACCCCTTCAGTTTGGCGGCAACAGGCATAGACAAAAGGGACGTGATTTTTCAAGACACCTCTTCAAGATCAATCTCAACCACAAGTTCAAGAGTCGCAACCATTCGTGAAGAGACATGTCTCTACAATCGCATCTATTCGTATAGTATATATAGGGTTCATGTATGTCAATTGTCATTGATCACTTTTTCATTCAATACAAGCAAGTTATTGTTCTTTGATTCTCAATTGTTTATATTCTAACATGTGATTCGCATGTTCGATTACCAACAACAAAAGCATGTGTTTCTTGATTCTAAGGAAATATCTTTAAAACCCCACTGGAATCGCATTTTTTCGACGAAAATTGAGCGTTTTATGAAATTTTCCGTATCGAAGGTTCAAGCTGCGTTTTCTGGCAGAATTTGCAGCCCATTACGAATGTCATAACTCAATTTAGGAATTTAGTTATGATCTCAAATTTTTACTGTATATAGTTTTAAATGATTAAAAGAATCGCCAATTGGAATTTCGTCAATCGGATAAACGAGGAATTTTAAATGAATTTTTCCGTAAGCTGCAGTCAGAAGTGACGAATCTGATTGCAGCTTAGTAAATGAATTTTTACGAATTTTTGGTAAAGAGTTAGATCTTTGAATTTTAACACAATGCCTAACCCTCCGAGAGGTAAGCCACATAAAAAATCATAGTTTTTGAAGACTTGTAAACAGGTTAAACAAGTCACCAAAAACAGCCCATTTTCAGTGATATGAAATGCCTAAATGAAATCGCGGCCTACTAGTTAGTATGTAAAATTTGATTTCATTAAGAGTTCGGATGAAATATGCCTAAGTGAGTTCATTGAACCAAATGTGCATTTGAATATGTTGATAAGTCAATTGACTTTTAAAAAGTCAAACCGGCCAATGATTAGATCGAATGATAATTTTGATGTGGTCGAATGATAAATTCGACAAAAAACCCGTAGGATGGAATAGTCGTAAATGATTATGACTAATCTAACCGTCTTACGAATTGTGATGATGATAGTTTGACTCTAGACAAGCTAGATGAAGACTTGGGAAAGAAGCGGGTCAAACGGATCGAGTACGCGGAAAAAGAGCATAACCGGATGCAAGGTAAGTGAAACTTACACTTTTTGTAGAATATGTGTCTGTTCTAAAAGTTTCTTATACGATTAAGATGATATTCATGATATGGCTCCGACACGAAACGATACGGGTCGGAGTATATCTAATGATGAAAAACCATGTTTTATGATAAAGAGGCAAAATGGTCATGAAGTGACATAAATAAAAAAAGGGTTTTCGAACGGCTATTTAATAAGTAAGCCTAAACGAGTAAAAAGGGGAAATGGTGATTTAGTCATGAACAAATAGGTAAAAGTTGAAATATAAAACCACACTAAGCGACATAAGTCATTTCGGGCTAAATGCGTAAGAAAAAGGGTTTAAGAGACATAGTTAAAGAGGTGAGAAATCTGAATTTAGTTATTTAATGAAATGGTAAATAGATACCATCCCAATATAAACGCATAGTGTTTAAATCGTTTAGACCAAACGGGTCAAATGGAAATGTAGATACCACTTGACAAATAATGACTAATAAGTGCTTGTCGAGTCTTATGTGCACAGGATAAAATCGTTATGATTTAGCGGTGCTATGAATTAGCATATTATGGATGCAAGGTATTAAACGGGTCAATATGTTGATCCGAGCCAGGTACGCATATTTTGTATTGTAGTTAGAAACGATATCGTGGTCAATTATTGGCGAAAGCTCTTCGTCGCAAAATGAAGGATTTTTAATTAAGTCATTGGGATATGTATAAAATGGAGATAGGGTGTAAGCTAAAAGAAGCGTGAATTAAGCTTAAAAGTGTTAAATACCCCGTAACAGGTCAAAATGAGTAGATATGCAAAACGGGTTAAGATTTGCATAAGAACCCGTAATTTGAACCTTGAATATTAGAAAACTGATATAATGTGATTTGCATGACATTTTGAAGGTAATTAACAAGTTTGTTTGATTAAATTGTAAACGGGTCAAAAGTGTTGAAAGGGGATTTCAAGCCAGGGCAACCGCCAGACAGAGAAGTTGAATTCAGAATCCACTTAATACCAGGAACAGCGCCAATTGCCAAAGCACCTTACCATTTGGCACCCGCAAAAATGCAGGAACTGAAGAAACAGTTAGATGAATTATTGGAAAAGGGATTCATACAGCCAAGCTCATCGCCATGGGGAGCACCGATCTTATTCGTCAAAAAGAAGGACGGATCAATGCGTATGTGCATTGACTACCGTGAATTAAACAAGGTCACGATTAAGAATCGGTATCCATTACCGAGAATCGATGATCTGTTTGATCAATTGCAAGAAGCTCGATTTTTCTCTAAAATCGATTTAAGATCAGGATATCATCAATTAAAGGTACAAGAAGAGGACATTCCTAAGACCGCTTTCAGAACAAGGTATGGCCATTATGAATTTACTGTCATGCCATTTGGTTTAACCAATGCCCCAGCTGCATTTATGGACATGATGAACCGAATATGTAAGCCATATTTGGATAAATTCATAATTGTCTTTATGGATGATATTCTTATTTATTCTAAGAGCAAAGAGGAACATGCAGCGCATCCGCGCGCACTTCTAAGTTTATTGAGAAAAGAAAAGATTTATGCAAAGTTTTCAAAGTGCGAGTTCTGGTTAGAACAAGTACAGTTTCTTGGACATTTAGTTAATCATGAAGGAATTCATGTGGATCCCACCAAGATCGAGGCAATTACCAAATGGAAAACCCATGAGTCACAAACTGAGGTTAGAAGTTTCTTAGGATTGGCCGATTATTATAGAAGATTTATTCAAGATTTTTTCTAGAATAACCATTACCTTAACTAAGCTAACATGTAAATCTGTTAAGTTTGAATGGGGATCAAAACAAGAAGAAGCCTTTAGAATTCTTAAGCAAAGATTAACCCATGCACCCATACTAGCGTTACCAGAAGGAACTGAAGACTTTGTAGTCTATTGTGACGCTTCTAAATTAGGTTATGGATGTGTGTTAATGCAACGTCAAAAGGTTATAGCTTACGCCTCTGGACAACTTAAAAATCATGAAGAGAATTATTCAACCCATGATCTAGAATTAGGAGCTATAATTTTTGCCCTTGAAATTTGGAGACAATACCTATACGGAAGTAAGTTTACCATTTTCACCGACCATAAGAGTTTAAGGTATGTTTTTGGGTAAAAGGAATTGAATATGAGACAAAGACGCTGGATGGAGATACTTAGTGATTATGATTGTAATATCTAGTATCATGCAGGAAAGGCTAATGTAGTAGCTGATGCTTTAAGTCGAAAGTATCATGAAAAGCCAAAAAGAGTACGTTCACTCAACCTAAATCTGCAAGTAGATTTAAATGAACAGATTAGAAAGGCACAAGAATCAGTAATCAAGGATGATACTGAAAAATTGAAAGGAATAATTAAGGAACTAGAACAAGGAACAGTTGGAATTTGGAGATTCCATAAGAAAAGAATGTGGATACCTAAATTAGGAAACCTATGCCACCGTATATTAGAAGAAGCCTATAAGTCTAAATATCGATGCATTCTGGAAGTGACAAGATGTATCAGGACTTAAGAAAGAATTTTTGGTGGATAGGAATGAAAAAGGATATAGCAGCATATGTTGCAAAATGTTTAACCTGTTCACCAGTCAAAGCTGAACATCAGAAACCCTCACCTTTGTTGCAACAGTTAGAAATGCCAGTTTGGAAATGGGAATTGATAACAATGGATTTTGTTACTAAATTACCTAAAACAAGAAAAGGTAATGATACAATCTGGGTGATTGTAGACAGGCTAACTAAGTCAGCTCATTTCCTACCTATGAAGGAAACTTTCAGTATGGAACAATTATCTAAATTATATGTAAATGAAATAGTTTCATTACATGGAATTCCTTTATCAATTGTTTCTGACAGAGATAGTCATTTTACCTCTCATTTTTGGACAAGTTTCCAAAAAGCAATGGGAACCGAATTAAATCTAAGCACCGCTTATCATCCTCAAACGGACGTACAAAGTGAAAGGACAATTCAGACAATGGAGGACATGCTTAGAGCTTGTGTAATTGATTTCGGAGGTAATTGGGATGATCATTTACCACTGATAGAATTTTCTTATAATAACAATTATTACACAAGTATCAATGTTGCACCATTCGAAGAACTTTATGGATGAAAGTGCCGAACACCAGTCTGTTGGGCAGAAATCGGAGAAAAGCAACTATCTGGACCTGAGATAGTACAAGAAACAACAAACAAGATCATTCAAGTCAAGGAACGACTGAAAGCAACATGTGATCGACAAAAGAGTTATGCAGATAACAGACGAAAGCCATTGGAATTTCAGATAGGAGATTAAGTGTTATTAAAAGTCTCTCATTGGAAAGGAGTAGTAAGATTCTTCAAAAGGGGAAAGCTTAGCCCCAGGTATGTTGGACCTTTTGAGATTATTAGAAGAATAGGATCTGTAGCCTATCAACTACAACTGCCAGAGGAAATGGCAGGAATACATGATGTATTTCATGTATGCAATCTCAAGAAATGCTTAGCCGATGAATCACTGGTAGTACCTCTTAAGGATATAGAGGTAAATGAACAACTTAAATTTGTAGAAAGACCTCTACAGATTAAAGACAGGAAAGTTAAGAACCTCAAGCATAAGAGATTAGTTCTGGTCAAAGTAAAATGGGACTCCAAAAGAGGACCAGAGTACACATGGGAGCTTGAATCGGAAATGCAAAGGAAATATCTGCATTTATTCCAGTAGATCTCGAGGAAGAGGTCTAAAACAAGGTGGGGAGGATATAACAACCCTCCTAAATAATTTCGACACCCTAATATATTTTAAAATATTCCTATGAGTCTCAAAATACACCCTGTATGCGAAAACGGACCCCGAATACCTTTACTATTATTAAAATTAAATAAAAAACAAAATTTAAGGGGCTATCGCGGGGCGCATAGCCCTTGGCTACCTTCTACGCGGGGCGCGACAGACCGGCTACGAGGCGACACCCGGAAGCTGCCACGTGTCGACACGTGGCGAAGATAGACCGGTGACAACTCAAGGCTAGGGCCTACAGACTCTACTACGTGGGCCGCGTAGCCCTCGGCTACGTCTTACGCGGGCCGCGAGGGAAGGCGAAGGGTCACCTATAAATAGAGACCTTCGGCCTTCAGTTTACATTCGCTCATTTCTCGATCTCTCTCTCTATTTTCTGCATAGAAATTATAATAGCAGGTAAAATACCCCCTAATTAACAAAGTTCTGCCCCGTTGTAAGTATCATAACTGTAACAACCCGCACGTTCGTGCGTTGTTACTACTCGATATACTCGTTACGCCTAGCACCGGAGATTCGGATCATAATGTAACTATATCGCATACATCGTAATTCGAAGGATAAAATCGCATATTTTCGCAATACATTATCACTACATCACATCGCAAACACTAACACTCATGATGACACTGAGTGAGGACCCACTCTACCCTCCTCGGTGGTCGTGATGTGTCGAAACGCAGACAATTAACGCTAACAAAGACTCTCGGGTGAGTGCTATAGCTCCAGTCGTCGTGACGATGATGACAATACGAGTGAGTGGTACCCCGTCAGTCTTTGTGGCACAACACACCATAACGTTCACGATGACATCGAGAAAGGACCTATACTACCCTCCTTGATAGCCGTGAAACGTCGCTAATAATCGCATACTCGAAACGAAAACCGATTGTTATTTCGAAACTTTGGAATATGGATACGTAAATACAACCCTAGTGATATATATATACATATATAATAACAATATAAACTAACTATGGAAAGCGCGTACTTCAAAAACTATCGCAACGCTCGAAAAACGGAAAAGTTCCCCGCGCCGGAGTGGCCATCCGAACGGGCCGGCCATCCGAACGGATGGGCCATCCGAACGGATAGCCATCCGAATGGATGGGCCATCCGACCCAACGTTCCCATTTCTTCTTTGTTGCCTATAAATAGCCTGTCACATCACTCAAACAGTGATGTGACAGCTCCCACTCGACCAAGCACGCTCTAAGACCCTTTTCTCTCGATTCCTCGCGATTCCGGTAAGATTTCAACCTAGAAATTGTACTTCTATGATCTACACTCAATTCTACATCATTCTATCTTTCAAAACTCAAATTCTAACCATGAAATCCACTGATTTGAGGTGTTTTAAGGAGATGTCACCAAGAGTTCATACGAGCTTCAAGTTGTGACCTCATCCTACCATAAACGACTCAGATCTGGGTGATTTCCACATGTTTTGATAACAAATCTCACCTAAATCTATGTATTTAACCAAGGAACCGTGCGATTTCGAGTTCACCATGAGGAACCGTCAAGAACGGCCAGATCTGATGGAACGGGGTGATTCCCGGGCGTCAGAACGGGTCGGAACTGATGGAATCTCAAGTGTTAGTACGAAATTACTCTGTCCCAGTAAAACCGCACGTATTTCTTCCGAAAAACACTCAAAAACAGTGATCAGAACGTTAAAACAGACATGTCATCCGAACGGATCACATGTCATCCGAACGGATGACAGCAATTTGACCAGTCAACAGGTTATCTGACCGGATGACAGCCATCCGATCCAAACCAGCTCATCCGACCCATGACTGTCATCCGTTCCATATGTCATCCGTTCCATATGTCATCCGATCCATATGTCATCCGATCGGATGAGCCCATCCGAACGGATGAGCACCATCCGACCGGATAACTAACTTTTTGACGCTATTCCCGCTTAATCGTGCACCGTTTACAATACCACTCAATGATTCAATGCAGACGCACTCACAACCGATCCAATCAAGTTATATTCTCGCTAAACGCGCACTGTGAGAATACTTGAACCCTTTTAATCGCATTTTGGGTGTAACATACGTTTCTAACAAATCGAACTTATCAAACGAATTATTCAATCAATCGAATTATCACTTGCGAATAACTGTTATGCATAGATATACGTGATGCTAGTCGCATATGTGTTAGGGCTTATACTCGCGACGTCCCACCATGACTAGTATAGTACTATTGCTCCCGACGGGGTCTAGTTTGCCATCACATATTCGAGCATCGAGGACTTAGTTGGTAGTATCAGCTTTGTGAGTATATATGTCGTGTGTTACGTTTATGCATATGGAAATTCGCTACACTTTTTAATCGATTACGCTATACATATCAAACCTGTATACTCGCCAATACTTTTGTATTGACAAATATTTTAACGTATGTTGCAGGTTAGATCGCAGCCTATATCAAATCAAGCTAGGAAGTCTAGAAACTCAACTAAATTCTAGGTTGTCGGATTTATATTGTTCGAGAGGACAAGAAATCTGTGATAACTTATGTGATTGTATTATTTGTTAGTATGGGATAACGAATGTATTAAATATTATCGCAATATAGTTGTTATGGATTCTCTTGGGCAATCCGATTCGCCTAGTGCCGCGCCCCGATGATTCTGCCGTCGGTTGGGGTGTGACAATAACCCCGGTTACGTATTAGATACGCTGTCCGATTGATCCAGGGTTCCGTAATGGCTGTCGTGGTTTTGCCCGACGTAGTCATTGGAATGCCGTCTCGGGGAGGGTATTAATAATGTAAATATTGGGTTATTATAATAACGCGTGTGCATTTGTATATTTAATAAATAATCACCAGGAAACCTTAAAGGAAACCATAATACAGCAATGTGAGTAATCTCCTTTTTATAAACCTTTTTACAAAACCTTAAATATTTTACAATGTGATTAGCAGTGATTGAGTCTTTGTAGTTCTTCAATTACTGCCGGTATGTTGGGGTTTTGTATACAAAATGTGGAACACGTTACCATTGGACAAAGAGTTAGCCAATGAGTAATATGACCCACCAGTCAGGATTGACAATACTGAATGAGTAATTGTGTAGATGTAAACATTGTAATCGCTCTCAATACTGTGAAAATTGATAAAACTCTTCTTGATTAAACTGGAATTCACTCACCAGTATTTCCCACTGACAAAATGTTTTTAAAACGCGTTTCAGGTAACAAAATGTGAAAGCCAACTAGAAGCCAGCTGGACAGCACTGAAGGCTTGGAAAAAGTGGCTATAAAAGTTACCTAAATAAAAGAAGATGTTTTATTCAATAAAATAGGGATTTTCCCTATGAAAATATTTGTAATGAAAACTTGGGTTTTATCCCAATATGTTTAATATTATAAAAGCGTGGCATTTACTCTGATAAATATTTCCTAACTACGGTCCTGATGTAATTTCCGCTTCCAAATTGATAAACAACGATACCACCAAAACTGGTCTCGTGGCCGCCCGTTCCCGGGATAGATAGGGGACGGGGGTTGCGACAGTTGTGCTGGGCAGATGCAGGTGATAGACAGCTGGTTGGTCCCGAACTGGTCCAAGAGACGACAGATAAGATCATACAGATCCGAGAACACATTAAGGCGGCTCGTGATCGACAAAAGAGCTATGCGGACCAAAGATGAAAACCTTTGGAATTTGAAGTGGGTGATATGGTTTTGTTAAAAGTCTCACCTTGGAAATGTGTGGCACGCTTCGGGAAGCGTGGTAAGTTAAACCCATGATATATCGGACCGTTCAGAATCCTGGAAAGAGTTGGTACGGTAGCATACAGGTTGGAGCTACCCGTAGAACTTAATGGTGTTCATGATACATTTCATGTATCTAATCTGAAGAAAAGTCCAACTCAAGAGACAGTTGTTATCTCTGCTGACGAAGATCACATTGACAATACACTCCACTTTACCGAAGAACCTGTTGAGGTTACTGATTGGAAAGTTAACAAGACTCAGAGGAGTAGTGTTAAACTCATCAAGGTTCGTTGGAACGCACGTCACGGCCCAGAGTTTACTTGGGAGCGTGAAGACCATATGAAAGAAAAATACCCGCATTTGTTCCCTAACACCCCTGCTACTAGTAGTAAGGCTTAAAATTTTGGGACGAAATTTTCTTAACAGTGGGAGAATGTGACAACTGTCAAAATTCCATGTATCCGTACAACTATTAAACCATGATTAGTGATTAATGACTGTGCTGAATTTCAATTAATGACTTGAAACTGCTTTCTGATTATTGCATTATACATACATGTGCATCACATATTGCTTAATGTCATATCATTATTGCACGAGAACTTTATTGACTCAAATGATGCACAAAACACAGTTAGCACCGTTATCAGACAAATCAGGAAAATGTTGACGGAGTTCAGTACATAGACAGACAATGTGTTGAGACATAGAATGGGCCAGAAACCAAGTATGACACTAGTATAGTGTGTAGGAAAGTAAGGATCACAAAACTGCCTTCCTAGAGATAGTTTAAGTGCCGGAAAGTGCCTCAAACTCACATAAACTGCAGAATTCTGCAGAAAATCAGCAAATTCAGCATTTTAACACTCTAATATTATGCAGAAATGTGGTTTAATGGTCCTGGATGCTTTCCTAAGTGTCGGGAGTCGAAACTATTACAAAAGGGTACATAAAGCACACTAAACTGCATAGTTTAGCACCTTAACGAACCAGTAACCAACCGAACAACTGGACACTACCCGAAACACCAAATTTTCACTAGAAGCATTGTTTTAACATTGCCAAGCTAGTTATGGTCCCCGAACATCATAACACATTATATAAATATCTAGTAACTAAACATCTAACTACATACTTACATTTCAACCATGAACTAACTATATGGTTATAACCTAAGCCTACTACCCCCACTACCTATGTAATCGGCCAACATGGCCCCCACCTCAAATTTTATAAGATTATAAAATTTGATATTGTTTATACTTTATAAAACATATAGACCAATGGTAATTGTGTTTTTGTGGATTATAAGAAGACATAAGAGTTAATAAGTTTCATATCTTTCAAACACCAAAACACACACTCTTCTCTCTTCTTCCTTGCTTGCTCATGGCCGAGATCACCAACACCATCATCACCATCATTCATCCAATTCCAAGCTTATACAAAGGTGTTAGAAGGTGCATAAGGAAGCTAGGAGCTTTCGGAAGTTCAAGGACCTTCTCTATTTGCTTTTATCCACCTCCTTTCTTCTCTTAATCATCCCTAGCCTTGAGCTAGTGGTAAGAACACTAATCCTTCCATTTTACATCTTATATAAGTGGTTAAAGAATGATACATGATGATAAACTTGAAGAAAACTAAGAATCAAGAGAATAAAACTTGAACATAAGCTTAAATCATGAAGAAACCATGTTGTTTATGTGTTGATTTACTTGTTGATTGTTGTTTACTTGTACAAATGATGTAGATCATCGTATGATCTTGCTAGATCATGATTAAAAACATAATCTAGCAAGATGAGAGGATGAAAGTGTTAAAGATTCATAGATCATCCTCATGAAAGACATGAACTTGAAAGGATATAATGTTTTCTTGTAAAATGATGATTAAAGTGAGTTGTAAGTCTTGTAAATCTAAGATTTCAAGAGTGATTTTTCAAGAAACCAAGTTAAAAATACAAAGTTTACTAAATCTTGGTTCTTACATAAATAAACCTCATTTTTAAGGATTAAACAAGTGTAGAAACACTTATGTAACAAGAGAAATCCAAGAAGAAACATTTTTAGAAAATATGATTATAAGTTGTAAAGATCTAGATTCTTTAAAAATGATGTTTTTAAAGAATCAAACACACTTTAAAGGGTAACAAGACTTACTAAAAACACTAGTAAGTTACTACAAATTTTTATAAATTCTCAAGTTCATAAGGTGGTAGATTATGCTTGTTTATGGCAAAATTGGTAAGTATAGATTGTTTATTGTTGATTGATTATGTTGATTTACAAAAGAAAATGATATACCTTCAAGCTATGGAAACCTCCATTTATAGGGGAAACTATGACAAAATTTTTCTAAAAATTAAACACTTAGAAATAATATAACTCATCAAATACCAAAACTTACAATCCCAAAATATTTAGATGTCACCATGTGTGTGACTACTTGTATATTATATGTATTAGTTATATTATTTTAGGACTTGAAATAATATAACTCGTCAAATACCAAAAATTACAATCCCAAAATATTACCAAAATTCCAAGAATATAAATATACAAATCTTACCCAAAATATTGATGAAACCGAACAAAGGACTATAACTTACAAAATATTCCGGAAATATTATTCATGAGTATATTTTGGTAAATAATATTTTGGACACCAAAAGAATAAAAATATGATTTTCACAATTATTACAAGTTTATATCATATTTTTTACAAGAAGAAAATATATTATTTTTGGTAAATAAAAATAAATATGTTTTCTTGGAATTATTAGAAGGTATATTATCTTTGGAAGAAATATATATTTTCTCAAACAAACATCAAATATATTATTTTTGGGAGAAAAATAAGTTTATATATATTTTCCAAGTTAGACTTGAAAATATATTGTTTTTGAGTCTTGTATGAAATTTATAAATATTTTCGTCATGGGAAAAATTATAAATAATTTTTCTAAGTAATATTCTTAAAATATATATTTTGGAAATATATCTTGATGAATTTCTATTAAAGATATTATTCCGGAAAATTTATACAAAATTAAGTATAAGGATACTTAATAATTACAAGAAAATACGTATTTTCGTACGTATAAAGACACACCGGAATACGACACCAATACATGACAAAAATATATAAGTATAAGGATACTTAATAATTACAAGAAAATACGTATTTTCGTACGTATAAAGACACACCGGAATACGACACAAATACATGGCAAAAATATACAAGTATAAGGATACAAATACAAATACACTCATCCTTGGGAAGGAAATACATGTATAAATACTTGAAAGGTATCAAGTTAAATTATATTATTTTAACTATTATTCCAAAATTTAATAAATATAATTTAAGTTAAAATATTTATTATTTTAACAAATAATTATATAACTTGGAATAATATTGAAGACACCAAGAAACGTAACTCAATGACACTAATCCATACTAAGTCAAGGCACGACCCGCCCATCTAATAGACCTTAGTACGTTGTAGGTAGTCGTGTACGCCAGGCGAAGCTTTGAGTTACTGTGATTACGAAGAACGCAAGACTGTTAGTTCATGTCCCTTTTTTCTTTTAACTGGTTTCAGTTTTATAACTTCGGGGGTGAAATACATGTTACAAACTGTTTACAAACGTTTATATGTGGTATGGTTAGCTAAGGAAGGGTACTGCTAGATCATGTGAGTGGTGGGTATAACCCTTAAGACCATTAATCCTCGTTGAAGGACCGAGGGACATGAGTGATAGATTTATTTGGGTGTAGCAAGCCCCGCCCATGTTGGACCAGGGTTGGCCCATGGGATGACTATGTCTAACAGCCGTAGGACTGGTGCAAAGTCTGCTAGGTTTGAGCCTTCCTGCATCACGTCACACATATTAATGGCCTTGCAAACCATTAATGATATGTTTTCCTTGTTGCTTTCATACCAGGAGTTTACAAGCATACATACATACTTACAATGATTTCAAAGGTTTATTCGTGCACACTCACAAACACATGAACTCACTCAACTTTTGTTGATGTTTTCAAACTACATGTATTTCAGGGAATTAAAAGTGGATATGGCAGGCGTTTGGAAGTTTCAAGTTATGTTGAGAATAAAAGATGTTTGGATAGTGTGTCTTATCCTAGATGAGACACGTCTTCCAAAGCCTGGTTTTATTTAGAGTCTTTTGTTGAGTCCTTATGGAACTCAAAAACTATTTGCATGGGTTGTATTCGAATTTGAGGTCTGTGTTGGGATTTTAAAACAATGTTGTTGTTATGATTTTAAACTTATTTAATGGATGATCATCTTTAGTTTCATCATATAGTTGTTGTTATGATTGAATGCAATGATATTAAGCAAGTCACACATAATCACGCTTCCGCAAAAGTCAGGGTGTGACATGAAACCCGAGTGTAAATGTATTTATACTATGGGTTTTATTGCGTTTAAGTGATTATATGCTTTGAATGTGATAACTACGAGAGATTGTGGTTTTGCAGGTTAATTGCTTAAATTGGTGAAGTTAAAGTGTTTAGAGATGAAGCGGAACACCCGTGGATGATAATCAAGGTATATTACATTATTCGGGATTGGTTTCGGGTTAGAAGATAGCTTGGAAGTACGAGAAATGCGAAAGAATGAAGTCCAGGGGCCTATGGGTCATTATATGAAAGTTGAAATGTTGGAGAAGGACCAAGTGGAAAACCCGTCGTAAGCTATGGTGGGGAATGCCGTAACTTACGGCAGGTATATGAATAACATCATCAACAGCAGATGTACGGCGTAGGCTACACTGTTAGGGTCGTAAGTTACTGCCAGGTGGATCAAAAGGGGACAGAAGTTGCTGGTCGTAGCCTACGACCAGACAACCATAGGTTATGGCGGGATTCGAAAGCAGACGCGGGTGTTGTTTTGTGGACGTATAAAAGGGATTTTAAAAACCCTAATGATGGTATTTAAGTTTGGGGACGAATTTGGGGAACCAGTATCACAATTTTGAGCACTTTTCATTCTTCTCATCATACTTCTTACCGAATTCAAGAGATTGGAGATGATTTCAACCATTGTTCAAGCCTTTGAAGATCGATTCACCGAGATGAGTGGCTAATTTCTTAGTGGTTTCCTCCGGGTGGAGGATGCTTGTAAGTAGACTAAGTTATGTGTTTTTGCTTGTGTTTGAACTTGGTAATCTAAGAATTCGATTGATTGGATTGTAACGATTAGTTTTACTTTAATTTTTAATTCTAATTCATTCAATTCCCGAGAATTCTAGCAATCGGATATATTTGATAGGGGTTAGGGTTGGTAATTTCAATTGATTACTCGTATGATAACCTTCCGTTGTTTTGCAATCGAACTAAGTACTCTTTGGATAATCACAATCAATTAAGTGAATTATGCAATCTTGTCTATGTGATTGTGACAATCAAACACGCAATTGAAGTCTATTTTGAATCTAAAATCCGAAGGAACCATTGTTTTCTCTCATTGTTACAAACTCGTTTTTGTATTTCTTAGTTTAATCAAACAACCGATTTTACATTTTTGCAATTAGTTCCTTTATACTTAATCAACAACGCTTTCCACCATACTCCTCTGGTTCGATACCCTATTTACACTATTTACATAGTTATTTATGTTTTTGTATGACATTCACGACAAGTCATCAGGCGTCTCATCGATCGATAAAAGAAATAACCGAAGAGGTCACTGAAGGGCTTCCCTACCACCCTAAAAAAACCGTCTTTCAAAAAGATTGTAGATGCATGAATATAAATATAATTAAATAAAATAAATTATAAGCTGTTTGTGTCTTTTTCTTATAAATACAAGCCTTTTCTATTTATAGATATTTTTTTTAATGTTTTTCGTTTTTGCCCATCCCCTCACTTTTTATACACCGCCGAGTGTCTTTTCATGTATTATTGCAGTTAAATCCTAAAAACAAACTTTTAAATATTTTTACCTTACCTATAGGACGGTTGAGACGTTAAACACTACACACCTTTAGTGAAAGGGGGGTGCCCCTCATATCATGATCCAACCCAGTTGTTTCCAATATTCATTTCATATTTTTTAAAACTACAATCAACTCGTTTTTAAGCTATCTCACCCCACCACAATTTCATGTGACCCTATAAAATATGGTGGAATGGATGTAAATGCTCTAACACTCCTTATAATAAGGTAGTATGAAATAGTATTTTGGTCTTGACACACAAACTCTCACATTTTGTTTTCTCAAAATACAATACAAAAAATCTTATACATAAAAAATTAGCTCTAAGATATAGCATGATAAATGTAGCACAAAAAAAAAAAAAATTCCAGCACAAAAATCTAGAAAAAATTGTTATACAACATAAAAATCTAAGAGAATTTCTTGGGTTTCTTTATATCTTATATTTTATATAACAATATAGTGCACAAATTAAAGATAAAAATATACTCGATTTTACGGTGCAAATTTTTTAAAAAAATATAACGTCGTTTGAAAAAGTTATTAACTTTTAAAAAATAGAAATACATATGCATGTGGAGAGAAAGTCAGCAAATAAGCTATTACAAAAATACCCTTACACCTATTATTTTCTACATTTTAATCTTAACCATTGTTGAAAAATAGAAAGTTAAAATTACTTCTTATCATTTTTTTTGAACGACAAATTTGGATCACTGACGGACCACTAGAGTATCATCGTGTCACTAGCGGAACCACCCGATCATATTCATCTCCACTAGGCTATAATGCCTAAACACCAATTCAAGAGGAAACCCAAGAAATCTGGGAAAAAACCCCCCTTGTGAGAATCGAACCCATGATCTAATGGTCATAAGTTTTGTCCTACCTCCAAGATGCCAGTAGGCTATAATGCCATGGGCATTACTTCTTAACATAGTTAGGCAAAATCAACTCTTAATTTGATGACCACAAATTACTAAAACTACACTTCTATTCATTTTACACAAAAATATATCTCATATTGTTAGATTAAAGATTTCAATAAATATTGTATATAAAATATATATATATATATATATATATATATATATATATATATATAGGGCAAGGATAAATCGAAAACCTGGTTGAGTTGACTAAACCCTGAAAACCCATTAACCACCATTGATTAAGCTTGATGGATGGCTGAGATTCATCTTTGGCCATTAATGGATTTTGAATCCCTTTGTGTCTATTTTTTAATATACTTTATGTACGTAAAGGGCAAAATGGGAATGTTTAATATAATCTCTTGGAAGAGACAAAGCTCTACATGGGTGTAAGAAACTTTACATCAGCTGCATCATTACCTCTAATCCTAAAACCCTACATCAGTCTACAAAATTTCAAAAAACACAAAAATCACCAGAGATTCACAGACCCTCATAGTCTTCAAAATTTCCTAAAACTCTCTCATAGTCTTCAACAACCCCTCTCAAATTAACCCCAAAATCACCGGAGAGTCACTCTCGCTCATCATCTTCATCAAACGGATAACTTCAACGACCATCGAAACACTGTCTCAATCACCGAACTCTCACTCTCTCATAATCTTCATCAAAATCCCCTCAATATGCAGACAAAAAGCATAAATCGAGTGAAAAAGCTGTTAAGATATTGAACAATCGACGCAGATATTCAACAATCACCGGAGAATTTCAACGGTCACCGCCGAAAAAAAAAACAGACTAAAAACGAGAGGGTTTTAGGTGCGTCGCTACTTTGTTGACTAAAATCATCAACTTTGTTTTAGCTATTCAGAAATAGGGAGTTTTATAATAGAGATTTTAGGGTTTTTTAAGACTTTTCAAAATGCTGGATTGCTTTATACCCATTTGGGTTTTCTTAATGACAGGTACCGTTAGGGTTTTTTGTTTGCTTTAAATAATCTCACTTGTTAAAAAGAAAGTTGAAAATTTTAGCTAGTTATGAATTTTCTTTTAGAGATACAGATTTGGGATGTGTGAAAATAAAGACTATAAACTTTTAATGAGTTTTCAAAGTGATCAGTTTCTTCATACATCTGGCTTTTTGTTAATGACAGGGTAGAATTAGGGGTTTTTGGGATGAACACATGATCAATTGGGGGTGGGGAGTGGGTGGTCTGATTTGTGGGTTAATTTAGATTGAGAAAAAAAATACACTGATAGTGTGTACTTGTTTACCTATACACAATGAGAAAATGGTAAAAAAAATGAAAAGTTTGGGGATAATAAAAAATAGAATCATAAAAATGCGGGAAGAATGTTCACTTCTGATAGTTGCATTGTTTTTTCTACTGGTGATTGGGGTCCTATATTTGTTATCTACTGGTCATTTGTGTTTGTTATAAAAGTCATGTGGACCATATATTGACTGCCTCTTTATCTCATACTTTGCAGTAATCCGTTGTAACAGCTAAGGATAGCAAAAACAAATCCAACAAAAAAAAAAAAAAAAAATGACCACAGGTGCTTATAAATTACAAAACCTGTGATCAACTATGCTTACAGATTAAAACCATTTTGTCTTTATTGATGTTGATTACAAATAAAAAATGCAGCTAAAAAGGTTCGTGATACCCCGGTGCTTGAGAAGCGCAAAAACAGGCAACAAAGATGTACGTAACTACTTTGAATTCATTACATGTTTGTTGTCATGTTATTGTCTAATTTCCGTAAGCTTTCTAAAAACAGTGACACCGGATACTAATACATGCGGACCAGCAATGCGGACAAGGGGAGCTAAAAAAGGTTTAAATTTAGTCTTTTTTTTTAAGAAATATTTTGTAAAGGTTGTTAGTAGTTCGTGATCTATATAAAACTTGTACAAATGTAGTTAAGGAAGCACATTGTGAGGAGAAGGTACACAGAAGAAAGCTAATAAGTACGTAAAAAGCATTTTTTTTTCTTTTGATTGTCTTATAGTTATGTTTTATATAAATAATAAAACAAATATGGTGCCTCAGTTTTACCAGATAGTGACTTGGACACCCCCATGGAAAACATTGAGAAAGGAAAAAAAGGTACATTTTTTAATGTATGGAACTTTTGGTTACATATTTCTTGAATCTAATATTTGTGTACATGACTTTGTAAAACATTTGTAAGGCGACGGCGATCAGGACGGGCCGGCAACACGTACGAGAGGAGGTACAAAATTGTACTAGACATGATCTTTGGGAATCTAAATAAATATATGTTTCGATACTTGGCTTCGGTACTTTAATGCTAATTGTTTACAAAAATGTATATTTACAGCTCAGCGATGGCGTGAGGATAGCAAACCAAAGAAAAATGTCAAAAGGAAACTAATAAGTACGTACACACACCCCACTACTACTTTCCTTCTTTATAAAATATGAAAATCGTAACCAAAAGTTGTTATCTTAGTTTCAGCAGATGGTGACTCACAGATGACTGCAGATACAGCTCTGCCAATACAGGATGCAATTGGTGTAAAAAAACAAAAAAAGTAAAACATGATCGGGTGGAAACCCGAAGTTCCAAACACGCAAAAACGACGCATAAGTGGGCTAAATTAAAAACACGTTCGTCACCTATGCAGTTGTTCAAATGCATAAAGTCTCTAACGAGGAACCAACAAGAAGACGTTAAGAGGATGGGTTTTGGAAAAATGTTGTCATTCAACATCAGTGGGATACCTCTAAAACTTGCACACTATGTTGTGGACCACTTTAACCCAGAAGAAATGGCTATTGAAATGCCATGTGGGTCAATAGATGTTGATGTTCAGTCTGTCCATGACCTTCTAGGGATTCCTAAGAAGGGCATAGACATGCAAACTGTACGAGCATATTCAAAGCTTGATGTTGCTGTTGAAGCATGGAGAAAACGATATCGTAAACGATTTGTGGCACCAACGAACCTGGCACAATCTATACTCACAAGTGATGAAGCCAACAGTTTTCATTTCCGACTGGACTTCCTGATATTATTCTTAACCGTCATGGTTGAGTGTAACAAAAATGGGCGAATGAAAGAGTGGATTTTGAAAACTTTTACTGGAGATACAGATTTCAGTAAAATAAATTGGTGTGCCTATCTGATCCAACAAATTAAATCATGTAAAGATGGATGGAAGAGTTGTGATCCTGAATCTCCATTTTCCGGACCACTCACACTTTTGGCTGTAAGTGTTTTGTGTAACAAAACTTACTAACAATATAGGCATACAACATTTGTTTTGTTATCTTACCACTTGTTGTTGTTTTTTTTGGTTTTTTGTTTTTATTTTTTTTTTGCCGTTACACAGCTGCTATATGTCGACAGAGTTAAATGCACAGGATTTCCATTTGACCGGACAATATACCCAATCGTATTCTGGAACAAATACGAACTGAAAAAAAGAGAACGATTGGAGATAAAAAGAGGTGGCTTTGGTGGAGAGGATTTGCATGAAGTTGGTGTGGTTCGATGGGATCCAAGAAAAACTGAGTTACATGCTAATGATGAAGTTCTGAGTGTAAGATTAATAATTATAACCAGTTACAAATAATTATGTTCTTTCAAAAATTAGTTAAAAAAACGTATTTTATAACTTTGTTTGTAGAATGAGATTGCATCGATAGAAAAACATTTGGATGTGATGGAAGCGAAAAGAGTTACAGTGGAAACAAAATTGGATGTGGTGTTCAATGCTCATCCACAAAACGAGCAAGTCAAAAAATTGATACAACGATTTGAGAAAATTGTACACTCCAAAAAAACAAGGATATGGCTGTTGCCTGATTCCCCAAGGAAAAAAATTGCTAGGGGTCCTCATGTCTCTTAACAAGACAATCCAAAACCCAGATAATGATTACACAGAAGGTACAACGGATAACGGATATAAATCACTACATTGAATATGTATTAAGTTTTTCTACAAACTGTAACTAATTTGAAATATTTTTTTTTTTTTTGTAAATGCAGACCCTGAATATGATGTGGCAAACGCGGCTGAAGTGGCAAATATCAATGGTATGACCTTTTTTACAAACATATTTAGCTTTTTTTGGAAGGCACAACAAGAATATACGTGGATCAATCCTAGCCACATGTGTGAGTTTTCAGGGTTTAGTCAACTGGAGTGGGTTTTCTCCTTATAATTAGCCTATATATATATATATTGGAAGGCACAGCAAGAATATATTAAAAACCAAGCATACTAGCAAGAATATATAAAGGGTCATGCTATTTACACACGGTCCTCATTATTTTCACACCCTAAAGCGCCCCGCTATGGCCAAAGAGGGGCGCTTTGATGTTTTTCTTTTTTACATTTTTTAATTTTCGGGCAAAACGCCCCTCTTAGGTCAAAGCGCAGCGCTTAGGGTCTTTTTTAAATTTTTTAATATTGTTTTTAATTCACAAACGCGTCGATAATAGTCTAAATATTACGCTTTTTCCATTATACACCATTTTTTAATATATATGGACTATACTGCAAGTTCCGGATCAAATCGGTTACGTGTGATGTCGTATTCCATTATATCGTATCATTTTGGTTTGAAAGCACAAGTAATCCTATGAGTAGTGTTATGTGTATCAGCCGCCTACCGTACATGTACATGACGTATTTTTTCATTAATTGTAGTATTATGATGTATATTGTCATAACACTGAAAAAAACCTGTCGGTTCTTACCCGGTTCCACATTTTATAAATAAAATCGGTTCCAACCCGAAACCGATTCCTCCGTAACCATTTCAGAACCGGTGTATTAAAGTCTTGATTATGTTACCGTTGGAATCGATTTCTTGCCGTTGCACGCCATTTGATCTTTGAAAATAATCAAATATGGATTTAAAGAGATTTATGGACTTATTTTTACATAATAAAGTTTCAAAATCGTATTACAACAGAATAAAGTAACAAGTTTCAAAATCATATTTACATAATTCAAGAAACAAGTCAACAACTCCTCTGTGTTGTCTATCACCCTTTCAGTATACAGTGTGCTTTAAAATTTATTTACAACGAGGTCCCAGTTAGTCTAGAACTTGGTCACTTGAAATAGTCATCATCTTCTTTTATATACCTTTTTTTTTATCTTTTTTCTTTTGAGAAAGTTGCTCACTCATATCCTTCTTTCAAACCGACCGCACTTTCATCACGTTAAATACACCTAAAAGTCAAACCTTTTTTACTTTTACCCACAAATCAAGCAATTTCAGTCAACTTTTTAACTTTTTTTCTAAACCAACTTTAAAATAATTACAACTAAAGTGCGTATTGAATATATGCGTTACATCACGTTAAAAACCGAATGTCACCGAGACGACCCAATAATGTATGCCAGGCTGCTACGCGCTCTGTTCTGTTCGCTCTGTTAAAAACCAAATGCCCACCGTCGACGAACACAACCGCAACCACCAGTTAAATATTGAGATGAGACTTCACCTTTAGATATATGTGCACAAACAAATTAAATATTGTAAAATTTGGACCAAAAATGTAAAATTTGAACTTAAACGTAGACCAGTCATGAGTCAAAACATAGATCAGACTTCATCTATTAAATTAAATACGCCCAAAATGTAAAAAAAAAAACCCTCAAAGCGCCCCTCTTTGGCCATAGCGGGGCGCTTTGATGTAAAGCAACAGACAAGGTCTGACCGGTTCAGTCCTTGTCTGTTGACTTTGCACCAAAGCGCCCCACTTTGGCCATAGCGGGGCGCTTTGGGGTGTGAAAATAGACCAAGGGCGTGTGCGAATAACCAGGCCTATATAAAATCAATAAATAGTAACGGTTTCTGTCTAAATCAATATATTTATATTTTTGCTATATATGCCCTCTTTTTCTTTTTGCAATTTTGCATGTTTTTGTTTCAGGTAGTGGGTAGGAGCAAAATAAGTGCGTTCTTGAAATCTAGGAAGGTGGGTGTGTGACCAAATGAGTGTTTACCCTCTTGAAATGACCATTGCTTGCTCACAGACTTTTTGCAGTTTGAACCAAAATTATTTGGATTTTTATGCTTCTTATTTCAACAAGAGAAATGATTGGATCAAAATACAAACAAAAGATTATTTTTTTAATAAAGTATATAACTGATATAAAAGTAAGAAAACATGTGCTTAGATTACATATATTTGTGAAATTTCAAAAAAAAAAAAAACCTTAATTGATTTAGGTTAATGTTATAATCCGATTTCACCGACACATTAAAAAGTGAGTGTTACATTACTAGCACGTAGTCATGAGCTCTCACTCACTTTTAGAATATATTGTTCACAAGTTTTCAATACCCACCACCCATCAAAATGAAATTTAAATGAAATGTTTTTAAAAAAATAAAAAATAGAAGAAAAAGCTTGAAATATTGGTTGATGCATAAGACCCACTCCTTCCATTTTCACCGACGTTGTCTGCACAACGCCCTTCCCCATCATGAAACCATTTACGCGTGATTGGACCGGTGTTCTAACACCCCTAATTTTCCGATTAGTAGGGGCATTGCCCCATTACACCCCCTAATATTAATTTTAATAACCACCTAACGGTTCAAAACTATTTAACACATTGAACATGTTAATTGTGGTGTCATAAAATATAGAATTATGTTTATAACGCTAGGTATACCCCATCCCGTTCTCAGAGAAGGTAAATGCACATCCCATTATCTCATCATCCATTAGAAGTGCTGTAAGAAACATTAGGTACTAGGCGGTCGGTGGTGTATCGACTAACGATTAATTGAATTGGGAATGTATACGTAATTTTTGAGTTTTATATGTATATACACAAATTATTATATGTATTCTTTAAGTAGACATGTTTTAACACCTTCATCGACTCATATTTTCAATTAGATATGATTAATTGCCGGGATTTACAACTTTTGGTCAAAAATCTGGCCGAATCGCTAGATTTCCATCGATTTTTGGCCAATTAGGACTGGACTTGACCCCTGCTGACGGCCTACTAATCAACTGGTCAATTAGATAAAAATTACTCGGTAAACCTTCGACTAGCGATTAATCAACGACTAATCAGAGGCTAGTCAGGATTTTAACAACCATGTCCGTTAGTCAGGCGATATACATGCGTACATTTTTATACACCCTTATATCGGTACGTTGGTTGTCCTACGAGCGAGTTATATTGGCTGCCCCATATGGGCTAATAGTATCTTGTATATTTAGGCAATTGATTTACTCATTATTGTAAAGATCATAGGAGATTTACTTTGTAATTATTTTGTATTATAAATTATCAAGGGATCAATGAGAAGGATCGACTTTGAGAAAACCTCTTACATGGTATCAAGCCTTTTTCGATCCCCCTCCCCCTAAACCCTATTACTGCCGTCGGCTGCTTCTTGTTGACCACCGGCCTCTCCCCCCTTCTTCTGTTTCTTCCTCCCCTCCTCACCTATGGAGTCCAAACTTCATCCGGCTCTCACCGTCTCTAACATCAAAACACATGTTCCCATTCTTTTGGAGAAAGATTCAACACACTATACCATCGAAAAACTCTATTCAAGGTGCACTGTCAGATTTACGAAGTGCTCGACCACTTGTCTCCCAAAAAGCCTGCTCCAAAAACTGCCGCCGCACCTTCTGATGCAGCCGCTGCCGCCAAGGATGAAGTCGCCGCCCGTGCGGCTGAAACTCTATGGACACAGCTAGACGCTGTGGTTCTCCAGTGGATCTACGCCACCATCTCTGCGCCACTTCTTCAAATAATCTTACAACTAGGTCAGACCGCTCATGATGCTTGGTCAGCCGTTGAACGCGAATTTAATGATAACAAAAATACTCGAGCCATCTTCCTCGGCCAAGAGTTTGCTAACCTGTCACTCGAAAATTTCTCCAACATGGCTGATTATTGTCAGCATGCGAAGCACCTCGCCGAACAACTCAAGAGTGTCGGGCCTCCGGTTGATGACCGGATGTTGGTCATCAAGGTCCTCACCAGTCTTACTGAGCAATACGATAGCATCTCTACTGTACTTCAAAACCGTGACCCTTTACCGGACTTCAACGAAGTTCGGTCAAGGTTGAACATGGAGGAACAAAAGAAGAAACGGCAGGCAACTCGCGGCTCTCAGGCCGCCGCCACTGCTCTTGCCGCCACCACCGCCACTACGTCCAACGGCTCCTCTCAGCAACAGCCTACATTTTTTCAGCCGTCCGACAGGGGGCGTGGTCGGAACCGCGGCGGACGTGGCCGCGGACGCGGTAGGTCCTTCTCGGGTCGTGGTGGCAACCGGTTCTCCAATCAACATCAAAACCCGGCCCACCCCTACATCGTTTTTCCGAGTAATTGGACCGCCTCACAGTGGGCCAGTCTGCTCAACTCCAACAACTCGGCCTAACCACCCTGTCCGTACCCGTCAAGGCCCAATCCTCCATTTTCTCAAGGCATCTTGGGCCCCAGAACGGATCAAGCTCATCAAACTAGCTACTCTCCCATTGACATCGAACAGGCCCTCTACTCATTGGCGCTTAATCAGTCCGACCATGGGGTAATGGATACTGGAGCTACTTCTCACTCGGCTAACGAGCAAGGTATATACTCCCCGTCTGATTTTAATAGGTGCACTAATAAAAATATAATTGTTGGTAATGGCATGACTATCCCTGTTTTGGCACAAGGCAACCAGGTCCTGCCCCCTCCCTATCCACCACTTAAACTTAACAATGTCTTATTTGCACCCAACTTAATCAAAAATCTTATCTCTATTCGTCGCCTTACCACCGATAATTTAGTTTCTATTGAATTTGATCCGTTTGGTTTTCTTGTGAAGGATCTCAAAACTCGGGCACCTATCCTACGATGCAATAGCACAGGCGATCTTTATCCTTTGACTTCACCTCTCCCACTTCAATCTACCTCACCTTCTGTTTTTGCTGCTGTGTCTCAAGATCGCTGGCATCAACGCTTGGGCCATCCTGGCAAACAATTGTTACAGTCCTTGAAACTATCTTCTTTTCTTGATTTTGGAAAATTTAATAAAACACTTTCTCAATCTTGCGTTCTTGGTAAAAGTGTTAAATTGCCATTTTATGATTCTGTTAATTGTACTCATTCTGCTTTTGACATTGTTCACAGTAACCTATGGACCTCACCCGTACTTAGCACGGGTGGTCACAAATATTACATCCTCTTCTTGGATGATTTTACCAACTTCTTGTGGACTTTTCCCATCGCAACTAAGTCCCAAGTGTTCCACACATTCACCACCCTCCACAATTTAATTAACACCCAATTTGAACGTAAAATCAAGCAGTTCCAATGTGACAATGGCAAAGAATATGCAAACCAAAATTTTTACAATTTTTGCAATCATAATGGCATGCAGTTCCATTTTTCTTGCCCCTACACGTCTTCCCAAAACGGTAAAGCGGAACGCAAAATCCGCACCATTAATAACATGGTTCGTTCGCTTCTAGCCCAAGCTTCCCTTCCCCCAAATATGTGGCATCATGCTCTCGAAACTGCCACCTATCTTTTAAACATTCTACCAAGCAAAACTCACCATTTTAAATCCCCCACCACCTTGCTTTATAATTGCATACCGGAATACGATCATCTTCGTGTTTTCGGCTGCTTGTGTTACCCCCAAACCCCTTCCACATCCATACACAAACTTGATTACCGGTCACACCGTTGTGTTTTCCTTGGTTATCCTTCCAATCATCGTGGTTACAAGTGTCTCGACTTGACCTCTCACCAACTAATTATTTCTCGCCACGTTTACTTTGAAGAGTCTATCTTTCCTTACACTATACAATCCCCCTCTAAGCCGCCCTCTTACGACTTCCTAAACCCGACCATTAACCCCTTAGTGTGGGAATATTTACAAAATGCCCACCAATCCATCAACCCTAACCCAACCACTCTCCCACCCACTGATGTCTCACCTATTTTACCCACTGGCCCACCCTCAACTTCTCACCCCTCCTCTCCAGCCCAAACATCGGCCCACAGTCCGCATACCACCTCTACCCGAACCCACCCTATCGGCCCACCTACCTCAAATACCCAAGCCCACTCTATCGGCCCACCTACTTCACCTACCCAACACCAACCTTCAGCCACTCCCACTGAACCCACCGCCTCGTCCCCACACCTAAGCCCAACCCACCCCGTCTCCATCCAAGCCCACCTAAACCCGCCAACCTCACCCGTCCAACAAACTCAGCCCACTCAAGCTCAAACCGCTCCTGATCAGCCTACTTCCCCCCTCCTATCACTCGCACAATTCATACCCGCTCTATGAGTGGTATTATCAAACCCAAACAAATTTTTACTCTTCACACATCTAATATTGTACCCGTCCCCAAGAGTCCTCAGGTTGCCTTGTCCTCTCCAGAGTGGTATAATGCCATGTCCAATGAATTTAGTGCACTTCTTAAAAACAAGACCTGGGAGCTTGTACCCAGAAAACCAGACATGAACATTATACGCAGCTTGTGGTTATTTAAACATAAATTTCGGTCTAACGGTACTTTGGAACGGTACAAAGCTCGTTTGGTTTGTGATGGCCGTAAGCAGCAGATAGGGGTTGACTATGGTGATACGTTTAGCCCCGTAGTTAAACCCTCTACTATTCGGTTGGTCCTTTCACTTGCGTTGTCCAAGCCATGGAAAATTCATCAGTTGGATGTTACTAATGCCTTTTTGCATGGCAATTTAGACGAAACAGTTTATATGCATCAACCCATGGGGTTTCGGCATCATGATTTTCCTGACCATGTTTGTCTGCTACGGAAGTCCTTATATGGCCTCAAACAGGCTCCACGAGCATGGTACCGGCGGTTCACCGATTTTGTCACTTTACATGGGTTTCGTCAAAGCAAATCTGACAACTCTCTTTTCATTTATCATTATGGCCATGAGATCGCTTATCTTCTCATTTATGTGGATGTCATTATTCTTACCACGTCCTCCGAGGATCTTCGCATACAGTTGCTTCACAAGTTGTCCGGTGAATTTGCTATGAAAGATTTGGGGCCACTGTCTTATTTCTTGGGTATACAGGTAACTCGGACAGGTGATACTATGTTTTTTATCTCAGCAAGCTTATGTTCGTGACATTCTCCATCGGGCGTCTATGGACTCCTGCAAACCGGTTGCTACTCCTGTTGATACGCAATCAAAGCTGTCTGCTGACCACGGCCCGCTTCATGATGACCCTTCGACATTTCGCAGTCTTGCTGGTGCGTTACAGTATCTAACTTTTACTCGACCAGACATATCTTATGCTGTTCAGCAGATTTGCATGCATATGCACGCACCTCGGATTGATCATTGGAACGCCTTGAAACGCATCCTTCGATATCTTCAGGGCACGGCTGATTTTGGTCTTCATCTTGGACCCACTTCCACTATGCGGTTGATTGCTTACACTGACGCAGACTGGGCTGGATGCCCTGATACTCGCCGGTCTACGTCCGACTACTGTGTTTATTTCGGTGATAATCTTATTTCCTGGTCTTCCAAGCGCCAGTCCACTATTTCTCGCTCAAGTGCGGAAGCGGAATATCGAGGAGTTGCTAACGTGGTTGCGGATATTTGTTGGTTGCGTAATCTTCTTCACGAGCTTCATCATCCTCTTACACGTGCTACGTTGGTTTATTGTGATAATGTCAGTGCAGTCTATCTCTCCGGTAATCCAGTACAACATCAGCGCACTAAGCACATTGAGCTCGACATTCACTTTGTTCGTGAACAGGTTCAACGCGGTCAAGTTCGGGTCTTGCATGTTCCTTCTCGTCATCAGATTGCCGATATTTTTACCAAGGGGCTCCCGCGTATTTTATTTGATGACTTTCGTTCCAGTCTCAACATCGGTCCTCCCGATGCTTCAACTGCGGGGGAGTAATAGTATCTTGTATATTTAGGCAATTGATTTACTCATTATTGTAAAGATCATAGGAGATTTACTTTGTAATTATTTTGTATTATAAATTATCAAGGGATCAATGAGAAGGATCAACTTTGAGAAAACCTCTTACATGGGCGTGTATGGCTTTTTAGGGGTTAGAAAGATCCCTCACTGCACACTTTAGATATAAGGAAAACCTTTAGTTTAGGAGTCATTCAGGCTAGATCTAAAAAAGAACATAGCCTTCGTATGATCCCTTTCTAGTACCCTATCTTGAGCAGGAAAGTGTTCAGTAGGAAAAGACTGACCCCTTCGGTGACTTTCGCGGTCGCCTTCACTGAACCGACTTGAATCTGAACTACGATTCAGATCAAGTCTTACCGAAATCGGATTTCCTTTTCGTGCCATATGCGCTTAGACTTTACTTTTTTCCCTTTTTGATTCCCGGTCCAATATTAGTTCTCGAAGATCTTCGTTTCCGTGTAGAAGAAAACTCTCCAAATTAAGATTGTATGAAAGTGACTCCTTAAAGTCTTTCTTTTAATCGGATGGAAGTAAATTCCCTGACACTAAGAATGAAATCTCTCCTACGGTAAATCTTAAACTATCATTTCCCTTTCTTTGTTTCAAGCTTTCAACCTTTCTTCCCCTCTTGAGTTGCGTTGAGGCAATCATTGATACAGTGAAAGAGTCTTCCTCTAGTCTTGCTTTGGCACCTATTTGTTTGGGACTTTTCCTTGTAGGCTTCTGTCTTAGATCCTTTTCTTCTCTCTTTTGTGCTTACTAAGTCTTTACCGAAGGGAGAGGGACGAAGTGACTCTTTATTCTGTCTGAGTCTAATTGAGTAGATACAGAAAGGTAACAGACAATTTCTCCCTTAAAAAAGTGAATCTTCCGAAGTCATCACCCAGATAGACTCTGGTCTCAGACCTTTCGAAATGCATGTGTTAAGTATATAGCTAGCCTTACAGAGTTTGTAGTCTCAATCACAGATGATTTCGATATAGACGTAAAAGATTAAATCAATAAGCACATGATTAGTACGAATGGTATGTGTATATCCTCACGATTGACCACAAGAGGTCCTTTTCGATTGTGTATTTCATGGCTTGTTTGACTGGAGTGTGCCATGATGTAATTATTTCAGAGTAATGATTGTACTTTCTTGTATCAATGCCTTCCTATTGGACTGAGTCAGGATTCTATGCAGTGAAAAGCCTTTAATGATTTATGAATTTTTAGTTTTATCTGTGATAAAAATCATCAAATTTATTATATTTTTAACAGCTTCTCTTTGTTGTATATTTTTTGAACGCAACAAGCCAACAACTCTCTCTCTCTATAGGGCTAGGAGAACAAACAAGGATATAACCAAAGCAAAAAAAAAAAAAAAAGCGAACAACAGACGGGGGACTTATAAAATGTCCGTTACATCGAAATTTATCCAGTTCTCCCATCTGGGACTTTGGATATTTGCCCTATTACACCCTCATAAGCCATAAAGAAATGTGTCTTCTTGATTAGCTCCATGGTCATTTGAACTGGAACAAAGGAATCTTCAAAACCTTTGGTGTTCCGGGCTTCCCATATCCTCCAGACAGTTGCCAGAGCAATGGTGTAAACGAGTCAAATCCCACATCGGCCATAGGTAGGAGAGATTCTTGGTTCCCAAAAAATGTCATGCATTCACCAACCCGTTTCGGGCTTTAGCTGGCTGTGGAGCACATGGAAACTCTACAGTTAAGCATGCTCAGGTGCGAGTATACTAGGATGGGTGAACTCCTTGGAAACCGGGGCAACAAAAAACAAATCCGTAGGTTCATGCAAGGACAACCTATTAAAGACAAAGCGGACAATATTAATCGTGCGAGAGACGAATGTTACAATCATAAGTCACTAATGAGTTTAAAATGATACAAGTCTTCTAATTAAGAAGTCTCCAATTGATTTAAGTTGTGAACTACTACCTATCTACGTACATAATAAGTAGTGTGCAACTAAACTATTCATTGTGTAGTGAGTAGAGCAACAAAAATTTATTTTTCCCACGCAAAAAACCCTAATCGTTAACCTTTACAAAGTGCAACACATCTACCGATAGAGTGAGACCTACAACAAATCACATGAGTATTTGATTCAAACATAAACAAATAACAATGAGCAGCAATTGATTTGGTGATTTCGAAATTACCAATGTTACCTTAGAATTTTTAATGCAAAAAACGCCCTCTAACAAACCCCAAGCAAGCAGGACTCACTATCAATCTTTATATATAAGTTTTTATTTACATATATCAATTCAAATTGAAAATTCTGAACATGTTAACAAGGTGGCAAAATATTTAGTTACATAATTGCTTTCATACGCAACCAAAAGGTGATACACTAAGAAAGGTATTTATGGTTCGCGTCTACATCTTGCTTTGAAATTGAACTTAAGCATGTGTGTGATGGTATGAAAAGGGATACATGTGTTCAAATGGATACTGACCATTGTGTTATGCAACTAAGTTCAAGTACTTAGGATCGTTTATGCAAAGGGACGGGGAGATAGATAGTGATGTATCTCACCGCATCCAGGTTGGCTGGTGTAAGTGGAGAGCAGCCACTGGGATATTGTGCGACAGGAGGTTTTCGACAAAATTGAAGGGAAAATTCTATAGGATAGCAGTTCGACCGGCTATGTTATACGGGACAGAGTGTTGGGCCATCAAGAAAACTCAAGCGCGCAAGATGGAGGTAGCGGAGATGAGAATGTTGAGGTGGATGTGTGGCCACACGAGGTTAGACCGAATAAGAAGTGAGGTTTATAGGGATTGGTTAGGAGTAGCTAGTATATCAGACAAGTTAAAAGAGGGGAGATTGAGATGGTTTGGGCATGTGAAGAGGAGGCAGTTAACAGAACCAGTTAGAGCAGTGGAAACCATAATAGTGGAAGGAAGAAGGGGTAGAGGCAGACCCAAGTTGACTTGGGATGAAAGACTTAGGAAAGATTTGGTAGAGTTGCATCTCTCTGAGGACATGGTTCAGGATAGGAGTTCATGGAGACGTAGGATTAAGGTTAAGGACTTGTAGGGTGAGGGTATAGACGTGCCCTAGCTTTGCTTTGGGAAGGGGGGGTTACTTTTCTTTTACACTTTAGGTAGGTTAACATATGTTGATTTTCTTGTATCTATGCCTATGTGTGCATGCTAATGATCTATCTATGCCTATGTGTGCATACTACTACGCTATTTACTTATACATCTTTCATATATCTTCCTGTTGGTTGTTTTGGAGCCGGAGGTCTCTCAGGAAGCAGCCTCTCTATTCGTAGGATAGAGGAAAGGCTTGCCTACATCCCACCTTCCTCAGACCCTACGAATAGTTATACTATTTGTGGGATATACTGGGTATGGTTGTTGTTGTTGTTGTGTTATGCAACTCCTGTGTGGTTGTGTATATGTGTATGTTTTAATGGTATGGCCCTAAATAAGTTGCTGATTTAATGCTTTTCTTCTTTTTATCAAAAGTATTAGTCAAAAGATGTCTTTCGATACACAAATAACGTAAAACTAGAATTAAGTCTAAATGAAGTTTTCAAAATCAAATTAAAAGCTTTCATCAATATATTAGAAGTAGTCACATAACATAAAATTTTCCTTTTATTATTGATTTTCAAAACAAAAAGTAGATGTAAGAAGCATCTTCTCCAAAATTAAAACAAACGAGGTTGTGTCACTCTCTCCAATTTTACTATTATTTCTTTCGGGTTATCCTTTTGTCTTGCAATGCCTTCTTCACGAGATTGTGTCAGAAAACAAATATAAATAAAATTAAAATTCGAAACAAATCCCTCCCTCTTCTCTCGCAACATTATTTCATGTCTTTATCTCCCTCAAACCCAACACCTTTTTTAAGGGATGATCTTTAAAATTATATATAAATGACATAATTTTTTGAACAATTTTTCAATTTACGACTTTAATCTTTTATATTCAAATAAAAATAACGAAAACCACCTAATATATTTGTATGAAGTGCATTGATAATTTATAAATAGATTTAGAAAATAATGAAGTAATCAGTTACATAATCGATTTATGCATTACAAGTAAATAAATTATATAAATATTTTTGTGTTCCACACCAATTTATATATATATATATAGGAGAAGGTTCCGTAAGGAACCACCCTTTATTGCGAGAACCAATGTGAACAAAACCAAAAATACCTAAAAAAAATCTAAAAATCACACAATTTTTTAATATTTTTTTTATTAAAAATCACTACTTTTTGTCAATAATTTTTTTTTTATTTTTTGGAGACTAAAACTAGCGATTTTTTTTATAAAAAATAGTAATTTTTTGTGTTTTTTAGATTTTTTAAAGGGTTTTTTTTTTTTTTTTGGGGGGGGGGGGGGGGGGGGTTTGCTTTATGGTTTAGTTTTTACCATTTAGCTTGGGTGGGTGGGTTAAGTTTTTTAGAGGGTTTAGCTTTATGGTTTAGTTTTTAGCATTTAGCATGGGTGATGGGGGTATGTTTTTTTAAGTTTTAGGTGGTGTAGTGGATTTATTTCGTTGTGTTCACATTGGTCCTCGCGGTTTTCGCAATAAAGATGGTTCTCGAATGAACTCTACCATATATATATATATATATATATATATATATAGGGGACCGCTAAAATGAAAACCAACTCTAGTTGTAAGAACCGTGAGAACTACACCGTACGGGGCGAGGTGGACCAATTTTTTTTTTCATAAACGTAGATGCGTGTATTATAAACACATTTGTAAAAAAAATTCAAAAAAAAAAAATGTCGTGTGTGTAGTTTTGAGCACCACAAGTTTGAGTTTACGGGTACCGTAAATTTTGTTTAAAATTTACGGTACCCGTAAACACAAACAAAACTACACACACGATATTTTTTTTTTGAATTTTTTTTTTACAAATGTGTTTATAATACACGCATCTACGTTTATGAAAAAAAAAATTGGTCCACCTCGCCCCATACGGTGTAGTTCTCACGGTTCTTACAACTGGAGGTGGTTTTCATTTTAGCGGCCCCCTATATATATATATATATAGGGTGAGGTTCTAGAGTGAACTAAAACAAATCATAACCATTTATTTACGTCATCAAATTGTAAAATACATTAGTATAATTTTATCATCAAATTTTAGTCATTGATTTATACTTATGTATTAACAATCAAGGACTAGAATTTTTTCACTTGTGTTCACAATTAACGAAATTATTCACAAATGAACGTAAGCATATATATGTATAACCCAATGAATAATCAATTTTAATATACGCTCCAAAACACACACACTATCATGTAAAAAGGATTATATATACTCTTTTCAAATGTTCCTTCACTACATATAAACACTTTGGCTTTTTATGTATTTTTGAACCCTTGCCTCTTCCCTCTTCCCTCTTCTCTCTTCTCTCTTCCATATCCTCATTCATGTATTTTGTTTCTCTCTCTACATATTGATTTTTGAGTCAAAAACAAGAGAGAGAGTATGGGCAAGGCTTCACGCTGGTTCAAGTCTTTGTTGGGTATGAAGAAACACAAACAAAATACACCATCACCACCGTCACCACCGCCACCACCGCCGGTGGATATAAACCCTCCACCGTCTAATGATCCCACTTGGTTGACATCTTACACGTCAGCAACAGAGAAAGAACGGAACAAACATGCAATTGCTGTTGCTGCAGCCACCGCCGCCGCAGCTGATGCCGCCGTCGCCGCCGCACAGGCAGCCATGGCGGTGGTGAGACTCACCAGCCTCGGCAGAGGAACGCTTTTTAACGGCGGCGGAGACAGATGGGCTGCCGTTAAGATTCAAACAAACTTTAGAGCTTATTTGGTATGAATTTTTTTAACAGTACATTAATTTTCGGAAATAATATTAGTTGAATGTGTTGTCTGCATGTTTGTTGTGATCTGTATTCTAGTGTTTGTGTTTATGCATTGTAGATTAGAATCTAATCTACAATGCATACTAGGAACACCAAACAGCATAAAGTATAGCATAAAGTATCTAATCATTAGATACTTTATGCTGTTTGGTGTTCCTAGTAGACTGTGAAGGCAAGTACATTTGTATCAAGTACTTCATTAATCATTGCTCATCTGTCTTTATTTCTCTTCCTTATTTCATATATTTATTTATTTATTATAAATTCTTATAGCTATAATTTGAGTGACAAATTTCAAATTTTCAAAATTTTTGAGTGTTTCATGATCATGGGAAACTTAAAAAAACATTTATACATGGTTTGATTAGATTTTAAAAATTAAAAAGGAAAGGTATTACATAACCGGAGGGATAGATATTGGGTTCAAGTCTCACATACAACATGAGTAAAAAAATTGCCGTTCAAAAAAAATTATATACCCGCCTTGTGTATATATACACACATGTAAAACAATCAATATGTTTTTGTGGTTATTAGTTATAACCTTCTCAATTATGTTACTTTGAAGTTGCCTTTACCTAGGTATGATTGTTGACTTTGTTGCTCTCCTAAATCGATATCTCCAAAATTATGCGTTTTCTATATTTAGTATTTTGTGCTTTGATCACCAAGCACGGTATTTTTGTCATTTTGGTTTGATTTAACGTACATGACACGTTTGAAATGTTTGATGACAAAAATATTGGTCAAACTTTGTTGACTCCAAAATTATTTTCACTTTATTTATTTATTTATTTATTTATATATATTTTTTAATTTTAGTTGGATTTTGATTTGTGTTTTAGGCAAGAAAGGCTCTAAGAGCTTTAAGAGGAATAGTGAAGCTACAGGCTCTTGTTAGAGGGTTCCTTGTGAGGAAAAAGGCAGCTGCAACTTTATATAGTATGCAAGCTCTCCATAGAGCCCAGACTGCTGCTCGGTCCCAACAACGGGCCCGCCGCTTGGTTAAAGATCGTAGGGTTCAACCCGAAACCCGTCACCGAAAATCAACCGTATGATCCCTTCTATTGTTCTTTGCAACCATTTTTAATAACAAAATTGTGATTTTTAATACCAAATCAGTGACAAATGTTGTTTTTTTAGGAGAGATTTGATCATGAGACAAGAAGTGAATTCCATAGCAAGAGGCTCTCAACTTCATACGAATCAACAACTAATTCACATGATGAGAGCCTAAAAATAGTTGAAATCGACACGTATAGACCACATGCGAGATCCAGGCGTATACACTCATGTACAACCGACTCTAGTGACGAATCACATTACCACCACAACATGTCATCTCCCCTGCCTTGCAATATCGCTACACGTAAGACAGTCGAGTGTGGGCATTTTCATGATCCCGAGTGGGGATTCATCGGTGAAGATTACAAATACTCAAACACCACTCAAAGCACGCCTCGTTTGGCCAAGTTATACGGGTCAAACTTGCCTCCAACTCCCGCAAGAAGTGTATGCGGGGACGTCTATTTTAGGCCTTATTCGAACCATCCAAGTTACATGGCGAACACACAATCATTCAATGCGAAACAGAGGTCTCATAGTACTCCTAAGCAAAGGCCAGAGTTGGGGACAAAAAGGAGGCAATCTCTTATTGAAATAATGGCATCAAGAAGTAGTTTTAGTGGGTTGAGGATGCAAAGGTCTTGTACGAAAGCTCAAGAAGCTATAAACTCATAAAGGGTTTGATGTTTAAACTTTATCATTACTTTGTGTTTGATAAAGAAGTAGAGATAAGGGATGTTTGTCTTGTAAGTAAACAAGAAGGGCCTGTTTTTCTTCTCTTTTAGACCAAGTTGTTTGGGTGAAAGAGCTCTTCTTTAATTAATTTAATGTCTTCTTTTTGCAAACAAGGATGTTTATATGTGTTGTAAAATTGATTTTGATATTTTATTAATTTAATGTCTTAAATATTTTATCAGTTTTTTAAAAATTATAAGATAAAGTCGAGTATCACTCGTTAATGACGAGTAGAAAACTCAGCTATTGCGACCGAAAAAGGACTCAAAATTGGTGACAAATTTGGTCCGCAAGCATATGGTTGCAAAATTAGCAACTAAACAAGGACCAGAAGTACAAAGTCGCTAAATTAGCAGCCAAACAAGTTTCGGATGCAATTCGGTCACAAAAATCTTAACTTTTTAATTAGCACTAATTTAAATACCGGTCACAAACTAGTCACAACATGTGAAAATAGAATACGATCACAAATTAGTCGCAAAAATTGCGACCTTCTAAGCATGGCCACAAAATGGGTAAAAAAACATAAAATTTAATATTAAAAGTACTAACAAAAATATATTCTCCATGGAATCGTTAAATCATGACTTTAAAATTAAATGATTTGAAAAAAAAATTCTAAATAGTGATCACAAATATGTTACCTAGAAATGATATGAAAATAAAAAAATAAAATAAAAATCTATTAAGCGATCAACCTAAACATGTTAAAAATATACTGATGGGTAGAGAGATATGGTGATGGGTAGAGAGATATGGATAGAGTTAGAATCTGTGTATATAATTATTTATTTATTATCTTGTATAATTATCTAATTTAGTATTTAGGGGAAAATGGACTAAAATACTCTTATATGGGTTCCATTTTATTAGACTTAACCATGAAAACTAACTAAGTTACGGCTAAAGAACGTAACGTGTAAGGGTTTACAAATATCAAGTATGTTTTTTGTATTTTTTAAATACAAAGAACACACTTTGCAATCTAGTGTTAAAATAAATGATGAATTTTGTAACTTACACTATATAAAATCTTTGTAAGCCTTCTTTCTTTATTTTTTTCTTTTGAGCTTATTTTTTTAATCTGAAACAAATACATTAATAGGGCATTCAGAATTATTACTTCTTAAATTCATTTATTACTTTGGATACAATACTAATGATAAAACATATAATAATGTTAAAAGAACAAATATAAACAGTCTTATCGTACAAAACGTACGAAAGACATGGAAAGGTAAAAAAACGTGGTGACATTTTTGCAATTATTTACTCGTAGAGTAATTATGAAAATTACCCTACAAATGATTCTGTAGGGTAATTTTGTAAAATGACATTGTATGGTAATTTTGATCATGTAGGGTAATTTTGATCATGTATCATAGTTACTTTACAATCTTGTAGGGTAATTTTGTAGAGCATTATAATTAGTCTACAAATGATTTTTGTAGGGTAATTTTAATCTTGTAGGGTAATTTTGATTCTGTAGGGTAATTACGAGTAAAATAATTACGAAAATTTCACCGCGTTTTTTTATCTTTTCATGCATTTCGTACGTCTTGTACGATAAGGGTATTTGTACAGGATCTTTACCCAAAACATAGTACTAATGAAAGTTGTGTATAAAAGATCAAACAACCAAAACATATAAACATACCCAAAAATGTCGCACACATAGAGTAGGATCTCCAGATGATGAGACGAAGACAAATTTCACCGTTGTCTCAAGAAATAAAGAGAAAATAGAAAAGTTGCTTCCAATCAAACAAATTAAATAGATAAATGTAGAAAAGATATATGGTTGATGCAAATGTGACAATGCCTCATCAAATTTGAGAATTAACCTCTTAATACACTAAAAATTGAGACTACTAAATCATCTTTTAGTGGTCCTTTTTGGTTTAAACATTTTTTAATAGAAAGGAAAGATCATAAATTAGGAAGAAGAACTATCGGAAACATTTGTTATTAATACTAATTATTATTTCTCCAAATAATAACATATGAGTACAATTAATTTTCTCGCTGTATTACCCTCTAGGATCAAATAGTACTGCTATAATGGACATATGTTACGACTTGAGCATACATGTTCAACACTAGCTATTTAACATTTCTTTATAGATAATGTTTAAAAATAATATCAAGAAAACCAAAATTTGGTTATCTTTAACATGTGATCGATATAACTATATCTTGTAAACCATACCACCGCCAAACTATATCCATGATATAACATTTCAAGTACTTACACGAATGTGCACGAGACACGGTTGATATGACTTAGGAAAAAAGTATCGAAGAGTGACAAGATGTAACATGAAAGAAATAACAATAATCATTATGACAAGATATATTACTTGCTTGTGTCGGTATTAATCGGTTACTCAAAACAACAATGAAAGGATCTGATGTATTTTATATTTATTAGCACATGGCATGTATCTTTTCAATTTTGATTGTTCACTCCCATCATTTGGACTATGCATATTACAAGTAAAGTCGTAAATACTTCGTGTTATATTTTGTATACTCTCGTGTTAGAAATGACAAATTAAATATCGTTACATGATCATTTCTTATTTCTAAAGAGTAAATTACAAACATTGTCCTTTATGTCGACACTAGATTGCAAAGTGTGTCCTTTATCTTTAAAAAATATAAAAAACATACTCAATGTTTGTAAACTCTTGCATGTTGTGTGTTTTAGCCCTAACTCAGTTAATTTTCATGATTAAATTTGATGAAGTGGGCCCCATACAAGGGTATTTTGGTCATTTTACCCTAAACACTAAACTAAATAATAAAAAAAACCCATCTTTTTTCCCTCAACTCACACACTCTCTCTCTCTCTCTCTATACAATCCGAGCCATCACCGCCCACAGAACCACCGCCATAGCACCACCGGCATAGCATCGTTCACCACAGATCCATCGTCGGCCACTGTAGCAGCAGCTCTCCATAGCACCGTTCACCACCACCATAGCTCCGCGGTCGTCCAACAGATTACTTTGTTCGTTCCACAGAAGCCGATGTTCGTTCCACAAAAGGTGTCGTCGTTCGTTCCAGGTAACCGAATCACCTGATCTTCGTTCTAGGGTTAGGGTTCTTACGAATTAGAGTGGTGGTTTTCGAATTTGGTGTGGGGGTGTCGGGTTTGGAGTGGTGGTTGTCAGATTTAGTGTGGGTTGTCGGATTTGGTGGGTGGTTGTTGGATTTGGAGTGGTGGTGGGCAAACATCGAGTACGTTTTTTGTACTTTTTAAAGACAAATGACACACTTTACAATCTAGTGTCAACATAAAGGACGGCTTTTGTAATTTACTCATTTGTAAATAATACTATGGATAAAGACATTTGTAGAATAAAAGAAGGATAAACAATATGGAGTAAAATGAACTTATAATGCAGATATGATCTTTCATAATCCAACTGTGTTCTAATTCATATAAATCCTCTATGTTTCGGTATTGTATTACAATATGCTAGTGTCGGTGTGAGTCGGGCATAAGAAATTATTATGTCTTGCATGCTTGTTGGGCATGTGATCTCTCGTGTGTTAGTCCATAAATTTTTTCCTTAGCTAGCTAGTTTATGTTCTATATGTTTCATGCGCATTGGATCACTTGACACTTGGGATCATGTCAGAGTGTCACATGTATGTAACATGGAATTTGACGGGGGCATCAGTGCTAAAAAGCCATTTGGATCGGCAATTTTTCGGTACCTCCGAAACAGAACGCAAATTTAACCAAGTTTTAGGTTGTTGCAAGTCATCTTTAGGTTGACTTGATTTATTAATTTGGTAGCGTTCGAGTTAACATGTTTAATCCATTTATATCAAAGGTCGACTCGCTAACATGTTTAATCTTTTAAAAAAAAAAAAAAAAAAAACCACCAATCTAATTAACATGTTAACAACTTGATTACTAGTACTACCCATGAATCAGTTTGACACGTTTAGATTAAGTGTGTACGAGCCACGGTTGATGTCTTTAATACATATAAAATATGGGTAATATTTGGGTTTGATAATTCAACCTGTCACCCCAACACTGAGTTAATGAGGTTGCATAAGCATGAGCATACTTTACCCACTACTTTTGACCACTGAATCATCATTTGTTTGTTTTATAAGCTTTATCAGACTATTCGGCAGTGAATGTTGCTAGAATTTTGGCCCATATGCGTGTATATATTTTGACGGGATCCTTTATTTTGGTTTGATTTGGATTGCGAGAGCCATGGGTGTATAGTAGTTTGATTTTATTAACACGTTGTTCAAAGTAAATGGTTGTTGAAAACAAATGCTTTACACCTGCCCTATACCCCCCATGGTTGTTAAAAAAAAGCCTCCACATTTCGAAGAGAGAAATAGGGAGGCGTGGATGATGAATCGAGATGAGGGTGGGGGCGCGGTGTTCTCGCACCTCACGCGAAAACGTGGAACCTTTTTTATGTCTCTATATAAGTTCTGCTAGCATAATGACGTATAGAAAAATAATTATACAAATCAAATGTTTAAAGGGCTTACTCGTAAATTTTGATGATAACTGCTTATGTTTTGAATTGAGACTATAGTATAATTAATGGAGGTCCCGAGTTAAATACTAACTCAAAGGTTGTATTTATCTGTTATGGTTTTTGATTTAAAGCTAAAACGAGTAGTAACCCTTGATCAGACTTATCTAATGCTCATAATAAATGATTAGTCGACCAAATGAGAGAATATTGGATTAAATATATTAAATATATTTAATTATGTGACCATTATAATCATTTATGTAATAATAGATTAAAATATTAAATTATATTTTATTATATATTAGTTGGTAGTTGTTATTGAACCGTATTACCTTTATTAACTAATAAAGAGTTTTCCTTCGGTTTATTTAAGGAGATCAATTAGGGAGAATAAGGGTTACACACACAACATAACATCAATTATCATATTCATCCCATCTCTCTCTCACACTCTCTCTCTCTCTCTCGATCTCTCTCGATCTCGATATTCACAAGTTCATTGCCAAGAACTCTTAATCCCATCGGTAACATACACTTTAAACGAGAACTCGGCCAAGCTGATAATCATGTTGTCTACTTCCATGTCTGCTGCAGTTACTAGACTATATGATATAACAGGTACACTTTTACATGTTTTCCCTAACATACATACAGACGTGATCAATGACGGGTGGTCCGTAGGACAGCCCTTTAGTGCTATGAATGGTATTAAAATCATACACTTAATTGGGTTATTGTTTAGAATTAGATAACTGTGGTTGCTTGTTGCTTCAGGTACAAAGGAGGATTAAAAGAGCGGGAATGAAGCTTAGGAGGAATCTCGGCTGGAAATGATGTCGGAGATTAAAGATTGAAGAAAACATGAAATTATGCCAGCCTCTACCATAGCTTACGGTGGCTACCGTAAGCTACGGTAGCCCCATGATGCATAATTATCTACCGTAAGACAGAATGATTCCAGCGTAGCAGTTTCACAAGCCACCGTAGCTTACGGTGGAGCCCAGTTCAAAATGTATAACCCCCTTTTAAGACAATGATGGTGTGACTTTTGATTATCTTATCATTTGTGTTCGGTGGAGATAAGTTTGGGGGCGATTTTGGAGACTAGAAACAAGACTTTTAGTATTTTCAAAGTAAGGATTAACATATCATCATCAATGGATTATGGTTTTGATGTTTGTATGATTATCCGAACAATAATCAGCTAACTATCTTTGTGTTCTTCCCGGATGTAAGGTATCTTTGTGACAACTATGTTATGTTCATATATTTCTAGAATGATAATCTAATCATGTTTATGTTTAGTATTATTATGGTGTGAGTGTGATTGTTTGTAACCTCTTAATAGTGTTTGATCTTTGTTCTGAACCATACGTTCTTGGTGCCGTTGGCAATCGAGATTTAGTGGGAAGAGATTTGGGTTGGATATATGTTAATTAATCATCGGGTGACAACCTCGCGTTTTATGAATCCGAGTACTTAGTCCCTTTCATCACAAATAATTGCACACACATGAATCATGTCTATGTGGTTCTTTCTAGTTGAACATTAACATTTGTTGTCATATAAACAAAACCTAAAACCCAGGAAGAATACTTTTTCTCTCAATCGTTTACAAACTCTTTAGTTATTTCCTAGTTAATTTTAGTTCTTAAAACCAAACAACCAAATCATTGGAGTTATTTTTCTGCATTCTAGTTTTAATTTAGTTAATTTGCAAAGGTACTTAGTAAATGCATTTTCCACAAACTCCCTGTGTTCGATACGCACTTACCGCTAGCTAATTAGTGTAATTGGTTTAAATTTGAGTGAGACTTCGACCTCACGTCAAATTTTGACGCCGTTGGCTAGGAGTTCTCGGATATGATGACATCCATTTCCGGGCCACCTCAGCCGCGCTATTATTAGTCAGGTTGTATCTTATCCCATCTTGTGCATTTTGTATATATGTGTTTTATGTGTTATGGTTGGGTGGAGTTTTGATGTTTTGAGTTTGAAAGGGTTGAGAAGGATGGTGGTGTGTTAGTTTAGATTTACATATTGAGTTAAAAAAGAAAAGAAATTTGGGATTTGAGAAAAGAAGCAAAATTGTGTCTTTGTGTTTTGTAAACGATCATTTCCTTCAAAGCAATACATTGGGGATAATGTATCCCAAGTGTGGGATGGGGAAATTTTTGAAATTTTTGAGAAATTTTAAAATCAAGCAAGTATAGTCTGAATTGAACGCTTAACACTAGACTCGCATGACACACCGGCAACCCCTTATATCCTTTCATTGGTGAGTGTTTGAGCCACATAAGTGCATTGTTAGTAAATATTTCTTCTTTGATGATAGTGGCGATGTGTGGTTGTGTATTAGAACTTGTGCATTAAATGCGGTTCGAGGCCTTAGCTTAGCATGTATGTGAAGATGATAAGGACATTTAGGTAGCCTCGTCATGGTGTGTGAGAGTGTAGGATTTGGGTGGTTGGTCCTCATACATTACATATATGAACTTGGTAGCGAGAGGGGGGGGGGGGTATTTGGTCTATTAGTAGCCATATTTGAACCTATTGCCTATCATTTGATAGCCCATGCTTACCTCCTAAAAAATTTCACCGTTTGAGAAGACCCGGTCTAGTAGCGTTAGTATTTAGTGTTTTTGTGGTGTGTTTATGTATTATTATAAAAAAACGAGAAAATACAAAAAGAATGAGAATAAATGTAGTAGTCGTTGAAAGAAAAGAAAAAGCAACGAAAAAGGTATGCAGAGTCTTGTATATAGTTAGTTGTATTTGCTTAGATGAAATAATAAGACCGGGTCGAATCATTACGCTACTTTATACATATCCCTTCATTTCCTACCCATACGCCTAGCCTTGTTACAACCTTTTAAGTCCTTTTGATTTACATGTATACTTTAGCATTATTTAGGCGAAGGGTTGATTTATGTACAAGCTCATGATTGCACGATCACACATTTGCATTGAGTGTTTTCTAGCTCATCTTTGCTAGTCATTATTCGTCACCGAGAGGAGTACTATTGTGAGGGGTGTGTCGTCCAGTGTGCAAAGGGACGTTAGTAAAAGATGACGGTTGTTTGCTTGCTTTATTTTGAATCGCTTGTTGAGTATGATGGTCTTGTGGAATTTTACGGTAGTTTGTTGAACGAGTTGCTTGGGGGCAAGTAACGGTTAAGTGTGGGGATGTGGCAGGTGGTCCGTAGGACAACCTTTAAGTGCTATAAACGGTATTAAAATCATACAGTTAATTGGGTTCTTGTTTAGAATTAGATAACTACGGTTGCTTGTTGCTTCGGGTACAAAGGATGCTTAAAAGAGCGAGAATGAAGCTTAGGAGGAAGCTCGGCTGTAAACGATGTTGGAGATTGAAGATTGAGGGAAAAAATGAAATTATGCCAGCCTCTACCGTAGCTTACGTTGGCTACCATAAATTACGGTAGCCCCATGATGCTTAATTATCTACCGTAAGACAGAATGATTCCAGCGTAGCAGTTTCACAAGCCACCGTAAGCTATGGTGACCACCATAGCTTACGGTGGAACCCGGTTCAAATGTGTAACTCCCTTTTTAAGACAATGATGGTGTGACTTTTGATTATCTTATCATTTGTGTTCGGTGGAGATCAGTTTGGGGGCGATTTTGGAGACTAGAAACAAGACTTTTAGTATTTTCAAAGTAAGGATTAACATATCATCATCAATGGATTATGGGGTTTGATGTTTGTGTGATAATCCGAACAATGATTGGCTAACTTTCTTTGTGTTCTTCCCGGATGTAAGGTTTCTTTGTGACAACTATGTTATGTTCATGTATTTCTAGAATGATAATCTAATCATGTTTAGGTTTAGTATTATTATGGTGTGAGTGTGATTGTTTGTAACATGTTAATAATGTTTGATCTTTGTTCTGAACCATACTTTCTTGGTGCCGTTGGCAATCGAGATTTAGTGGGAAGGAATTTGGGTTGGATATATGTTAATTGATCATCGGGTGACAGCACCGCGTTTTAGGAATCCGAGTATTTAGTCCCCTTTCATCACAGATAATTGCACACACATGAATCATGTCTATGTGGTTCTTTCTAGTTGAACATTAACATTTGTTGTCATATAAACAAAACTTGAATCCGGGAAGAATACTCTTTCTCTCAATTGTTTACAAACTCTTTAGTTATTTTCTAGTTAATTGTAGTTCTTAAAACCAAACAACCAAATCATTGAAGTTATTTTTCTTCATTCTAATTTAAATTTAGTTAATTTGCAAAGCTACTTAGTAAATGTATTTTCCACAAACTCCTTGTGTTCGATACCCACTTACCACTAGCTAATTAGTGTAATTGGTTTAAATTTGAGTGACTTCGACCTCACGTCAATCAACACTCGTCTTTCATTACGTGTGTGTGTTTTAAGCAGTTCCTTTAGATGTCGTTATTGAGTATTTGAGTCTTTCCATATATTAGCAAGTTGTTTTAGGTAATACGGCGTCACATTAGGTCATACGAAGCCATTTTGTACTAAATACACGTATATGGTGATCGGTACACTAACAGGCTTTAATGGCCTTGTCATGTGACAACTGTCAAAATTCCGGGTATCCGTACACTTATTAAAGAATGATTAGTGCTTAATGACTGTGCTGAATTACAATTAATGACTTGAATTACTTTTTGATTATTGCCATACACATATATGTGCATCATACATTGCTTAATGTCATATCATTATTGCATGGGAACTTTGTTGATTTAAATGATGCACGAAACATAGTTAGCACAATTATCAGAGAAATCCGAAAAATGCTGACGGAGTTCAGTGCATAGACAGACATGGTATTGAGACACAGAATGAGCCAGAAACCAAGTATTACACTAGTATAGTGTGTAGGAAAGTAAAGATCACAAAACTGCCTTCCGAGAGATAGTTTAAGTGCCGGAAAGTGCCTAAAACTCACATAAACTACAGAATTCTGCAGAAATCAGCAAAATTTAGCATTTAAACACTCTAACATCATGCAAAAATATGGTTAAATGGTCCTGAATGCTTTCCTAAGTGTTGGGAATCAAAACTGTCACAAAAGGTAACATAAAGCACACTAAACTGCGTAGTTAAGCACCTTAACGAACCGGTAAACAACCGAACACTACCCGAAACACCAAATTTTCACTAGAAGCATTGTTTTAACATTACCAAGCTAGTTATGGTCCCCGAACATCATAACACACTATATAACATCTAGTAACTAAATAACCTAACTAAACACTTGATTTTCAACTAACATAACTAACTAATGGTTACATTCCAACTCTACACCCCCCCATACCTACGGCCATAGTGTGGCCCCCCACTTGTAGATTTTATTTGCTATTTTAATAGATCATGTTCCCTTCTTTATTTAACACATTATCCACTAGATGAAAGTGTTGTTGGAAGATTATAAATAAAACCACAAGTTCATAACTTCACATTCCTCACAACACACCCACACTTGAAACTTTCTTCCTCTTCCCCTTGGCTTCGGCCGTGAACAACCACACCCACATCCATCATCATTTTTCATGTATCATACAATCCATACATGTAACACCCGTCTAATTATTTAAAGATTTTTCGTTTTAAAATACGAAAATAAACATGGAATTATATGTAAATACTGTTGAATAATACGGGCGAATTAAAACTTTTACAATTTAAAAAAATATACAAATTGTTATCTACGGAATTGCCGTTTAAGATGACGACGAAAACAACGTGCGGAAGCTTTAATCTTGTGTGTTCGGTTCTTGTACGCTGCTTGATCTTCATCCGGGACTCTCGACATTCACCTGTTATCAAAACCAATTTTAAAAGTTAGTTTTGATGCTTAAATAACAGGTTAAACAAGTTCTAAACAACAAACCATGAAATAAACGAAGAATTTCCAGCTCTGTAGTCTGTCGCGGGCCGTGACAGATTTAATACATTTTACGCGGGCCGCGACACACTGTCGCGTGTCGCGACAGATTTAAGCACCTCTGTCGCGTGTCGCGAGGGAACGATATTTCCAGCAGGTTTAGTTACTGAACCTGCATATCAGCCAGCTCCGAATTTTCAAAAAAACCAACTTTAAACTAGCATAACTTTTTACTCGGTTGTCCGTTTTACGTGATTCTTTTTCCTACGCGTCCGTAATTTAATTCTCCATCTAATGGAGTTAAAATTAAACGCCCGATATAATTTAAATTTAGACTTTTAACTCTTCGGCTCATTACTCTTTTTACTAACTTTTGACTCGTTCGCGATTTCATCTAACAACTTGTTTGCGGTCCTTGTTTCTTTTGTAAACATACCATTATGATTATTTCCTAATGTACAAGGCTCAATCACAGGTTATTACACATTCTAAACCCGCTTATGCTCAAGTGCTTATTTTGACCCGTTAAGGACATTTATGTCCGGTTAAGCCTTATTTCGCTCATTTCTTCTATGCCTCATAATCCCACCTGTCTATTTTAATTAGTTTTTCCACCGCAACTATGAATGTGGTGAGTTTAATGTAATAGACTATCTATCCCGAGTTGTACCCCTCAAATATACTATTTTGCGACAAAACGCATTTTAAGGCATTTAACCCTTGATAATTTATGCCTACTATTTTCATACGCGTCTACAAGTTACAAGATCGTAATGTAAGTTCCTAAACAACCTTTATGGGTTGTTTGCCTAATTTACCCTTCAAGGGCACTTTAGTCAACATTAGCCCCTCATTTACTACGAAGGGCTTTCGTTACATATATTGGCCATAAAGTATATTATCCACAACTATAATTACGCGTACCTGGCTCGGGTCAACTTATTGACCTGTTTCGATACCTTGCCTCTATAATATGCTAATTCGTAGCATTTTAATCCATAAACCATTATTATCCTATAAGCATAAGACTTGACACATACTTATTAGTCGTCATTGGTCAAATGGCACTACAAGTCACCCTTTGACCCGTTTGGTCTAAACGACCAAACATTTTGCATTTCAATTTAGAATGGTATATATATATACATATCTATATCAATTCGTTATTTAACCCAATTCGGCTTACGCCGTAGGGTGCCTTATAACTTTTACTTATATTTGTCGGCACACGACTAAATTACCATTTTATCCCTTTCCTTAATATGAGTTACCCCATACGGTAACATTTCCAGATTTATTGTATGCTTATCATTTACGGCCATATTACCATTTTCCCATGTTTTACCCCTCATCTTGGTTTTTACCAAATATTGCGAATGTCCCGACTTGTATCAATTTCGTCGGAAATCCATATTTCCCAATATTGTTTTTATCGAATTTAAAACTTATAGAATAACTAATTATTCTACAAAAGGTGTAAGTTTCACTTACCTTGCATCCGAATTACGCTTTTCTTTTCTCACTTGCTTCGATCGACCCGCTTTCTCCCCAAGCTTCACCTAGCTTGTTAAGCGCCTACTATCATCCATCATTCACAAGGTTGTTAGATTAGTCATTCTAAATCATGACTTTCACACCTTATGAATCTTTGACTACTTTCTTATTGAACTAAATCATAAATCATGAGTTTAATTCTTATGTCAAGACCCACTTCAAATCAAGTATGAATTCTTAACAATTTCCCTTTTTGTTCAAGTAGTTCATTCATACAAGTTAGTATGGTGTTTATAAACACCAATACAACATAAATTTCATTAAATCATCATAAACCCATTTTTCATAAGCTTTAACGCATAATTCTTTATAATAATCAAATCTGCGTTTTTACCCAACTTTTAGCATTCAATCCTCACTTAGGCGTTTCATCAAACACCTAGCGGGTCATATTTTTATATCATCAAAACCAAGTTTATGACTTGTAATTATCATCTAAATTAACTTCAATTAAACAATTTTACACAAGTCTTAACATCCATATTTCTGAATTTTACTCTTAAAAATTCAGATTATGCTAGAACAAGATCATCAATTCTAGGGTTTATCAAGTTTTCTTCAAGTTCATTAATCACCTACAATGGTGATTATGAACTCTATAATTAACATGAAATCTTCTAACAAGATTTCACCTAGGGTTCATCCCTAGACATCATATTCCTTCTAATTTCATTCATGCATGATACAATCAAGCTAAATTTCAGTTTTTCACAATTAACCTAGAACTTGAGATGAATCAAAATACAAGAATTTTGCATACCTTGTGATCCCCTCAACAAGGTGATCACTAATTCGTGTTTGGAAATTGATTTGGAGCTGATTTGAACCCTCAATCTGATCAATTTTGACATGCTCTAGAGTTTGGTGGGGAGCATATGTCGCCCCCTGTGTTCTTGTTCGACTAGGCCTCACAAATGAGGTGTTGGGTTTTGTTTTTAATTAAAATTGATAATATAAGTTTCAATTTTAACAACATTGGCCCTTCTAATTTGATTAGTTAATTAAGTAGGGCACAACCTACTTATTCCCAACATTATTCCCCGCTTATTAACTAGGTTAAACATTACTAATTAAATTAGTGGGTTTTGGAAATCTATGACCAAGTTTAGTTTAAGTCCCGTTAACTCGGGCCTTCTACAAATTTTATTTCCCAAACACATTCTTTTTCTCTTTTTATTAAATATTAGATTTAGTTATATAAATTCTAATATTTTCTGGCTTAACTTTTACCACTAACGGTTCTTTAGCCGTCTTTTAGTGTTAACGTGGTTTGATTACCAAACCCGTTTTTGGGGTGTTACAAGTCTACCCCCCTTAAAGAGGTTTCGTCCTCGAAACATTTTCTTTCATAATTTATAGAGTTTAACTCCATGCATATGCTCTCAATAATCAATTGAGCATTGCTCATTTTTTTAATCGATTATTAGTATTACCAGAAAATTATGGTAATACCTTTTTGGTTACAAAACATCTACGTCCCTCATTCAACATAATGCAACTTGAAATAACGTAATTTCGTTAGTTCTACTAGTTTAGTTAACTTAGCGATATCCATCGATTTCATATACTATCGAATTCTTTATGAACCCGCTACTTTGACTCGTCTAAAGGTCTTTGGTGAAATCTTTCACTTTTAACAACAATTTCTTTTGTATTCAAATTTATTCATTCGGTTCAGTTATACCGAATCTACCGCTTACAAGTAAACCAAATTCTTGATTTGAATTACTGACCTTATCCGGTCTCGATAACTAGACTTATTAGTCCAGTTACTTTTATCGCTCGTTTGGTTATGTGATTCTACCTCACATTGCATTTCATAACCGTGATTATGTCACATCATGTTTAATTCATATCGACCTTTCATTTCCGAAAATACCACCTTTTCGAATATATCGTCTTGCACCTATCGATGTCAAGACTTGTATCCTTCATACTTATTATTTAAATTCCTATCAGAATTTATGTTTGTAAAAACATTATTTCTTACTAAAACCGAAGTTTTAGTTTTAGGATCTTCTCTTTAACTTTTGTCAATTATCCATACCAGGATATTGACAGTCCATAATTTATTCTTATTTGGTTATATGCCAATACCGGGCTCATTATTCTCTTGCATTTAACGCTACCTTTATCTGGCTAACGCTCATTTGTGCCATTCGGCGTTATTTTATATTCAACATGTTTGACCTATTAATGTGAAATCCATCACTTATAAACAATCAACTTTATTCTTTATTCAACCCATTCGACTTCGAATAGTTGAACATATTTACTCACAATTTCTATATACGAGATTTTATAGTCATAACTCGTAATCCAAGTCCTTTGATTTTTTTTTTCAACCCGCATTCACGTCTTTTGGTTTACGCATGTTGATGTGTGTAAAATGCAGCATATAAATTACATCAAAAGAGGCATGAAACTAACCCTTTTTAAGTACTAATGTTGGAAAAAGAGTGTTTTTGTCTTCCTTTTGTATTTTCAGGATTAAATGAGGTCAAATTCACAAAAGAAGCAAAAAGACAGCTAAATCTAACATAAATACAAGAAAAGGAACATAAGTGGACTGCCCGACCCCTCAACGGTATCTTCCCAAGCAAAATAGAGAAGACAGAAGACTGAACACGCCCCGTGCTCAGCCAGCACGGGGTCGTGCCCAAGAAGCAGCAGAAAAGACAAACCTATAGAAGCTTCTATTGCCCACCACGGGCCGTGCCCAGCGGACACGGGGGCGTGGCGAAAGTACAGCAGGCGCATTAATTGTAATTGCGAATTACAATTAATGAAGAGAGAGAGTGTCAGACAGGCACGGGGCCGTGCTCAGCGGACACGGGGCCGTGCCCAGCCTTCTGTTCAGCCTATAAATAGGAGTGCTTGGTTTCATTTCAACTCATCCCTTGGCACACCACCTCTCTCACACTTCACCCACCACCCACCACCACCATAACACCATCATCCACCACCATCATCCATTGTCCATCGTAGAGTGTGTGAGTCGTCTCGGGATCCAAGATTGATCGTAAGAGTTCTTGACAATCAAGGCCATGTTTGCCTAAGTCTCTTACATCACTTGGTGAAGACAAAGTGTCTAGTTTAATACTTTTTATTTCTAATCTTTTGCACTTTTTATTTGGTTTTGTATTAATGACTTTAATAACTAGTTACTTATGTTGAAGGTGATCTTTCCTTATCGTTTGTCCGTGGTGTCTTGGCATTATTTTACTGTCTATATAAAATAAAAGATTTTCACCATTCATATCTCCACGGTCTATATGGAGGTATGTTGGCTACCTGGTCGGGGGTTAAGGGAACGGTTTGGTAAAGGTCTTGCCATTGTTCAGCGTTTAGAGGTCCTGCAATGGACCTGGGTCAAATTTAGTAGGACCTCCTTCAATGCTTCACGGTATTGGATGGCGGAGGTCCAAACTCTTTGATCCCCTCATAAGTTAACTACTATTAATACTATAACCCGGCTATTTAGGACTGTATCCCTGCTGACTCAGACTACTTAGCCGAGGGTAACGTCACCGCCAAAAGCGGGGCCTACCATAATATTGCATTAATAACTTAATTCATTATCTTCCAATAATCCACCCTTTTAGGATTGTATCCTTGCTGACTCAAACTACTGGGGTGAGGGTAACGTCACCTTCAAAAGAGGGGCCTACTACAATAACTAAGATAATCTCTTAATTATGTGCAAAAGTGCGGAAATAATCAAAGGTTATACTAGATACGAGTCGGAACCAAGTGATTCATCTTGTCTATCTGTTTTTTCTTTTATTTTTATTTTCAGCATTTTAGTTAGTTTTTATTTTTCTTAGTTTAAAAAATCTTTTTCTAAACTTTTTATTTTGATTAGACGTTGAGGATAAACCAGTACTAAAAGCTCTTGTGTCCTTGGACGACCTCGGTATCTTACCAACGCTATACTACGCCCACGATGGGTGCACTTGCCCATATGTGTGTTTAGTGTTAGTAAAATATCGTGTTTTATAAATTTAAAACTTGGCTAAAATAAGTGTTAAAGGGGCTTAAAATATACACCTAATATATATAACACTTTAACGCACATCACATGTGTTTATTTCTTACCCATCAACCGGGTGTTTTACCGAAGTCGTTATTATTGCAACCCCCCCGGTGTGCATTAAGACCTCGTTTCATTTTTATATTCCGACTTTGTCTTTAAGTTAGACGTTTTACAAAAACGACCCGTTAAGGGACATATTTGCATTTTTCCGGGTTCGAGTGTAAGTACACTCCCTCCCAATGCTTGTCTAAATCATTTTTCATGTTTGCGTTTTCTGGGTTCGAGTGTAAGTACACTCCCTCCCAATACTCGTCTAAATCATTTTTCATGCTTGCGTTTTCTGGGTTCGAGTGTAAGTACACTCCCTCCCAATACTTGTCTAAATCATTTTTTTTTCATGCTTGCGTTTTCTGGGTTCGAGTGTAAGTACACTCCCTCCCAATAGTTGTCTAAATCATTTTACATGCTTCTTTGTCCCTTCACTCGGGCTCATCATCCTAATGTAATACGCTTCCGTCACCCGGCTGTGCGTTTACATTATTATCAATTATTTTGCTCATTTGATTCATTTGGGTACTTTTAAGTTAGTCCCATTCACCCCGCCCTTACTACATCGGATGTAAACGTGTCCGCCATAAGAAGTTCATGGTATCATATGCCACTACTTACTTGGCCAGAGTAAGCGATTAACACATGACACACATGACCTTTTTATAGTTTTCACATCACGCCCTATGTAAGTAACGCCTCTATTTGTTTCTCTTGGAAACAATATCCCGAATACATTTTCTATTCGGGTTTTTCCAAGTTTTTAATCTACATATGCAACTTTCAATTTCTACTTATTTGTTGCATATTACTATTTGTGCGATTATTTAAAATGCGCACCTGGTAATGTTTGCCCCAACGGGCGTTCCTTGCCATTAACCTTGTTCGCTGTCGTTACGCGATTTAGTCCTCGGTGAGCATGCTCCTCTCGTCATACTTCGGACCGTTCCATCATCATATCCACAATTCGTTTGACTCTCGTCGTCTTCAAACGCGAGTGTCCTTCAATTAAAACATTCACAAAGTTAGTAACGTCAACTTCAATAATCGCCCGTATTATAATACAAGGCTTTTTCTACTATACGCGTCAACGCGCGTATTTTCGTCAACTATATCAATCATTTTAATTGGGGTAACGTGTATCACACGATAGCCCTATGTGTTGTTTACAACACTTTAGCATGCTAAACTATTAACATACTTGTACTTACCGGATTTGCGATCAAGCCTCGAACCGAACACCAATCTTTTTCAAGAGCATAAGGTTTAAGTCCAAGCATAGTTCTCCCACCATACTTGAATCTCTTAAACCAAGGCTCTGATACCAACTTGTAACACCCGTCTAATTATTTAAAGATTTTTCGTTTTAAAATACGAAAATAAACATGGAATTATATGTAAATACTGTTGAATAATACGGGCGAATTAAAACTTTTACAATTTAAAAAAATATACAAATTGTTATCTACGGAATTGCCGTTTAAGATGACGACGAAAACAACGTGCGGAAGCTTTAATCTTGTGTGTTCGGTTCTTGTACGCTGCTTGATCTTCATCCGGGACTCTCAACATTCACCTGTGATCAAAACCAATTTTAAAAGTTAGTTTTGATGCTTAAATAACAGGTTAAACAAGTTCTAAACAACAAACCATGAAATAAACGAAGAATTTCCAGCTCTGTAGTCTGTCGCGGGCCGGGACAGATTTAATACATTTTACGCGGGCCGCGACACACTGCCGCGTGTCGCGACAGATTTAAGCACCTCCGTCGCATGTCGCGAGGGAACGATATTTCCAGCAGGTTTAGTTACTGAACCTGCATATCAGCCAGCTCCGAATTTTCAAAAAAACCAACTTTAAACTAGCATAACTTTTTACTCGGTTGTCCGTTTTACGTGATTCTTTTTCCTACGCGTCCGTAATTTAATTCTCCATCTAATGGAGTTAAAATTCAACGCCCGATATAATTTAAATTCAGACTTTTAACTCTTCGGCTCATTACTCTTTTTACTAACTTTTGACCCGTTCGCGATTTCATCTAACAACTTGTTTGCGGTCCTTGTTTCTTTTGTAAACATACCATTATGATTATTTCCTAATGTACAAGGCTCAATCACGGGTTATTTCACATTCAAAACCCGCTTATGCTCAAGTGCTTATTTTGACCCGTTAAGGACATTTATGTCCAGTTAAGCCTTATTTCGCTCATTTCTTCTATGCCTCATAATCCCACCTGTCTATTTTAATTAGTTTTTCCACCGCAACTATGAATGTGGTGAGTTTAATGTAATAGACTATCTATCCCGAGTTGTACCCCTCAAATATACTATTTTGCGACAAAACGCATTTTAAGGCATTTAACCCTTGATAATTTATGCCTACTATTTTCATACGCGTCTACAAGTTACAAGATCGTAATGTAAGTTCCTAAACAACCTTTATGGGTTGTTTGCCTAATTTACCCTTCAAGGGCACTTTAGTCAACATTAGCCCCTCATTTACTACGAAGGGCTTTCGTTACATATATTGGCCATAAAGTATATTATCCACAACTATAATTACGCGTACCTGGCTCGGGTCAACTTATTGACCCGTTTCGATACCTTGCCTCTATAATATGCTAATTCGTAGCATTTTAATCCATAAACCATTATTATCCTGTAAGCATAAGACTTGACACATACTTATTAGTCGTCATTGGTCAAATGGCACTACAAGTCACCCTTTGACACGTTTGGTCTAAAAGACCAAACATTTTGCATTTCAATTTAGAATGGTATATATATATACACATATCTATATCAATTCGTTATTTAACCCAATTCGGCTTACGCCGTAGGGTGCCTTATAACTTTTACTTATATTTGTCGGCACACGACTAAATTACCATTTTATCCCTTTCCTTAATATGAGTTACCCCATACGGTAACATTTCCAGATTTATTGTATGCTTATCATTTACGGCCATATTACCATTTTCCCATGTTTTACCCCTCATCTTGGTTTTTACCAAATATTGCGAATGTCCCGACTTGTATCAATTTCGTCGGAAATCCATATTTCCCAATATTGTTTTTATCGAATTTAAAACTTATAGAATAACTAATTATTCTACAAAAGGTGTAAGTTTCACTTACCTTGCATCCGAATTACGCTTTTCTTTTCTCACTTGCTTCGATCGACCCGCTTTCTCCCCAAGCTTCACCTAGCTTGTTAAGCGCCTACTATCATCCATCATTCACAAGGTTGTTAGATTAGTCATTCTAAATCATGACTTTCACACCTTATGAATCTTTGACTACTTTCTTATTGAACTAAATCATAAATCATGAGTTTAATTCTTATGTCAAGACCCACTTCAAATCAAGTATGAATTCTTAACAATTTCCCTTTTTGTTCAAGTAGTTCATTCATACAAGTTAGTATGGTGTTTATAAACACCAATACAACATAAATTTCATTAAATCATCCTAAACCCATTTTTCATAAGCTTTAACGCATAATTCTTTATAATAATCAAATCTGCGTTTTTACCCAACTTTTAGCATTCAATCCTCACTTAGGCGTTTCATCAAACACCTAGCGGGTCAGATTTTTATATCATCAAAACCAAGTTTATGACTTGTAATTATCATCTAAATTAACTTCAATTAAACAATTTTACACAAGTCTTAACATCCATATTTATGAATTTTACTCTTAAAAATTCAGATTATGCTAGAACAAGATCATCAATTCTAGGGTTTATCAAGTTTTCTGCAAGTTCATTAATCACCTACAATGGTGATTATGAACTCTATAATTAACATGAAATCTTTTAACAAGATTTCACCTAGGGTTCATCCCTAGACATCATATTCCTTCTAATTTCATTCATGCATGATACAATCAAGCTATATTTCAGTTTTTCACAATTAACCTAGAACTTGAGATGAATCAAAATACAAGAATTTTGCATACCTTGTGATCCCCTCAACAAGGTGATCACTAATTCGTGCTTGGAAATTGATTTGGAGCTGATTTGAACCCTCAATCTGATCAATTTTGACATGCTCTAGAGTTTGGTGGGGAGCATATGTCGCCCCCTGTGTTCTTGTTCGACCAGGCCTCACAAATGAGGTGTTGGGTTTTGTTTTTAATTAAAATTGATAATATAAGTTTCAATTTTAACAACATTGGCTCTTCTAATTTGATTAGTTAATTAAGTAGGGCACAACCTACTTATTCCCAACATTATTCCCCGCTTATTAACTAGGTTAAACATTACTAATTAAATTAGTGGGTTTTGGAAATCTATGACCAAGTTTAGTTTAAGTCCCGTTAACTCGGGCCTTCTACAAATTTTATTTCCCAAACACATTCTTTTTCTCTTTTTATTAAATATTAGATTTAGTTATATAAATTCTAATATTTTCTGGCTTAACTTTTACCACTAACGGTTCTTTAGCCGTCTTTTAGTGTTAACGTGGTTTGATTACCAAACCCGTTTTTGGGGTGTTACAATACACACTCAAAGGTGTTAGAAGCCATACAAGGAAGCTTGGAGCTCTCGGAAGTTGAAGGACCTCTCATACAAGCTTTTAACCACCTCTTTTTCTTCTTGTGATCATCCCTAGCCTTGAGCTAGTAGTAAGATCTTCTACACTCCATTTTACACCTTATTAAGTTGGTTAAAAGATGATATAAGTAACTAATCTTGAAGAACACTATGAATCAAGAACATGAATCATGAACATAAGCTTAAAAATCATGAGAATACATATTGTTTAAGTGTTGTTATGCTATTTGATTGTTGATTGATTGTGTTTATGATGTTAAACATCATGTGATCTTGCTAGATAGTGATTAAAGACATAATCTAGCAAGATGAGAGGATGATTATGTTAAGATCAATAGATCATCCTCATGTAAATCATGAACTTGAAAGTATGAAAAGTTTTTCTTGTAAAGTGATGAACAAAGTAAGTATAAAGTCTTGTAAATCTATGATTTCAAGAATGATTTTTCAAGAAACCAAGTTAAAAATACAAGGTTTACTTAATCTTGGTTCTTAAAGAATTTAACCATGTTTTTAGAGGTTAAACATGTGTAGAAATATCTATGTAACAAGAAAAACTCAAGAAGAAACATTTTTAGAAAAATGATTTACAAGTTGTGGAGATCTAATTTCTTAAAAAATGATGTTTTTAATTAAACAACCACACTTTAAAGGGGAACCAGACTCACTAAACACACTAGTAAGTTACTACACATTTTTATAAATTTTCAAGTTCATAAGGTAGTAAATTATGCTTGTTTTTGGGAAAATGGTAAGTGTAAATTGATTTGTTGTTGATTGTGTTGATTTACGAAAGAAAATGATATGCCTTAAAGGCATGGAAACCTCCATTTTTAGGGGAAACTATGGCAAAATTTTTCTAAAAATTAAACACTTAGAGAAATATTTTTAAACAAATATTTACAAGTATATTTTTAACCGTGAATTTTCATATAAAGTTTGCCATAAATTTTGTTACAAAAACTATAAGTATTGAAGATTGGTTTTTATAAATAAAAGTGACTAAATATGTATTTAGGAAATATATATTTAGAAGTCACCATGTGTGTTATTATTTGTATATTATGTGTATTAGTTATATTATTTTTTGACTTGAAATAATATAACTCATCAAAATACCAAAAATTACAATCCAAGATATTACCAAAATTCCAAGAGAATGAACATATAAACTATACCCAAAATATTGGAAAAACCAAACAAAGGAATATATAACTTACAAATATTCGTAAGTATATTTTGGTAAATAATATTTTGGACACCAAGAGAACAAAAATATGTTTTTTTTTTACAATTATTACAAAATATATCATATTTTTTAAAAGGAGAAAATATATTATTTTTGGCAAGTAAAAAAAATATATTTTTCTTGGAATTATTAGAAGATGTATTATCTTTGGAAGAAAATATATATTTTCTCAAACAAACCTGAAATACAATATTTTTGGAGTGAAAAATATATTCTCTTGAATAAACATGAAATACATTATTTTTTGGTGAAAAATAAGTTTATATATATTTTCTAAGTTAGACTTGGAAATATGTTATTTTTGAGACTTGTATGAAATTTATAAATATTTTTGCCAAGGGAAAAATTATGAATAATTTTTCTAAGTAATATTTCTTAAAATATATATTTTGGAAATATAAATTGACGTATTTTTATTAAAGATATTATTCCGGAAAAGTTAATACAAAGATTAAGTATAAGGATACTTAATAAACGCAATAAAAATACGTATTCTCGTACGTATAAATACACACCGGAATACGCCACCGATACTTGGCAAAAATGTACAAGTATAAGAATACGAATACAAATACAAATACATCCATCCTTGGGAAGGATATACATGTATAAATACATAAAAAGTAACAAGTTAAAATATATTATTTTAACTAGTATTCCAAAATTTAATAAATATAATTTAAGTTAAAATACTTATTATTTTAACAAATAATTATATAACTTGGAATAATATTGAAGACACAATGAAACGTAACTCAAAGACACTAATTAATACTAAGTCAAGGCACGACCCGCTCGTCTAATAGATCGTAGTACGTTGTAGGTAGTCGTGTACTCCAGAGGAAACTTTGAGTTACAGTCGGATTGAAGAACGCAAAACCGTGAGTTCATATCACCTTTTTCTTTTAACTGTTTTCGGTTTTACAACTTCGGGGGTGAAATACATGTTACAAATGATACAATGATTACAAATGGTATGGTTAGCTAAGGAAAATACTGTTAGATCATGTGAATGGGTAGGCGTTAACTTGAGACCATTAATCCTTGTTTAAGGACCGAGGGGTATGAGTGATAGATCTATTTGGGTGTTGCGAGCCCCACCCATGGGTCCGCGAGTTGACCGCATGTGGTGACTATGTCGTTCCAGCCGGGAGGCCCGGTACAAAATACGCAAAGGATTGATCCTTCCTACACCGTTACACACACATTAATGACCTTGCAAATCATTAATTGATTTGTTCCTTGTTGCTTTCATACCAGGGTTTACAAATACATACATACTTACTTATGATGATTACAAAGTTTATTCGAGCTCACACACTAAACACATGAACTCGCTCAACTTATGTTGATGTTTTCAAATGACATGTATTTCAGGAAACTAAGTATGGATCTGGCGGACGTTGAAGTTTTCAAGTGTTGTTTGGAATAAAAGATGTCATCCGGTGTCGTATGGTTGGGAGTATGTACCCTATCCTGGATAGGATACATATTTTAAAGCCTAGTTTTCATTAATGTCTTTTGTGAAGTCCTTATGGAACTTAAAACTTGTTGGGATTGTATTCTGAACGTGAAGTCTGTGTTTTGGGATTTAAAACAATGTTGCATGTAATGTTTTTAAGACTATCTATGGATGAACATCTTGGTTTTATCATATAGTTGTTTGCTATGGTTGAATGCAATGATATTAAGCAAGTCACACATAATCACGCTTCCGCAAAAGTCAGGGTGTGACAGTTTGGTATCAGAGCTTCGATTGTAGCAAACTAGGATTCTTTCTCTAGTCTAGACTACAACCAAAACGATATTAAGCAAGTCACACAGATCCAGTGAAACAAACACTTTTACAAAAGGAAAGACAAGAAACATGATTGCAAGGTTGACATTTGTGGTTTAGTCTGGGGTAGACTAAGGAAGGATAGAAAGGTTTCATGAGGAATAATGAGGATACATGATTTCATGATACATTGTCTCTGATTGCATACTAAATGATAGTGGTTAATTTATGTGCATATGTTATGATTGTTCTGTTACAGACACTATGTCTTCATCCGAGAACGAATTGTCCGACACTAATGACCCTATGGCGCTCGTCTCTGATAGCGAGAGTACACCAGAGCCAGAGATCTTTACATCCGATACTAAGAGCGACCCAGACATGATATCTGACGACGAGGACTTTCAGCCGTTCGCGCTACCTGATTTTGGAGATGACTTACCGCTTGTGGATGGTATTCCAGACGAGGATCCTTTAGTTGTTCCCATTCCAGTCCATGATCATCTTATCATCGGGCATCCCGATGGTGAGCATATTGTGGCACCGATCCTCGCTCCTGTTCCTCTAGTGGTCATCCCTCCTGAGGATTGGCCTTTTGATGATATGTTTGATGATGACGTTGATTTGTTTGTTGATGGTCCTCCTGATGATGCCCATCGTGATGGAGAGCTAGACGAGGATGTTGTTGCTATTCCACTTCTTGAGATCCCTGTTATCGAGTTATCCTCTGATACTAGTTTGCACTCTGTCTCAGATTCCTTTGAGTCTGTGACGTCTTCAGCTTTGCAGGCAGTCGGATTACAGCGTTATGCTACTGATTTTGATGATGATACTGCGATGTCAGCCGCACCATCTCCTCCACACGATCCTGAGCTTGATCTCGAGCCAAGTTTTGTTCCTGCTGATCAGCCTGATGTTGCACCTGCTGATCCTGAGCCCATGCCTGATCATGACCCTATTCCTTTTGGCATACCAGACATTGCACTCCTCATACCTGACCTAGTTCCTGCACCCGTTGACCCTCCTGTTATTGAGCCACTTATTCCTCCACCCGCACCCGCTGATGTTGCTCATTTTCATCTTATGGAGTACGTTGTCCACCGTGTTGATTTACCTATCGTTTTCTTGCAGGACATACCCGCACCCCATCCAAGGGAAGGTACTTCAGGTCAGCAGTCTAGGCATGATCCTTATGTCTCAGCAGCTTTTTCTCAGGCCCCTCAGTCTGCACCTTTTGCTCCTTTTACTTCTTCACCACTTGATGAACCATTCCGATGGTCCCCACCGTATTCCATGCCGACCTCAGACCCCTACCATCCTTCGCATTTTGTTGGCTATACATAGGATGAGTTACTTTATTCGCTTCAGCTTTGATTTGAAGTTATGAGTCGCAGAGTCTTGGAGCTTGAGTCGACACCTCGTCCCCTACCGTGTCTTTGTCAGCCTACTTTTATTCCCCCACATTCATCACCGTCTCCTTTTACTCATCCACCTGCTCCTCTTACTCCTTTTTCAGAGTTTGATGCTCGATTTCTTACGGTCGAGCAGCAGATCCGTTACTTACTTCGTCATGTGTGCAAACTCGAGGAGGAACTCGCGCATATTCTCAGCTTGATTTTCCTCCCTCCTCCTCCTCCGCCATCAGTATAGTAGGTTTTTGGTCTTATGCAAATGCATTACCTTTGGTGAGAGTACCACTATTGAGCCGGGATTGTGAAGACTTTTGAAGACCACCTTTTGAGTATGTGATCTTTGTACATTGGCAGACTTATTGGACAAGGGTAGTGTGACCCTGTGTCCCTTTTGATGTGATAAACCTTGTAAATAATGTAACCGTGGTCGATAATTAATGAAAGCTCAATCGTCATGTTCGCACTAAACACATTGTTGGATTACTTGTTTATGTTATGATTGTGTCGTTGCACGATTGTTTGGTATGATGATTTATTAAGTCTATATACATGCGACCTCTAGACAAATTATATACATTTATTTAGCAAATAAGTCCTGACCAATCCAATCTTCTTATTAGAAGAAGAGTGCCTCCTCAAAGGAACAGTCAGCTGCCCATGACCGAGGCAGAATTGCAAGCGCACATCACACAGACCATCGCACAGCACGAGGTTCTTCGCTACAGACACAGCGGAGGTACCTCAGGGAATAACCCACCTAACGGTAATGTTTAAGTCACCTAAGACACATTACAATACATTTGGACATTTCCGAGTGTGCTTTGCTAATGCTATCTGTGAATGATGCTGCTGGGTTGCAGGCTGTACCTACAAGTAGTTTTTGGACTGCAAGCCTCTGAATTTCGACGGCACTGGAGGTGCCGTAGCTTTTGTGAGATGGGTCGAGAATACAGATTCTGTTTTGCGAATGAGCAAATGTACTCCAGAGCAACAAGTCACGTACATTTCTAGACTGTTTCAAGATGGGGCTCTGTCTTGGTGGAACCTTCAGGTTCAGATGTTGGGCGAGACTGTTGTGTATGCTTTGGCATGGGATAAGCTGAAAGAGCTGATGCGTAGGAAGTATTATTCTCAGACAGAAATCCAGAAGCTAGAAATTGAATTCTGGAACCGGAAGATGGAAGGTCCAAAGGTGGTGGAATATGTGCAGAGACTTCACGATTTGTCGTGAGTTGTTCCATATCTGGTGGAACCAGAGTCCAAGAGGATAGAACGATTCATCTGGGGATTGGCGCCTCAGATTCTGAGCTTGATGACGGCAACAACGCCTCCAACAACTATCGATGCGAGTAACTTAAGTGTGGCACTCACTAAAGAAGCAAGCAATTAGATTGGAAAAACTTTCAACCCCTGACGAGAAGAAGGAGACTCGTGTGGAGTCGTACGAGAAGAACAAGAGGAAGCTCACTGATTTCCAAAAGGGCGCTCGGGCGAATAACAACAACAATGCTAAAAAGGGAAAAGAGTACATGGGTATCCTACCTAAGTGCGACAATTGTGGACGTCATCATATCGGGCGATGTAAATATGGAAAATGTGATAACTGTGGCAATGTGGGGCATATCAAGGAGACGTGTTGGCAAGGTACTGAATGTGGAAATGGAGGTTAAGATAGTAGCAGAAATCGCGGAGGAAACAACGACAACAACGACTACCAAGGCGGAAATGGTGATGATCAAGGAAGTGGTCAAGGTTGTTTTGACTGTGGCGACATAGGGCATTTCAGGAAGTATTACCCTAAAAACAATCAGACCGGTGGTAAGATTTACTTGGGGAGTAAGCCAAGATGTGATGAGTGCAAGTTTCACCATGAAGGTCAATGTCTGAGACCTAAGTGCGGTAGGTGCGGAAAGGAAGGACACAACAAGGATGCCTGTTGGGCGAAGTATCCCAAACAAGGAGGAAATGATGACGACAGCCAAGACGGAAGCTATAGTGGTAGAGTTCCAGGTTGCTTCAAATGTGGGGACGTGGGGCACTTTAGGAAAGATTGCCCGAAGAATAACCAAGACCGTGGAAGAGCGTACAACATCGGAACTAGGGAAGCACGCCATGATCCAAGCATGGTTAATGGTACGTTCCCTATTAATCAACACTTTGCATCTGTACTATTTGATACTGGTGCTGATTTTAGCTTAGTATCCCTAGACTTTAACAATATACTTGGTTTAGTAGCAAGTAAGTTAGATATCTCGTACTCGATAGAACTAGCTAATGGGAAGCTAGTAGAAGCTAATGAAGTGATTAGAGACTGCGTTATAGAGCTTGGAGAGCGTGAGTTTTCGTCAGATCTTCTGCCAGTTGAAATGGGAAGCTTCGACGTTGTAATTAGGATGTATTGGTTGTCGAGCAATCGAGCGGAGATTGTTTTCCATGAGAAGATTATCCGTACCCTGATGGCGAATGAAGAGACGATCGTGATTCATGAGGAGAAGCAGGATACGCTTCTACGGATTATCAGTCATTTGAAGGCACGGAAGTTTTTGCGCAAATGATGTGTTGCCTTCTTGGCTCTTGTCATGGACAAAGAAGCCGAAGAACCTAAGCTCGAAGATATCCTTGTGGTAAGGGAATATCCTGAAGCCTTCCCTGAAGACTTGCCAGGATTACCTCCTCAACGACAAGTCGAATTCCACATTTACTTGGTCCCAGGCGTCGCGCCTGTAGCCAAGGCACCTTATTGACTTGCGCCTTTAGAAATGCAAGGGTTGTCAACGCAGCTTTAGGAGTTGCTAGATAAGAGGTTTATAAGGCCAAGCTTCTCGCCTTGGGGAGTTTCAGTACTGTTCGTCAAGAAGAAGGATGGTAGCTTGCGTATGTGCATTAACTACCGGGAGCTAAACAAGTTAACCATCAAGAATCGGTATCCCTTGCCGAGGATTGATGATTTATTCGACCAACTTCAGGGTTCAAGTTACTATTCCAAGATCGATCTTCGATCAGGTTATCGCCAGCTGCGGATTTAGGAAGAAAGTATACCAAAGTACAGTGAGTCAACAATTTGTTTTAAACATACGCTAATATTATGTTTTCTACACGATGCACAAAACAGTTTTACACAGAATACAAATCTTTGAGAATCTAGTAAACATGTACTTAGGACTTTTGAGAACTTATGTCAAAACTTATTAAAGGTTATCACTTAGTAACCACGTCCATTAACTTGAATAAACACCGTTATTCTGTCATGTATACTATTCTAGTTGACTGAACAGGTGAAGTACTCGAATCTCTTTTATTGAAATTCTCACTTTTTCATCTAGCAAGTAGATTTTTACATCAATACTCCTCTTAATGGTAGTTGCATCACGACAATTTTCTTCATTAAAGCGAACACTCCTTTGTTTCGATACTTGATCATTTCACATGTTACATATGCATCGTTTGTTACGCATGTGGCTTCCCTTTGAATGATTGTTTTCATCAAAGTTTCAAACACTATTTCGCTATATCCAGATATTACTTTGTGACTCGGATAACCTGCATTATTGTAAGTGTTGACTCCTTTGTTATCAGGTCAACACACTTTCTTGAAACTTCTTTTCCTTTCCAGTTACATACATGGTTTGTCTTGGTAACCATGCCGAAATCTCCTTGTCGATACATATATTTATTGTCAGATTGCGCTGAAACCAAGTTCAATTGCTTGAACTTGTCCATTTCGCATATTCAATTCAAGACACCATATGATGTATTGAGAGCATCATTATTCAAGTTCATTTTAGCAAGTGTTTCTTTTGTTCCGAGTCATAGTAGACTTGTTCGGTCTGCGACTCTATTAAATTGTTTGTTAGTTTCGACACCTTGTGGTGATGCTTTCACAAAAATTGAAGCTTGCGCTAATTTCGTTTACGCATCTCGTACATGGATTTAATTGTTTATTTAATTGACTTGCTCTAAATTCGTTTTGGTTTATCATGTTAAAGCAGTCTTAACACAATCGTGTGTCAAGACAATGGTACATAAATTCATTTTATATTCCAGTGTACCTCCTAACGTTCTTTCATTATCGATAGAATGACTTGCAGTATTTATTGCTTTTTCATCTTCGATCGAAAATAGTGGTTCTTTGGTGTTCTATATTCAATTGAAAAATCTGGCGATGTCGTTTGAATCAAATTTTCAGGTTTGCTTTATTACACTTTCATTTGATCTCAAACACGGTGGACTTGTTCGGTCACAGCTATTATTGAATTATGTCAATACGACACCTTGTGGTGTCGGTACCAACTTGTAGCTTGTGCTAATCACGGTCAACCGTTTCACACGAAACTGCACATACTTTTGTTTGACTTGCCATTTAAACATTCTTAATGCAACTACGAATTAAGACAATGATACACCAGATTCAGTTGTATTTCATTTCGGTGTATTCTTGCAATTCAATAATGTCAACACCCTAATTTTATCCATTTATTTGTTCGAAAGTTGACGGAACGTTTTCATATGAGCTTGTTGATTCTGAGTTCATTTAGCGGATATTATTGTTTCTAGAACTCATTTGCATATTGTGAATGATCGCTTGGAATTCTATTGGTCGAAACTCCTCTTTTATTGAACCCCTGTGAAATAAGTTACACTAGAATATACATCTATACGTCTCGTATCCTTTGACATCAAATTCTGAAACACATACCTTTTAACCGATGGGTTCTTATTGTTGTAATCTATCCTTGGATTCACCTGATTCGAATAAGTCTTGATTTGGTTTCGTGATTATCCACTTTGGTATTATTCATGTCCATCTATGCATAACGCAACTCTAAGAAGTTAACGTAGTCTAAATTTCAAGGACGAAATTTTCTTAACAAGGGGAGAATGTGACAACTGTCAAAATTCCGGGTATCCGTACATTTATAAAACAACGATTAGTGCTTAATGACTGTGCTGAATTACAATTAATGACTTGAATTACTTTCTGATTATTGCCATACACATACATGTGCATCATACATTGCTTAATGTCATATCATTATTGCATGGGAACTTTGTTGATTTAAATGATGCACGAAACACAGTTAGCACAATTATCAGAGAAATCCGAAAAATGCTGACGGAGTTCAGTGCATAGATAGACATGGTATTGAGACACAGAATGAGCCAGAAACCAATTATTACACTAGTATAGTGTGTAGGAAAGAAAGGATCACAAAACTGCCTTCCTAGAGATAGTTTAAGTGCCGGAAAGTGCCTAAAACTCACATAAACTGCAGAATTCTATAGAAATCAGCAAAATTCAGCATTTAAACACTCTAACATCATGCAGAAATATGGTTAAATGGTCCTGAATGATTTCCTAAGTGTCGGTAATCAAAACTATCACAAAAGGTAACATAAAGCACACTAAACTGCGTAGTTTAGCACCTTAACGAACCGGTAACCAACTGAACAACCAGACACTACCCGAAACACCAAATTTTCACTAGAAGCATTGTTTTAACATTACCAAGCTAGTTATGGTCCCCAAACATCATAACACACTATATAACATCTAGTAACTAAATAACCTAACTAAACACTTGATTTTCAACTAACATAACTAACTAATGGTTACATTCCAACTCTACACCCCCATACCTACGGCCATAGTGTGGCCCCCACTTGTAGATTTTATTTGCTATTTTAATAGATCATGTTCCCTTCTTTAGTTAACACATTATCCACTAGATGAAAGTGTTGTTGGAAGATTATAAATAAAACCACAAGTTCATAACTTCACATTCCTCACAACACACCCACACTTGAAACTTTCTTCCTCTTCCCCTTGGCTTCGGCCGTGAACAACCACACCCACATCCATCATCATTTTTCATGTATCATACAATCCATACACACTCAAAGGTGTTAGAAGCCATACAAGGAAGCTTGGAGCTCTCGGAAGTTGAAGGACCTCTCATACAAGCTTTTAACCACCTCTTTTTCATCTTGTGATCATCCCTAGCCTTGAGCTAGTAGTAAGATCTTCTACACTCCATTTTACACCTTATTAAGTTGGTTAAAAGATGATATAAGTAACTAATCTTGAAGAACACTATGAATCAAGAACATGAATCATGAACATAAGCTTAAAAATCATGAGAATACATATTGTTTAAGTGTTGTTATGCTATTTGATTGTTGATTGATTGTGTTTATGATGTTAAACATCATGTGATCTTGCTAGATAGTGATTAAAGACATAATCTAGCAAGATGAGAGGATGATTATGTTAAGATCAATAGATCATCCTCATGTAAATCATGAACTTGAAAGTATGAAATGTTTTTCTTGTAAAGTGATGAACAAAGTAAGTATAAAGTCTTGTAAATCTATGATTTCAAGAAACCAAGTTAGAAATATAAGGTTTATTTAATCTTGGTTTTTAAAGAAATTAACCATGTTTTTAGAGGTTAAACATGTGTAGAAATATATATGTAACAAGAAAAACTCAAGAAGAAACATTTTTAGAAAAATAATTTACAAGTTGTGGAGATTTAATTTCTTCAAAAATGATGTTTTTAATTAAACAACCACACTTTAAAGGGTAACCAGACTCACTAAACACACTAGTAAGTTACTACACATTTTTATAAATTTTCAAGTTCATGAGATAGTAAATTATGCTTGTTTTTGGCAAAATGGTAAGTGTGAATTGATTTGTTGTTGATTGTGTTGATTTACGAAAGAAAATGATATGCCTTAAAGACATGGAAACTTCCATTTTTAGGGGAAACTATGGCAAAATTTTTCTAAAAATTAAACAAGTAGAGAAATATTTTTAAACAAATATTTACAAGTATATTTTTAACCGTGAATTTTCATATAAAGTTTGCCATAAATTTTGTTACAAAAATTATAAGTATTGGAGGTTGTTTTTATAAATAAAAGTGACTAAATATGTATTTAGGAAATATATATTTAGAAGTCACCATGTGTGTGATTATTTGTATAATATGTGTATTAGTTATATTATTTTAGGACTTCAAATAATATAACTCATCAAAATACCAAAAATTTCAATCCAAAATATTACCAAAATTCCAAGAGAATGAACATATAAATTATACCCAAAATATTGGAAAAACCAAACAAAGGAATATAACTTACAAAATATTCCGGAAAGTTTATTCGTAAGTATATTTTGGACGCCAAGAGAACAAAAATCTGATTTTTTTTTTACAATTATTACAAAATATATCATATTTTTTACAAGGAGAAAATATATTATTTTTGGCAAGTAAAAATGTATATATTTTTCTTGGAATTATTAGAACATTTATTATCTTTGGAAGAAATATATATATTTTCTCAAACAAACATGAAAATACAATATTTTTGGAGTGAAAAATATATTTTCTTGAATAAAACATGAAATACATTATTTTTGGGTGAAAAATAAGTTTATATATTTTCTAAGTTAGACTTGGAAATATGTTATTTTTGAGACTTGTATGAAATTTATAAATATTTTTGCCAAGGGAAAAATTATGAATAATTTTTCTAAGTAATATTTCTTAAAATATATATTTTGGAAATATAAATTGACGTATTTTTATTAAAGATATTATTCCGGAAAAGTTAATACAAAGATTAAGTATAAGGATACTTAATAAACGCAATAAAAATACGTATTCTCGTACGTATAAATACACACCGGAATACGCCACCGATACTTGGCAAAAATGTACAAGTATAAGAATACGAATACAAATACAAATACATCCATCCTTGGGAAGGATATACATGTATAAATACATAAAAAGTAACAAGTTAAAATATATTATTTTAACTAGTATTCCAAAATTTAATAAATATAATTTAAGTTAAAATACTTATTATTTTAACAAATAATTATATAACTTGGAATAATATTGAAGACACAATGAAACGTAACTCAAAGACACTAATTAATACTAAGTCAAGGCACGACCCGCTCGTCTAATAGATCGTAGTACGTTGTAGGTAGTCGTGTACTCCAGAGGAAACTTTGAGTTACAGTCGGATTGAAGAACGCAAAACCGTGAGTTCATGTCCCCCTTTTCTTTTAACTATTTTCAGTTTTACAACTTCGGGGGTGAAATACATGTTACAAATGATACAATGATTACAAATGGTATGGTTAGCTTAGGAAAATACTGTTAGATCATGTGAATGGGTAGGCGTTAACTTGAGACTATTAGTCCTTGTTTAAGGACCGAGGAGCATGAGTGATAGATCTATTTGGGTGTTGCGAGCCCCACCCATGGGTCCGCGAGTTGACCGCATGTGGTGACTATGTCGTTCCAGCCGGGAGGCCCGGTATGAAATACGTAAAGGATTGAGCCTTCCTACACCGTTACACACACATTAATGACCTTGCAAGTCATTAAATGATCTGTTCCATGTTGCTTTCATACCAGGGTTTACAAATACATACATACTTACTTATGATGATTACAAAGTTTATTCGAGGTCACACACTAAACACATGAACTCGCTTAACTTTTGTTGATGTTTTCAAACTACATGTATTTTAAGTGTTGTTTGGAATAAAAGATGTCATCCGGTGTCGTATGGTTGGGAGTGTGTACCCTATCCCGGATAGGATACATATTTTAAAGCCTAGTTTTCATTAATGTCTTTTGTGAAGTTCTTATGGAACTTAAAACTTGTTGGGATTGTATTCTGAACGTGAAGTCTGTGTTTTGGGATTTAAAACGATGTTGCATGTAATGTTTTTAAGACTATCTATGGATGAACATCTTGGTTTTATCATATAGTTGTTTGTTATGGTTGAATGAAATGATATTAAGCAAGTCACACATAATCACGCTTCCGAAAATTTCAGGGTGTGACATGTCATGTGCTAGTGAGTTGGTTTAGGTTACACACAATTACATTAGGCCATAAGAAGCCACTTTATGTTAATCACGTGTATGATTCTTTGTACACTGATGGACTTTAATGGGCTTTGTCATGAGCTAAAGACACTAACGAGGATCTTAATTATGAGGCGAACATGTAACACCAAGTAAAAATGCGACCAATATAATAAAGACACGTGTCATGAGCTTTAAACGTGTAAGAAATTATTTCCAAGGGACTAAAATTGGCAAACAATGTAAATATGTGAATAAAGGGATCCAAAATGTCAACATGCCATTCTTGTGCCTCTGATTGACCTCACACGACGTTCGTATTCTTAAACGAATAATTTATCGAACATTGGAAGTCGTTTGTGTTAAAAATAAGGATCTTGCAAAACATAGGGGTTAAAAGCGTCAACATGTTAATGTTACCTCTGAGTGACCCTTAACGAACCCAAAAACATTGTACATAAATTAATAATTCGCTCACAAGAATATTAGATATGAATTTTGTGAAGTTTCGAAGATAACAAGACTTTTCGGGTGATCGTACAACTAACCGGGAGCCTAACGGAGTTAGTATATGACCCAAGGCCCTCAAAAGTTAACTATGGGGGTCCAAAGTGTAATAAACGAAAGTAAAATAAAGATTTTATGGACCAGGGACCAAAACTGCAAAGCTGCCAAACTTTTTACCGGATTAGCCTTCTACGCGGCCCGCGTAGGCTTCTGTTAAGGTCTACGCGGCCCGCGTCCGACTGCCAGATGCAGAAAAATGGGACAGCTGCATGTACAGCAGGTTGCACCGCCTTTGCATGGTGGTTTTCGAATTCAGGGACTGAACCAATGGTTTTACATGCATAGGAGACACCTGAGGTGATCAAGAATCACTTCAGACTTTGTTGGAATGATCTTTTGAGTTTTAAATTCCTATATAAGCTTCTTGTTTGCTAAATTCTTGGTGCTCATTTTCAAAATCTTTCTCAAACTCATCTCTGGAACTTCCTGGAGCTCAAGCAAGTTTCCTCAAGTTCCTAATTCGTGCTAAGGGCCTTTGTAAGCATTCTTAGCCTCTCTAGTTCAAGTTTCATTAGCTTAATGACCAAAAGTCAAAGTCGTCGTAATTAAGCTTTGACTTAGTGATTAATCACTAATGGTCCAGTCATTTTTCGAATTGAAAGTGGCTATGAGTAGGTAATTATGTGGGTAATAAGTCCTTAAAAGGGCACCCCCTGATTATCACTCTAACATGGTCAATTGTCGGGTCAAACCTAATATTAAAAAAGTCAACAGAAAGCTATTTTGCAAATAAATTCATAACTAGTAATGTAGAAGTTATGGAACCTGTTTTAACACTAAAATAACTTGGTAAATAATGTAAGAACATGTCTAAGCATGTTCAACCCGACAATTCTAAGTATAGGCTCGGTTCGGAACCGAAAGTCGCAAAAGAAGACTTTTGCTTTGACTTTCAGTTCTGACCCGATTTAGCTTGTTTTAGATATACCTTAAGGTTTCTTTAGGACCATTTTATAAGTTAGTAAAACCCTCTGAGGTTATACTACATGGTTCCTTATTTATCCGATTCATTTGCATGTTTCCGTTAATCGCTTAAATGTTGACCATTATGCCCTTTTGACATTAAAACGAGATTTTTGAAAGTGTGAGAGGACAAAAACCTTTATTACTAATTTATAAACTTGTCCTAAAATTTGACATCAGTTTGAGGTCTAATTTAGGAGTTATGCTCAATATCGTAAATTGAAAGCTTTTTATTAATTAAACGGCATATTTAGCAAAAAGCCTATTTAAACCCGAATTTTGACACCAAACCTTTTAACCACTAATGTAATATAATATTTTGGGATTTTTGAAGATTTTTATTAATTTTTAAACTGATCATAACATGGGGTTCTTGCTTTGATTCGGTAATTGACGGTTATACCCTTTTTGCTAATAAAATGAGTTTTACATAACATTTTGATACCAAACCTTTTGCTACTGATTTTATATGATAAATAAAATATTTTGAGCCTTATGAACTAATAAAAATCTCAGCTTTTCTTATATAACCTGAAAATCGCCTAAAACTGACTTTTTACGCGTTTTAAACGCATAGTATGGATTAAAACTATTTTTGACATATAAGACTTAATACCTACTGATGTTTTAAGTAAATTTTTATACTTTAATAGTAAGCAAAAGTTTTGAACTCAGATTTCCAAATTTGACCTTTAAAGCTTATGTGAAATGACCAAAATTCCCCTACGGTACATAGTTTGGTTATAATTGATAAATTTCACACATATGCAATACCCTACTGATATGACCTACAAAAATAAATATTTTTACCGATCATTTTAGACCAGAACCTCAGATTAATATTTAATCTCCTTTATAACCTTTAAAATGACCAAAATACCCCTACGGGGCATAAATTGATTTTAAATTCGTTTTGGGCATAATGGAAGGTATCCTAGTGATATCACAACATATTTAAGGCATATTAACTTGTGAAACCTGTATATGACTCATTTGGTTACCCGTTATGCATTTTTCGTGTTCGGTACGGTTTATGTGACTAGTTTGCATAAATTGACCGAAACGGGTCAACCATTATCATTTTTACCTCAAAATCCAGAATGTGTTTAGTTTACCCACATTACACAAGTCTTCAAACTTTTCGGGTTTAAATCACATTCTAATCCGGTCTTCATTTAATCTTGCGTTTTGAACCGTAAACCTTTCTTTAAAACTAACCGGTCGAAGTTTAAACTTAAGTAAGACCCGTTAGGAATCTAATAGGTTATTAAAACCTTAGTTCCAGATTTAGGAGCCCAGTAAAAGATATTTGCACTTGCTGATTGTATTCGGCTGGGATAAATTTGTATAATTTGCTCAGGTAAATACTTTTAACTTATTTTCCCTTATACGGGCTTGGGGTACGGTATATAAAATACCGCTTGGTCGGGTATTGAATCTTTAATCGTATGAAGGTTAAATCATTGAGATAACCCATTTAATATGTTTTGTTTGTTTTAAGCCTTTGGGGGGTTAATGACCATGTCCTGGATATCCTCGGCTCATTCATTGAAATGGCCACGACTTAAGCACGGGGTGTAGGCATACACCTGCCGGTGCGTATGTAAAATGATATACCTGCTTGTTCGAGAATAACTCGTCGTAGGTTATATTATGTGGTGTGTCTATTAATCTTTATCTCGGTATTCAGCCCGGGCTACTGGACGTATAACAAACATATAATTCTTTTACAAGTTTATTTTTAAATAATTATCCCAAGTTATAAAAGAATATTTGTGCCTTGTGCATTTAAATCAATTTTTATAAACACTTTTCAAAAGAGTCGGTTAATTGTATTTACCAATGTAAACTGACGTATTTTCCAAAAGGTTAAGTGCAGGTACTAGACGGAATAGGTTGGCTACTCCTGAGTGAATTAAATAAAGAGTCATGCAAGCTTTATCACTTAAAATATGTTGAACAATTATCTTCTTTTGTTTGATCCGCCTGTGGATCCTTTTACATTCCGTTTGTAATACCTTGTTACTTTCAATTCGGTTTGTAATATTATTACTTTAGACTTCCGTTGTGCATTGAACTGTGATAAATTGATTATGATGATATCAACTATGTCACGATACTCCCCACCAGGCCCACCGGTAATATGTGGAAATATCGGGGTGTGACAGAACAATTCAACATGTTAGTTACAACAAAACTAACAATTAGGTATACATGTGAAAATATGGAGGTTTGGGAAAAATGAAAGAAATGGTTGTTGTTTAACTATCAATGGAACGAAGAACCCAATTTTTGGTTACCATGTTTTATTAACAATGGTTGGTGTTGGGTTGCCATTCACGATTGGTTTTCGTTGCTATATATCAAACATATTATTGATGAAAATGCCCGTTGCAAAGATGTCCCACTGAAAAACGATTGAAATTTTGGGTGAAAATCTAATTTGAAATCTTATATGCTAGTCTATCGATAACGATTCTCACCTACCAAATGTCTGAAAATTCTGGATGGGTATCTCATCCTCATGATCACCGATGGATTAACAAGCAATATTCACTTGGGAAGTTGTTCTACAGTTGATGACCAAACTTAGCCTTAGCAGCATCGTGGGTTGTGAGTAATAATCTTAACTATGTGGATTAGGGTATTCAATGATGATTCACCATTGATCACTTAGGGATTACCAACGCTTATTTTCCTTTTTCCATCATCTGTTTTTTAGGGGGGGGGGGGTTGGAAGGGTTTGTTGTTGATAGATTATTGGTGATACTCATTTTCTAGTAGTGTTATGGTTTCACGATTAGGATATATAGAATCAACGATGAGGATATATAAAAATGTATTTATTTTTCAGAAAGATAATTGGAAGATTGCTAACTTTAAATTTACAGACACTATACTATGTATAACAACCCTCCTAATTAATATTCCGACACCTTTAATATAATTGAATTGCCCTTATATGTCTCAATATAAACCCTGTATGTGAAAACCGAGCTCAAAATACCTTTAAATTTGCAAAAATAAAATAAAAACCAGAAAATAGGGCGCTCGCGGGCCGCATAGCCCTTGGCTACCTTCTACACGGGGCGCGACAGACCGGCTACGAGGCGACACCCGGAAGCTGCCACGTGTCGACACGTGGTGAAGCTAGACCGGTGACAAATCAAGGCTAGGGCCTACTTACCCTACGTCGAGGGCCGCGTAAGCCCCCGCTTCCTCTTACGCGGGGCGCGAGGGACTCAAATTCAGCTCCTATAAATTGGGAGCTCAGGCCTTCAGTCCCAACTCGCACCGAATTTCTTTTCTCTCTCGAATTTTCACATAGTAATAGTAATCTCCGGGCATAATACCCCCCTAAATAACGAAGTTCTGCCCCATTGTAAGTATCATAACCCCGATTACGTATTAGATACGCTGCCCGATTGATCCAGGGTTCCGTAACGGTTGTCGTGGTTCTGCCCGACGTAGTTGGAATGCCGTCTCGGGGAGGGTATTATTAATGTAAATATTGGGTTATTATACTAACGCGTGTGCATTTGTGTATTTAATAGATAATCACCAGGAAATCCTTAAAAGAAACCTTAAGGTAGCAATGTGAGTAATCTCCTTTTTGCAAATTGTTTTTACAAAACCTCACTTAATTAACACTATATTAAGCAGTGATTGAGTATTTGTATTCTACAATTTTCGTCGGTATATTGGGGTTTTCTATACAAAATTTGTTACTACCTTGCGAGGAGTAACATGACCACAAGTCGGGTTGAAAGTACCGTGGGTGGTAATTAAGTAGATGGAAACAAATGTAATTGTGCGACCGCCCTCAATACTGTATAATGGTTTTTACTTAAATTGATAAAACTGGGATTCAGTCACCAGTATTTCCCACTGACAAAATGTTTTTAAACGCGTTTCAGGTAACAAAATGTGAAAGCCAAATAGAAGCCAGCGGGATAGCAATGAAGGCTTGGAAAAGTGGATATAAAGTTACCTAAAATAAAGAGATCTTTTATTAAATAAAATAGGGTTTATCCATATGAAAATGTGTGTACTTAAAACTTGGGATTTTCTCACGTGTTTAATATTATGAAAGTGTGGTATTTTGCTCTGATAAAATATTTCCTAACTACGATCCTGATTTAATTCCGCTGCCAAAATGATAAACACCTGGATACCACCAAAACTGGCCGCGGCCGCCCGTTCCTGGGTAGTATAGGGAACGGGGGTTGCGACAGAAGGTGGTATCAGAGCTAAGCCACTGATTCAGCCACAGAAGTCTTCTGCTCACACCAAGATATTGTTCAAATTGTTAGGAAATTAATTACGGAAATACGTGCATATCTGTATTTTATTATTGTGAGTTATTTGACTATTTGTTACTTTACAGTATTAGCAATCAAGGACCCTCTGACGCTTATCGTCAGTTGTCCGGCTCACCTAGGAGCGAAGGCGCCTTGATGTGTGTGAGTGTGTATATAAGTTTAAGTATATTTTAAGCCCTTTTTACACGTTAGTCAAGTTTTAAATTTATAAAACACGATATTTTACTAACACTAAACACACATATGGGCAAGTGCACCCATCGTGAGCGTAGTATAGTGTTGGCAAGATACCGAGGTCGTCCAAGGACACAAGAGCTTTTAGTATCGGTTTATCCTCAACGTCTAATCAAATCAAAAGTTAGAAAAAAGGTTTTAAACTAGAAAAATAAAACTAACTAAAATGCTGAAAAATAAAATAAAAATAAAAACAGATAGACAAGATGAATCACTTGGCTCCGACTCGTGTTTAGTGTAACCTTTGATTATTTCCGCACTTTTGCACTTTTTAAGAGATTATCTTAGTTATTGTAGTAGGCCCCTCTTTTGAAGGTGACGTTACCCTCAACCCAGTAGTTTGAGTAAGCAAGGATACAATCCTAAAGGGTCGGATTATTGAAAGATAATTAATTAAGTTATTAATGCATATTATGGTAGGCCCCTCTTTTGGAGGTGACGTTACCCTCGGCTAAGTAGTCTGAGTCAGCAGGGATACAGTCCTAAATAGCCGGATTAAAGTATTAATAGTAGCTTACATATGAGGGGATCAAAGAGTTTGGACCCTCGCCATCCAATAGCGGTGGGTATTGAAGGAGGTCCTACTAAATTTGACCCAGGTCCATGCAGGATCTATACACTGAACAAGGCAAGACTCTTACCAAACCGTTCCCTTAACCCCTGACCAGGTAGCCAACATATCTCCATATAGACCGTGGAGATATGAATGGTGAAAATCTTTTATTTTATATAGACAGTAAAATAATGCCAAGACACCACGGACAAACGATAAGGAAGAATCACCTCCAACATAAGAAACTAGTTATTAAAGTCATTAATATATAACCAAGTAAAAAGTGCGAAAAGATTAAAAATAAAAAGTATTACACTAGACACTTGTCTTCACCAAGTGATGTAAGAGACTTAGGCAAACATGGCCTTTGATTGTCAAGAACTCTTACGATCAATCTTGGATCCCGAGATGACTCACACACTCTATGATGGACAATGGATGATGGTGGTGGATGATGGTGTTGTGATGGTGGTGGGTGGTGGGTGAAGTGTGAGAGAGGTGGTGTGCCAAGGGATGGTTTGCAAATGAGCCAATCACCCCTATTTATAGCCTGAACAGCAGCCCGGGCATGGCCCTGTGTCCATTGGGCACGACCCCGTGTCCACCTTCTTCTCTGTCTTCATTAATTGCAGTTTGTCTGCATTAGTTGACCACGCCCCCGTGTCCGCTGGGCACGACCCCGTGTGCAGAAGCGTATCTGTACTATCAAGATTTGCCTGAATTCTGTGAATCTTATAGTTGACCACGGCCCCGTGTCCGTTGAGCACGGCCCCGTGGTGGGCGATAGAAGCTTCTACAGCTTTGTCTTTTCTGCGGACCCTTGGGCACGCCCCCGTGCTCATTGAGCACGGGGCGTGTTCAGCCTTCTGTTCTCTTGTTTTGCTTGGGAAGATGCTGTCGGGGAGGCCGGGCATGCCACGTTTGTTCCTTTTCTTGTATTTATGTTAGATTTAGCTGCCTTTTAGCTTCTTTTGTTCATTTGAGCTCATTTAATCCTGAAAATACAAAAGGAAGACAAAAACACACTTTTTCCAACATTAGTACTAAAAAGGGTTAGTTTTATGCCACAATTGATGTAATTTATATGTTGCATTTTGTGCACATCAAATACCCCCACACTTGAGTCTTTGCTTGTCCTCAAGCAAAACTCTTTATAATGTGGCTTTACACTCCCAAATGGAATGGGTAGAAGAGAAAGTTTTTGGGCTTGTCGTAGAGTGTCGGGATTTCCAAGATTCTTTATTAAGTTTCTTTTTTATTTATTTACAATCCTATTCGTCATGATTTATTTAAAACATTACATAAGATAAATTACTTATTAGGGCATAACATGCCTTTTTAAAATTTTACTTATATACAAGTTCACATACCTCACGGGGGGAAATCACTCAACATTCGGCCGAAGATGTATTTTAGTGAATCACTCGAGAGCGGCATGGAACTTACTCGTAACATAAGCTTGCCAAGCAATCAATCCTCCTCCTTTTTAACTTTATACCTTTGTAAATATCAAGAGGACTTTTGGGGTGAAGGGTTAGGCTTGGGTTAAAGGTAGGTGGTTGGGTTAGTGGTTAGTAAAAGGGCGAAAGGCGTAAAAAACGTCGGTTTTCGTAAGACTTTTTATTTTTGAATTTTTTTTTAATTTTTGATGAAGCTATTATTCAAACAAAGTTATGTTTGATAAACTTGTTTGTTTATTTCTCTTTTGATTCATCATCATCATTTTTTTTTGAAAGTCATTAGAGAAACCGAGCTTGTTACTAAAACAAAGAGTTAAAAATAAAAAAAGGTTTTGGTGGGTAAAAGGGTTTTTGGGTTATGAAATGAAAAGGTTTAGGCTCAAAGGGGGTAACTAGGGGGGTTTTGGGTAGGTGGTAAGAAAAAAATAATGGTGTAGAAATAAAAAGGGTTAGTCCTAATGTCTCTGTCATTTACTTACTCGGGTTTAAGTTGGTAAGGACCGGGAATGTATCGTCGTGGCAAGTTCTAGAGTCGTAAGAACCAAGCGGCTATTCACACAAGAAACAAAAAATGAGCATTTAGTTTAAAGATATATATTTGTATGCTCAATAAAGGCTCAAAATTCACTTTTTGTGGGAATCGGTTTTTATGTGATCAAGTATATATAATCAAATTTTAACTAAGCTTGTCATGCAGTTTCATAATTCTCTTATGTTGGTTCTTTTTATCACGACGCTATCGGTTGTAAATTTGTAAAAATATAACCTTTTTTAGAATTTGAAATTCCCAAATTAAACCTAGACAAGTAAAAAAAATTTGAAAAAAATTTGGGGTGATTAGCGGTTCCAATAGAGTTTTGTGTAAGGCTTGTATTAAGGACTTGCAAGATTCAAGGTTTTAGCATCCCCCCACACTTAAATTACACATTGTCCTTAATGTGTCCCAAAAATAAGTTTTTAGGTTGATTGAATGTGTAAAAAGGTGTGAAAAAGCAAAAATTAATGTTACTGGTCGTCTGGACACGGCCCCGTGTCGGATGAACACGACCCCGTGGTCAGAGTGCCAGTAAAAACTACTTACAGAAGGTGGACACGGGGGCGTGTTGGCTGGGCACGCCCCGTGTCTGGCAAAAATCTGCAGATTTAAACAAACAGCAGGTCTGGGGAAGTGGGCACGGGGGCGTGTCGGCTGGACACGATCCCGTGTAGACAATCTGCAAAGGTGAAAAACAGGTTTCTGGCATCGGTTTTCCTGCTCCGGCTTTAGTAGTACTAATATTTAGTACTCTAAGCCTCGTATGTACCTGTTTTATCAATAAACACTACTCCAAACCATAACAAGCATCCTAAATTACCATAGTTCAACATCCACATCACAAAGTTAAAAAGAAAAACAAATGCAGAAAATAAAAAGAGTTAAAGGAAAGTAAATTGTTCAACACACGGCACACAAGCCGTAAATTGTTCAAGATAAAAGAGGGTTAACATGTGGGATCACCAACCATCTGCTCCTAACTCCGCTCCACCCGCCTAGTCCATGTCCTCGTCCTCATCATCATCTCCTCCTCCACTGTGCCCCGCTATGTACTCCCGGATATTCCCAATGTCATCTTGGATGTCGGATATGTTTCTCTCGATTGCTCCAACCCGGGTGTACGTGTTGCTCGCCATGTTATAGGTGTTCCTGGTGCACATGAGGTTTTCCTGCAATAAATCATGTAAACTTTCGAAGCTAGGAAAACCGCCTCCTTGTGAGGAGGATTGGCCCGGATCACCGTGGGGCTGGTACTGGTACTGATGATGCTGTGGAGCGTGAAGGACGAGTGCCTCTTGCGGGTTCCATGCATGCCCTTGAATTCTTTGGAAGCTAACTGACCCGTCTTCGGCTTCATAGATCAAGTTCATGGAGCGGCAGATGTGTATGTCTACTCTTCCCGACCATGGACTTCTTTGGAAAGATAGAGGCATGTTCACGAAGCGCTTGAAGAGACGGTATATCCACCCCCCCCCGAAGAAGATAGGGGTTGGTGGAGTAGCAAGCCGGTTCAAATGCATGTTGCGGAGCAGGAGGTACGGAACATCTAGGTGTCTGCGGTTATGAATGCAATGAAGGACCACCAAATCTCTCAACCCAACAACGCCACCGCTATCATGTCTTTGGCTAAGAGAGTAAGTGAGGACCCTATGGATGTAACGGTAAAGCGGGTCCCTCAGCTTAGTGCTCTTAGTGTTTCTCGGGTTGTAGTGCCCTTCTCCAATTTGAGCCCAAGCGACTTGGCGCTCGTTTTCATCCAACTCTCGTACCCCTCCGGTGTTTTCTTCATTACCGGCATCTTCCTCTGCATACAACCCAACTATCGACCCAAACTGTGCCATCGAAATCGAGTATTTGGTCCTCCCACAGCGGAACTCTATCCCATTATTGTCAAATGGGTCGCACCTTGAATTGAACACGAAGGTGCTATATAATTCCAAAGTATATTCGGGGATCGAGCGAAGGCGAGTAGTAAGGGCGACTCTCAGCGGCCCGGTGACTAGGTTGTTGAAGTGGTCAAGTTGGTTCACCAATGTCAACAGATCCGTGCACACTTGTCTTGGGTATTCCTCCGGTCGGGTTCGAAGCATGTCGTATCTAGCCTTAGCATCTTGCTCACTTGCGTTGAACCTTGTGAATTTCTTCGACATCTGAAAGAATACACCAAAAGTCAGCATGAAACAGTTGAAATTTCGGAGAAAACTGAAAACAGTTAGCTGGACACGGCCCCGTGTTCAGCGGACACGACCCCGTGTCTAGGCGTCTGTTACTCAAAATCTTCATTTTTCGACCCGGTCCTGAAAACTTGAAAATTTTTGGTCCACTAGGTGCGGTTTCCCCCGAAAATGAAACCCCAAGTGCCGTTTTTCCCAAAACAAACCGTTTACCCCTTCGATTTTATCTTTTTCGGTTCAAAAACAAGGGTTTGAGGTTTTCGTGAGAAATCGGGCAAATCTATGAACAATACAAGTGGATTTACTTCCTATAACACTAATCTAAACTAATGCTAATAGATTTATGCAAAAATTTAAGGTTCGATCCGGATGAAGTTCAAGAACCCTAGATTTTTCCCCAAATTTTTTTATGTTTTAACTACATGCAAGTACCTAATCTAACTACTAATGGTGATAGAATCATACCTTGATGTTGTTAGAAGTAGAGGAGACCTCGAAATTCTGCAGAAAATCGCCTAAACCAGAGAGTTTTCGGGGAAACGGGGAGTGTGGAAATGAAGAAACTGTTTGGAAAAGGGGTTTTATCCCGACAGTCACGCGGACACGGCCTCGTGCCGAGCAAAAAAAAAAATTAGTGCTCGTGTGAGTGCCATGTTTTCCCAAAACTCGGTTAGAAGACTTACCGATTAAGATGTCATCCCGCTTGTTCGTAACTTACCAGGTATGATGTTGATGCTTTTACTCTTCGACTGTTTGAAGCGAGATTTCTTCCTCTTCATCCTCAATGAATCCTTGATAGAGTTTCAACCTTTGGCCATTGACTTTGAATGGAGGTCCATTCCGAGATTTAATTTCTACTACACCGTGTGGGAAAATATGGGTAATGGAAAAAGGTCCTGACCACCTAGACTTTAATTTACCAGGAAATAATCGAAGTCGTGAATTAAACAATAGAACTTGATCTCCAACTCGGAATTCATTAGGTTTAATGTGTTTGTCATGCAAATTTTTCATTCTTTCCTTATAAATTTCAGAGTTTGAGTATGCATAATTCCTTAATTCGTCTAATTCATTTAATTGACAAAATCGATTTCTACCAGCAAATTCTAAATCTAAGTTTACATTTTTAATTGCCCAGTAGGCCTTGTGAGCTATTTCTACTGGCAAATGACAACTTTTTCCATAGACGAGCTTATATGGGGTTGTATCTATTGTTGTTTTATAAGCAGTTCGAAAAGCCCATAAAGCATCATCTAATTTATCGGCCCATTCCTTTTTATTTAACCCTACGGTTTTTTCAAGTATTTGTTTTAAACCTCTATTAGTCACTTCGGCTTGTCCGTTTGTTTGAGGGTGATATGCTGTTGAGACCCGATGATAGACCCCATATCTTGTTAAGATTTTTTCAAGTTGATGGTTACAAAAATGGGTACCTCTATCACTTATTAATGCTTTAGGTGTACCAAAACGAGAGAATAATTTTTTCAGAAATCTTACCACGACTCTTCCATCGTTTGTTGGAAGTGCCTCGGCCTCGGCCCATTTAGACAAGTAATCTACTGCCACAAGTATATATTTGTTTCCTTTTGACGGTGGGAAAGGTCCCATAAAGTCGAGTCCCCACACATCAAAAATCTCACAAACAAGAATGCCATTTTGTGGCATTTCGTTTTTGGAAGAAATATAACCTGTTCTTTGGCAAGCATCACATGTCTTGACAAGACTTTGGGCGTCTTTGTAAATGGTTGGCCAATAAAACCCTGAATCAAATACCTTTCGTGCGGTACTAGCGGCACCATGATGTCCTCCGTATGGACCTTCATGACAATGGTGGAGAATTCTTCGTGCTTCGCTACCATGTACGCATCGTTGGATGAGTTGGTCGGCACACATTTTGAAAAGATAAGGATCTTCCCAAAAATAGTGTTTTACATCAGCAAAGAATTTCTTTCTTTGATGATGTGGCCAACCTTTTGCGAATATACCGCTAGCTAGGTAGTTAGCATAGTCGGCGTACCATGGTTCTTGTCTGTATTCCACCATTTCTAGGGACTCTGTTGGAAATTTTTCGTTGATTTGCTCGTCCCTGGTTGCCTCCAAAGCTGGATCTTCTAAGCGTGAAAGATGATCTGATGCGGTGTTTTCAGCTCCTCTTTTTGTCTTTGATTTCAATATCAAATTCTTGGAGGAGTAAAATCCACCTAATCAAATGTGGTTTTGCGTCCTGCTTTTTGAAGAGATATCGAATGGCTGCATGATCTGTATAGACTATAGTTTTAGAAAGAACAAGATAAGAACGAAATTTATCAAAAGCAAATACCACAGCTAGTAACTCTTTTTCAGTTGTGGTGTAATTTTCTTGTGCATCGTTAAGTGTTTTACTAGCATAATAAATTGTGTGAAAATGCTTTTCTTTTCTTTGTCCCAAGACAGCTACAACTGCAAAGTCACTTGCATCACACATGATTTCAAAAGGAAATTTCCAATCAGGTGCTATCATGATAGGTGCATTGACTAGCATTTCCTTCAGGGTTAGAAACGCTTTATTGCAATCCTTGTCAAAGATGAAAGGGGCATTTTTTTCAAGTAATTTTGTTAGAGGCCTTGAGATTTTAGAAAAGTCTTTGATAAACCGCCTATAAAATCCGGCATGCCATAGGAAACTTCTAATAGCTCTAACGGAGGATGGGGGTGGTAATCGAGAAATAGTGTCTATTTTGGCTCGATCAACCTCCATTCCTTCGCTTGAGATTTTGTGACCGGGTACTATTCCCTCCGTTACCATGAAATGGCATTTTTCCCAATTAAGGGTGAGGTTAGTTTCCTCACATTGGGATAGCATTCGTTCAAGGTTATCGAGGCATTGGTCGTATGAATCCCCAAAGATAGAAAAGTCGTCCATGAAGACTTCCATTGTCTTTTCTATCATGTCATGGAAGATGGCTACCATGCAACGTTGGAATGTTGCGGGGGCATTACATAGACTGAATGGCATGCGTCAATAGGCAAAAGTTCCATAGGGACATGTGAAGGTTGTCTTTTCTTGGTCTTCGGGTGCTATCGGGATTTGAAAGTAACCTGAAAAACCATCCAAGAAATAGTAAAATTTATGACCAGATAATCTTTCTAACATTTGATCAAAGAAGGGCAAAGGAAAGTGATCTTTCCTCATTGCTTCATTTAATCGTCTATAATCTATACATACTCTCCATCCTGTGACGGTTCTCGTTGGTATTAATTCATTTTTTTCGTTAGTTATTACCGTCATACCTCCTTTCTTTGGAACTACTTGGACGGGACTTACCCAAGGATTATCGGAGATAGGATAAATAAGTCCGGCGTCAAGTAATTTGATGACTTCATTTTTAACCACTTCTTGAACATTTGGATTTACTCGACGTTGTGGTTATATTACCGATTTGTAGTCATCATTCATTAAAATTTTGTGCGTGCACATGGAAGGACTTATTCCTTTAATGTCTACAAGCTTCCAAGCAATCGCATTTTTGTGTTTTTTCAAAAGTTTAATTAATTTTTCTTTTTCTAAACTACCTAACTTAGACGAAATAATTACAGGTGACTTACCATCTTTGTCTAGAAAAGCATATTCCAAACCTTTGGGAAGTTCTTTGAGCTCAAGAGGTGGGTCTTTAGGAGACTCCTTATTTGGTTGCTCATTTTGATCAAGAACTTCAAAAGTTTGTTCTATAGCGACCTCTTCTTCAACAAAGTGGTCAATCTTTTCACTTGTATCGGGTGGTTCATCTTCATCTTCAATTAGGGGGTCATTATTGCCGAATGGATATTTCATTGACCGCTCAAGATCGACACTCTTTTTAAATGCCCCTAATTGAATTGATAGATTGTTGTACTTCCGGTTTTTCAAAGCTTCGTGGGTTTTAACAAAGGGTCGTCCCAACACTAGAGGAGCGTCATCGAGGATGACAAAGTCGGTTGGGATTACCATTTGATTTGTTTGAACCAAGACATCCTCAACTACACCGATTGATTTTATTACTTTCCGATTAGATAGAAAAATGGGTATTTGAAGTGGAGAAAAATCACTAATACTTATTTTTTCGAAAATGTAGTTGGGCATTATGTTAAGACAAAGATCTTTATCAATTGTGACATTACTAATAAAGGAATTTTGAAAAAAAACATGGAACCGGTGTAATGTTGATTTCAAATGGGTTTTCTTTTATTAGCGAAGTTTGATCGTTAGTTAACTTAATACTTACCGTTTCGTCAATTTTAGTGTTAGTGTTTAACTCTTTTAAAAACTTAGCATGAGTAGGTACTAAACAATGATTTTCAAAAGAAGGTGACAAGAGATTAATTTCTTCAAAATTAGACTCTTTTTGAATTTTAACGTTAACGGACTCACCTTTTTCGTTGTTTAACTCATATGTCGGTTTTCCACTTATTTGTTCTTCCATTTTTATCTCTTCAACTATCTCTTCTTTATTACAAGTTAATTCTTCTCTTGCGCGGGACTCCTCTTCCCTTGCGCGAGATTCTTTTATATAGCGTTCGATAGTTTTGTTGGTGCATGTTTGTGACAACAGCTTAGATTTGGTCTTTGGATATCTTGTAATTAGTTAAATGATAAACGATTAGCGGGTTTAGCTTTGTATTAGTGGAATAATAGAGTTTGGGCTAAACAAAACCCAGTTTGGGTCTAGGGGGTCGAATTGGGCTTTGCCCATGTAGGAAACCTTAGCCCAAGTAGCAACCTTGTGTTATATAAACAAGGTTAGGCTTTAGGGTTTAGGTTGATCAGCCAAAACAGATTTTGAGAGAGAGTAATTTCGTGAGAGCAATAGGCTTGGACGAAATTGTGTTGGTTAGGGTTTTGATTGATTGTAATTCAGTTTGATTGATAATCAATAGAAACCTGGTTTGATTGGAATTGATGTTTCTGTTTTTCTACTCATTCTGTGATATTCTGATCAAGAGGATTCCGCACTCTTGATTAGATTGACAATTCTGTGAAAGATCCATACAATAAGGGGACCTACAATTGGTATGAGAGCATACAGCTCTTGAAGACTCGGTTCAGAATTGTTCTTGGCAGAAACAGCAAGAATTTTCGAAAAATTTTGAAACAGAAAATTAGGGTTTTCGAAATTTTGAAATTCTGATAATTTTCTGCGTTTCTGTTTGTGTTTGATCAATTTGTGTGCTTGATTTGGTTGTTTTGCAGGTTTTCAGGACAGTATTCGGTTGCTTTTGACAAGTATTTGGCTGGAATTCGAAAACTGTTCTTGGTGTTCTTCATTAAGTTCTTCAAATTTTGGTGAAAAGTTTGCTGATTTGCTGTTTCGATTTTGCAGGAAGTTGTTAGGAGAATCAGGAAAATAATTAGAATTTTCGAAAAGATTAAGTTTCCAAATTTACAAACTAGCGAAATTATAAGCCTGCGAATTTAATAGACCTGCAAACTAATCGGCGAAATAAATCCAAAGGCGACTTTGGTAACCGTGAAATTGTCCACAGCGAAATTATCACGGTTTCAGCGACTTTGCCAGTCGTTGTTATAGCGAATTTGACATTTCAGCGAACCAGACCTGCGAAGATAACTTAAACTGATTAGCGAAATTACTCTTGACTGAACCAGCGAAATTAACTGCAGGGGTGGAATTTTTGTTGGCAAGCGTCGATAAAATTTTAGTGTTTCGCAAATAGAAATTGATTCGTAGCTCGTTTGACAGAACCGTCTGCACCGTTGCATTCCTCGTATTTTTAGGGCAAAAAAAAAAACTGGAAAATCCCAAATTCGGTTTTCGACATTAGATATCATTGTATTCGTCTTTTCGAGATGATTCTAACGGTGTAATTTAGTAACCACTGTTTTCGGAAATATTTTGTACGGTTTTATCAGTCTGTTACGTTAAAATGTCGAACATGTCTAGTCTGAATAAGCTGTTGAGAATGGAGCATGAGCTTGGCACTATCAACAAACCGCCTAAGATGATGAAGGTGGAAAATTATCTGACATGGAAGGATCGTTTTCAATCGTTCATTGAATATCAGGATACTCGCATGTGGATATGTATCGAAGATGGGTACACAAACCCAACACACGACTTTGAGGGCAGACCACGAAGAACAGCCTATGTGAACATGGAAGATGCTGATAAAAAGATGTATGAGGCTGAAAAGAGAGCCTTGGCTGCAATAAAGATGTCGTTACCTGATAGCATCAAGCATACCTTCAAGAAGTACACAAATTCAAAGGATATGTGGGATGCATTGGAAAAGAGATATGCGGGAAATGCAGATGTCAAGAAAAACAAAGTTGATCTACTGAAGAAGCAGTTTGCTGTTTTCAAGTACATGAAACATGAGTCACTTGAGGACATCATCACTCGTTACTACCATCTGATGTCAGAAATGGAAAATTATGAGATCGATTGCTACACTGATGTAGAAAAGAATGACAAGCTGCTCGATGCCTTACCTACTAAATGGGATATCTACACTCTCATGATCAAAGGAGAAGCAGATTATGAGACAAAGGAGCAGGAAGAAGTAGTTGGCAAGATGAGAGCTTATGAGCTCAGTATGAAGAAGAAAGACACTGGATATGATCAGGTTCAAGATCCAGCAATTTACAATGGGCTTACATCTTCTTCATCTCACAACGCTTCTAGCGACTCTGCTACTGCGTTTCTATCATGTGAGAATGAGCAGGTCACGGTGAATGAGGATGGTGATGTTTGTTTTGTAGCTGCTTCAGGAGGATCAACAGGAGCCAAGAGAACCGCAGCTTCTAAGCAGAGTAGTGGTGTTAAGTCGATGCCTATGAGTGTTAAATCTGTAGAAGAGCATCTTGCTCTACTTGCTTCATTTGTTGCTTCTTATGAGAACTACATTCAGGGGAAGATATCTGATCCTGCTACTTTAGATGAAGATTACGATCAGATTGACCCTGATGATCTTGAAAATATGGATTTGCAGTGGCAAATGGCCATGATTACTAGACGAGTGAAGAGATTTATGAATCGAACAGGAAGGAAGTTTATATGAAAGACTGTTAGTTTCGATAAGACCAAAGTGAGATGTTTCAACTGTCAAAGTTATGAGCATTTCGCTAGGGAATGTCAAAAACAAAAGCAGGAGACTTCGAGTCAGAATTCAAACAATAGGAATGCATCAAACAACTCTAACTCCAGAGCGTTAATCTCTACAGCTAGAGAAGGTTCATATCACTGGAGTGTTCACTTGGAAAATGATGACAATGTCACTCAGGCATTCATGGCAGAAATAACGCCAGTTGATGATGGTGAAGCTACAGTAGATGATGTTGAAGTTGAGAAGAAAAGTGAATTGCTGATTTCTGTTCCTACACGTTTTCTGCTATATTCTGATCAAGAGGATTCCGCACTCTTGATTAGATTGACAATTCTGTGAAGATCCATACATCAAGGGGACCTACAAGTTTTAAGGTGTTCTAATATCCTATCGGTCACTTCGGTGATAGAGTAAGGATCGTGATTTTCAAAGCTTGAATCTGGTTGTTCGATCCTTTGTTCCTCATAATACTCATAGGAAGTAGATGGTTCACACCATTGTTCTTCATTGTAAGTATATGATGGATAAGGGTCGTAATTTTGTTCTTCATAATACTCATATGAGGTGGGTTGTTCACGCCATGGTTCCTCATAATAAGTATACGAAGGTGGTGGCTCATATCTTGGTTCCTCAAAGTATGAGTATGAAGGCTCATACCTTGGTTCATCAAAATATGAGTAAGAGGGAGAAGGTTCATACCTTTGGTCTTCATAGGATGTGTATGAAGTTGATGGCTCGTACCTGGGCTCCTCATAGTAGGTGTATGAAGTGGACGGTTGTTATAAGTTACAATATTGAACCGAGTGAGTGTTGCCGCAATTGGTGCAATAATATTCCCTATAATCATCCTCCTCATAGGTGTAGTTGTAACCTCCTGAGTATTGATCCATAAGAATCACTCAGCAGACCACAACAACGTCTCGAAACCAGAAAACAAAAATGAAAACGGAAACAGAGGCTGGACACGGCCCCGTGTTCAGTGGACACGGCCCCGTGTACAGAATCTGTATCTGGGCGTTTTAATTAAAGTTACTGATTTCGTTGAGCACGGGGGCGTGTTCAGTGAGCACGACCCCGTGTTCAGGCTCTGTAACTGGGTGTTTTATGAAAAATATGCAGCACGGCCCGTGTTCAGTGAGCACTGCCCATGTTCAATCCACTGTAAATGCAAAACTAAACTAAAATGCAGAAAAAAGTGCGCGCGTTTTGAAAAACCGATTAGGCCGTCGATTTTAAGCTTTCTTAAAATCCTTGTGTCCCCGGCAACGGCGCCAAAAACTTGATGTGTGCGAGTGTGTATATAAGTTTAAGTATATTTTAAACCCTTTTTACACGTTAGTCATGTTTTAAATTTATAAAACACGATATTTTACTAACACTAAACACACATATGGGCAAGTGCACCCATCGTGAGCGTAGTATAGTGTTGGCCAGATACTGAGGTCGTCCAAGGACACAAGAGCTTTTAGTACCAGTTTATCCTCAACGTCTAATCAAATCAAAAGTTAGAAAAAAGGTTTTAAACTAGAAAAATAAAACTAACTAAAATGCTGAAAAATAAAATAAAAATAAAAACAGATAGACAAGATGAATCACTTGGCTCCGACTCGTGTTTAGTGTAACCTTTGATTATTTCCGCACTTTTGCACTTTTTAAGAGATTATCTTAGTTATTGTAGTAGGCCCCTCTTTTGAAGGTGACGTTACCCTCAACCCAGTTGTTTGAGTCAGCAAGGATACAATCCTAAAGGGTCGGATTATTGAAAGATAATTAATTAAGTTATTAATGCATATTATGGTAGGCCCCTCTTTTGGAGGTGACGTTACCCTCGGCTAAGTAGTCTGAGTCAGCAGGGATACAGTCCTAAATAGCCGGATTAAAGTATTAATAGTAGCTTACATATGAGGGGATCAAAGAGTTTGGACCCCCGCCATCCAATACTGGTGGGTATTGAAGGAGGTCCTACTAAATTTGACCCAGGTCCTTGCAGGATCTTTACACTGAACAAGGCAAGACTCTTACCAAACCATTCTCTTAACCCCCGACCAGGTAGCCAACATATCTCCATATAGACCGTGGAGATATGAATGGTGAAAATCTTTTATTTTATATAGACAGTAAAATAATGCCAAGACACCACGGACAAACGATAAGGAAGAATCATCTTCAACATAAGAAACTAGTTATTAAAGTCATTAATACATAACCAAGTAAAAAGTGCGAAAGGATTAAAAATAAAAAGTATTACACTAGACACTTGTCTTCACCAAGTGATGTAAGAGACTTAGGCAAACATGACCTTTGATTGTCAAGAACTCTTACGATCAATCTTGGATCCCGAGACGACTCACACACTCTATGATGGACAATGGATGATGGTGGTGGATGATGGTGGTGGATGATGGTGTTGTGTTGGTGGTGGGTGGTGGGTGAAGTGTGAGAGAGGTGGTATGCCAAGTGATGGTTTGCAAAGGAGCCAAGCACCCCTATTTATAGCCTGAACAGCAGCCCGGGCACGGCCCCGTGTCCATTGGGCACGGCCTCGTGCCCACCTTCTTCTTTGTCTTCATTAATTGCAGTTTGTCTGCATTAGTTGACCACGCCCCTGTGTCCGCTGGGCACGACCCCGTGTGTAGAAGCGTATCTGTACTATCAAGATTTGCCTGGATTCTGCGAATCTTATAGTTGACCACGACCCCGTGTCCGCTGAGCACGGCCCCGTGGTGGGCGATAGAAGCTTCTACAGCTTTGTCTTTTCTGCGGACACTTGGGCACGCCCCCGTGCTCATTGAGCACGGGGCGTGTTCAGCCTTCTGTTCTCTTGTTTTGCTTGGGAAGATGTTTTCGGGGAGGCCGGGCATGCCACGTTTGTTCCTTTTCTTCTATTTATGGTAGATTTAGCTACCTTTTTGCTTCTTTTGTTCATTTGAGCTCATTTAATGCCATAATTGATGTAATTTATATGTTGCATTTTGTGCACATCACACCTCTTCACAGCCTGCCCTCTCAGGGTATTAAGCTGACAATGAAGATGGGATATTCGTGTTTAAGGCTCAGTCTGAAGAGCCATTCCCTCCTAAAAAGAGAGGATGGTTCAGTAGGGGAGCACATGAGCGTAGGAAGAGAATGAAAAAGTTACAACAGCAGCGAGTTCTAGCAGCCGCTAAAAGAGAAACAGATGCTCACACTCAAGGCATGCTTAGTAGGAGTTTAGCAAACTTCCATATCTTAGCAACCACAACTGCCGACCCAAACCTGGAGCAACTCATAGCCCCTCAACCATTACCCTTGTTTCCCATGCAACCAATGGAGATTGAAAACAACCCAGAAAACCAAATCCAAATGCATGATTTTAACCCAGAAGAGATACCTGGGATACCAGCACCCAATCCCTTAGACCTAGACTACAACCCGTGGTTTGATTATCATAGGGATTATCAGCAACGTTACCACCTATCAGAAGAACCCATGCCGAACCTAGCAGCTTACCCAGGATTGGACCCTCTAGATCCCTATTATGATAATGATGAATTCATTGGGGAAATCCTAGAGAATCCATATGCCCAGGAAGAACCCATGCCACAGTACCTAGATCCAGTACCAGCACCAGCACCTGCACCCCCCCCCCCAATGAGTGCAGAAAATGTGCAAGAGCTCCGAACTTTCAGAGAAGAGATTTTAGAAAGTAGCGAGAGGATGAGGCAGGTTGGAGAACGACTCGTCTGGAAGTACGACGAGCGTAATATGGAGTTCTAGATGAACCCATATCAGTGATGGTGATAGTAATAATAATATAATAATAATATATATATACAATATGTGTCTATGAAAATAATAATAATAATAATAATAATAATAATAATAATAATAATAATATATCTATCATAGTATAGACCACTTTGTGGTTAGTGATGCATAATAGTATTGTAAATTCTAATTCCAAGTTCTAGTTTGTATTAGATGCATACTATAAGAAAGAGTAAGTCGCAATGTTCGACGTTTTTGACCAATATGTGTGTTGTGTGATTGTTTGCCTTAAATATTATCTTGTAATATTAATAATTGGCAAATGTTTAAAATTCAGATGGACAACGAAGTAAACCAGGAAAACCAGAATAACGATAACCAGAGTAACAATAACCCGGATGATAATAATGGAAACCAAGTGAATAACAGTGCCATCCAACACATAGTGGCACAAGGGATAATAGATGCGATGCCATATATTATCAAAACGGTTAAGGAAGTAGATAATAAAAGTAACCGTGATAGTAAACGACCAACTGAACCAGAGCACAGCGTAAACAATGGACCCATACTTCAAGCGCCCATTCCCAAAAGAAGAACCGTGTCTTATGGTTGTTCTTATAAAGAATTTTGGTCTTGTAAACCAATGGAATTCTCGGGCAATGAAGGGGCCGTTGTAGCTCTACGCTGGATAGAAAAGACTGAGGCTGTCTTAAAAATAAGCAAGTGTGCGGAAGAGGATAAGATAATGTTTGCTTCCAATCTATTTAAGAACTCAGCCTTAGAATTATAACGACCCTAAAATAAACCGACACCCTCGGAATATTTTCCGATACCCTAAAAATATTTAAAATATCCCAATATGTCTTAAAATACACCCCGTATATGAAAACCGAGCCCAAAATATGAAATATCATTAAAAATAATTAAAAAAGAAGAAAAATGAAGTTTACGCGGGGCGCGTAAGCCATCTCTTGAGCTTACGCGGGCCGCGACAGCTCTAGGGTCAGGCGAGCCCCGATGTTAACACGTGTCAGCAACGTGTTGAACCTAGTTCGTGACCCGGATCACCTATGGCCTAACCCCCCTATTACACGGGCCGCGTAAGCCTAAGCTTACTTTTACCCGGGCCGCGAGAGAACCAGATTTCAGCCCTATATAAGAAGGCATCGGGCCTTCAGTCGAAATTTGCTCACAAACGTTTTCTTTCTCTAAATTCTGAAGATTTAATATAATCTCCGGGTATAATACCCCCTAAATAATGAGGTTCTGCTCCGTTGTAAGTATTATAACCCCTGGATACGTATTAGATACTCTGCCCGATTGATCTAGGGTTCCGTAACGACTGCCGTGGTTCTGCCCGACGTAGTCGTTGGAATGCCGTCTCGGGGAGGGTATTACTAATGTTAAAATGGGTTATTATACTAACACGCGTGCATTTATGTAATTTATAGATTATTCCCAGGAAATCCTAACTGAAAACCTAAGACAGCAATGTGAGTAATCTCCTTTTTGTTAACAGTTTTTACAAAACCTCACACAATTAATTATATATTAAGCAGTTATTGAGTATTTGTAAGGATACACTTATCGTTGGTATGTTGGAGTTTTGTATACAAAATTTGTTACTACCTTGCGAGGAGTAACATTTCCACAAGTCGGGTTGACAGTACCGTGGGTAGTAATTGATATGACTTTGAAACAAATGTAATTGCGAGACCTCCCTCAATACTGTACAATGGATTTTATTTAAACTTGATTAAACTGGGATTCACTCACCAGTATTTCCCACTGACAAAATGTTTTAAACGCGTTTCAGGTAACAAAATGTGAAAGCCAAATAGAAGCCAGCTGGACAGCACTGAAGGCTTGGAAAAATGGCAATAAAGTTACCTAAAATAAATAGATGTTTTTATATAATAATAGGATTTATTCCTATGAACATGTGTGTACTGAAAACTTGGGTTTTACCCCATGTGTTTAATATTATGAAAGTATGGTATTTTACTCTGATAAAATATATCCTAACTACGGTCCTGATGAAATTTCCGCTGCTAAAATTGATAAAACACCAGATACCACCAAAACTGGCCGTGGCCGCCCGTTCCCAGGTTATTAGGGGACGGGGGTTGCGACAGAAGGTGGTATCAGAGCTAAGCCGCTGATTCAGCCATAGAAGTGTTCTGCTGACACCAATATTCAAATTGTTAGGAAATAAATTACGGGAATACGTGCACAATTGTATTTTCTTGTTATTTGTTATTTGACTATTTGTTAGTTTACAGTATGAGCGACCAAGGACCATCTGACGCGTACCGTCAATTGTCTGGTTCGCCTAGAAGCGAAGGTGCCTCTTCTCAGCCTGCAATCTCGGGGTACTCTGCTGATAGGGAAGAAGGAATATTCGTATTTAAGGCTCAATCTGAAGAGTCGTTTCCTTAGAAAAAGAGGGGATGGTTCTGTATGGGAGCACATGAGCGTAGAAAGCGTATGAAAAAGTTACAAGAACAGAGAGTACTAGCCGCAGCCAAAAGAGAAACTGATACCTATGCCCAGGACATGCTTAATAGGGGTATAGCCAACATTCACATCTTAGCAACCACTGCAGTTGACTCTAACCTGGAGCAAATGTTAGCACCCCAACCACAACCACCAATTCCTGACCAACCGATTGAGATAGAAAACCTTGAAAATCAAGTAGAAATGCATGATTTTAATCCGGAGGAAATACCTAGGGTACCCGCACCAAATCCCTTAGATCCAAATTACGACCCATGGTGGGACGACAATAGGGACTATGTGCAACGTTACCCAATACATGAAGACATGCCCATGCAGAACCTAGGAGCCTACCCAGGGTTGGACCCTCTAGATCCCTATTACGATAATGATGTATTTATTAGGGAGATTCTAGAAAATCCTTACCCATACCAGGCCCCTATACCTCCATACCAGGAACCCGCACCCCAGATTCCGAACCCAGTCCTAGAACCTGCACCCCCAATGAGTGCAGAAAACGTACAAGAACTTAGGACATTTGGGAGGAAATTTTAGAGAGTAGTGAAAGGATGAGACAGGTGGGAGAGCAACTCGTCTGGAAGTACGACGAGCGCAATATGGATTTCTGGATGAATCCATATCAGTAGAAGTGATGATGGAGAAGGTTATGATAATAATAATAATATAATATAATAATAATAATAAAATATGTGTGTATGTGTATGAAAAAAAAACTACGGATGCCTATTACTAGTAGTGTAGCTTTAGATTTCAGTCGGTATTGTAATTTTAATTTCAGTACTGGTTTGTAATAGATGCATATTATATGAATATAGTAATGTCGCAATGATCGACGCTTTTTACCAAAGTGCGTGTCATATGATTTGCTATATTAAATACTATTTCGTAGTATTAATGTGTGGTAAATGTTTAAAATTCAGATGGACAACGAAGTGAACCAGGAAAACCTGAACAATGAAAACTAGAGTGATAACCACCCGAATAAGGATAATCTGAATAATGAGAATCCGAACAACAATAACAATGGAAACCAAGTGGATAATAATGCCATCCAACACATAGTGGCACAAGGAATCATAGATGCAATTCCATTTATTATTCAAACTGTTAAAGAAGCTGATAATAAAAGTAAGCATAGCAGTAGGTGACCAACTGAACGAGAACACAGCTTAAACAATGGACCCGTACTTCAAGTGTCCATTCCCAAAAGAAGAAGAACCATGCCTTATGGTTGTTCCTATAAAGAATTCTGGTCCTGCAAACCAATAGAATTCTCAGGCAATGAAGGACCCATTGCAGCTCTACGCTGGATAGAAAAGACTGAGGTTGTTTCAAAGATAAGCAAGTGTGCTGAAGAAGACAAGATAATGTTTGTTTCTAATCTATTTAAAAACTCAGCCTTAGAATGGTGGAACACTATCCTCCAGTCAAGAGGAAGTGATAGGGTGTACAACATGGAATGAGAGGAATTTAAAAATATGGTAGAAAGGAAATTCTGTCATCCCAATGAAAAGGAACAGATAACAAATAAATTTCTGAACCTTAGGATGACCGGGGTAGATAGTAAGGGTTATACTACCACATTCTTTGAATATGTTAGAATAGTACCAACCCTTGCATCACCTGAACCGGTATTAATCCCCCGATACATCTGGGGATTAATTGGAAAAATTAGACATGTAGTCAAAGCAGCTAGACCTCAAACCATAGAAGAAGCTGTAGAACTAGCCAATACTTTGACTGATGAATTAGTACGTACACGAGAAGAAGACCAGAGGAGAAACCTAGCTCAAAGACTTAGCCAAGAATTCCGTTCTGGGAATTCCAACCATAGGAATGTAGGTTCTACATCTGCACCATACTGCAAGGCCTGCAAGAAGAAGCACTCGGGAAAATGCTCCACTCACTGCAACTTCTGCAAGATGCCAGGACACAAGGAAGAAGATTGTAGGAGGAAATCCAGTAATGGACTGTGCTTCAATTGTGGAGAAAAATGTCACATCAAGCCAAACTGTCCGAAATTGGCTCCAGCTGCGAACAACAAGAACACTAAAAATGCTAGAGCATTTGTTCTAACGGCAGATAAAGCCAAAATGATTCCAGACGTCATAGCCGGTACGTTTTTAGTTAATGATGTTTTTGCTAAATTATTATTTGACTCTGGTGCAAACCAAAGTTTTATTAATACTTCATTTTGCAAACTTCTCAATCAACCATTAACTAAACTCTCACAAGAATGTCTAGTCGAGACAGCGAATGGAGAAACGGTTAGGATTTCTGAAATCTTACAGGGAGCAAGAATAGAATTTTTAAATCAAAATTTTATTGCAAACCTTTAGCCAATGAATCTGACAGGATTTGATATTGTATTAGGAATGGATTGGTTAATAGCCAATAAAGCCAGTATTTTATGTGATCAGAAGTCAATCCAAGTAAATTCACCAATGGGTGAAAAGATCACAATTAAAGGAGATAAACCATCTAGATCCACGAAATTCATCTCAGTGATGAAAACTGCAGGTTGTATAAGAAAAGGATTTATAGTATATTTGATTTCTATAATCACTAACACTAAAGGAAAAGAACTAAAAGACATTCCAGTAGTGTCTCAGTTTTCAGGTGTCTTTCCAGAAGAATTACCAGGACTACCACCAGACAGAGAAGTTGAATTCATAATTCACCTATTGCCAGGAACAGCACCAATCGCCAAAGCACCTTACCGTTTGGCACCCGCCGAAATGCAGGAACTGAAGAAACAGTTAGACGAATTATTAGAGAAGGGATTCATACAGCCAAGCTCATCGCCATGGGGAGCACCGATTTTATTCGTCAAAAAGAAAGACGGATCAATGCGTATGTGCATTGACTACCGTGAACTGAACAAGGTCACAATTAAGAACCGGTACCCATTACCAAGAATCGATGATCTGTTCGATCAATTACAAGGAGCTCGATTTTTCTCAAAAATCGAATTAAGGTCAAGATATCATAAATTAAAGGTACAGGAAGAGGACATTCCTAAAAACGCATTTAGAACAAGGTATGGTCATTATGAATTTACTGTAATGCCATTTGGTTTAACCAATGCCCCAGCCCATTTATGGACATGATGAACCGAATATGTAAGCCATATTTGGATAAATTCATAATTGTTTTTATTGATGATATTCTCATCTATTCTAAAAGTAAAGAGGAACATGTAAAGCATTTGCACGTACTTTTAAGTTTATTAAGAAAGGAAAAGCTTTATGCTAAATTTTCAAAGTGCGAATTTTGGTTAGAACAGGTACAGTTTCTTGGACACCTAGTCAACCATGAAGGAATTCATGTAGATCCAACTAAGATCAAGGCAATTACCAAATGGAAAACCCCTGAGTCACCAACCGAGGTTAGAAGTTTCTTAGGATTGGCTAGTTATTATTGAAGATTTATTAAGGATTTTTCTAGAATAGCCATTCCCTTAACTAAGTTAACCTGTAAATTCATTAAGTTTGAATGGGGACCAAAACAAGAAGAAGCATTTAGAATTCTTAAGCAAAGATTAACCCACGCACCCATACTAGCATTACCAGAGGGAACTGAAGACTTTGTAGTCTATTGTGACGCTTCTAAGTTAGGTTATGGATGTGTGTTAATGCAACGTAAAAAGGTTATAGCTTACGCGTCTAGACAACTTAAGAATCATGAAGAGAATTATTCAACCCATGATTTGGAATTAGGAGCTATATTTTTTGCCCTTAAGATTTGGAGACATTACCTTTATGGTATTAAGTTTACCATATTCACTGATCATAAAAGTTTAAGGTATGTTTTCGGGAAAAAAGAGTTAAATATGAGACAAAGACACTGGATGGAGATTCTTAGTGATTATGATTGTAATATCCAGTATCATGCAGGAAAGGCAAATATAGTTGCTGATGCTTTAAGTCGAAAGTATCACGAAAAGCCAAAAAGGGTACGTTCTCTTAAATTAAATCTACAAGTAGATTTAAATGATCAAATTAGAAAAGCACAAGAATCAGTAATCAAGGATGATACTGAAAAATTAAAAGGAATGATTAATGATTAGAACAAGGAACAGATGGAATTTGGAGGTTTCATAAAAAGAGAATGTGGATACCTAAATTAGGGAACCTACGTCATAGTATATTAGAAGAAGCCCATAAGTCCAAATATACGATGCATCCAGGAAATGATAAGATGTATCAAGATTTAAGAAAGAATTTTTGGTGGATAGGAATGAAAAAAGATATAGCAGCCTATGTTTCTAAATGTTTAACATGTTCACAAGTTAAAACTGAACACCAGAAACCCTCAAGATTGCTGCAACAACTAGAGATGCCAGTTTGGAAATGGGAATTGATAACAGTGGATTTTGTTACCAAATTACCCAAAACAAGAAAAGGTAATGATACAATCTGGGTGATTGTAGATAGGCTAACCAAGTCCGCTCATTTCCTACCAATGAAAGAAACTTTCAGTATGGAACAGTTAGTTAAATTGTATGTAAATGAAATATTTTCATTACATGGAATTCCTTTATCAATTGTTTCTGATAGGGACAGTCGTTTTACCTCTCATTTTTTGGCATGTTTCCAAAAAGCTCTGGGAACCAAGTTGAATCTAAGCACAACTTATCATCCTCAAACAGACGGACAAAGCGAAAGGACAATTCAGACAATGTAGGACATGCTTAGAGCTTGTGTAATTGATTTCGGAGGTAATTGGGACGATCACTTATCTTTAATAGAATTTTCTTATAATAACAGTTATCACACAAGTATCAATGCTGCACCATTCGAAACACTTTATGGACGAAAGTGCCGAACCCCAGTCTGTTGGGCAGAAATTGGGAAAAAGCAACTATCCGGACCTGAGATAGTGCAAGAAACAACTGACAAGATTATTCAAGTCAAGGAACGACTGAAAGCAGCACGTGATCGACAGAAGAGCTATGCTGATAACCGACGCAAACCGTTGGAATTTCAGATAGGAGATAAGTATTGTTAAAAGTCTCTCCTTGGAAAGGAGTGGTAAGATTCATCAAACAGGGAAAGCTAAGTCCCAGGTATGTTGGACCTTTCGAGATTATTAGAAGAATAGGACCCGTAGCCTATCAGCTACAACTGCCAGAGGAAATGGCAGGAATACATGATGTATTTCATGTATCTAATCTCAAGAAATGCCTAGCTGACGAATCACTCGTAGTGCCTCTAAAGCATATAGAGGTAAATGAGCAATTAAAGTTGATAGAGAGACCTCTGCAGATTGAAGACAGGAAGGTCAAGAACCTCAAGCACAAGAGATTAGTTCTAGTCAAATTAAAGTGGGACTCCAAAAGAGGACCAGAATACACATGGGAACTTGAATCAGAAATGCAAAGGAAATATCCACACCTATTCCAGTAGATCTCGAGGACGAGCTCTAAAATAAGGTGGGGAGGATATAACGACCCTAAAATAAACCGACACCCTCGAAATATTTTCCGACACCCTAAAAATATTTAAAATATCCCAATATGTCTTAAAATACACCCCGTATGTGAAAATCGAGCCCAAAATATGAAATATCATTAAAAATAATTAAAAACAAGAAAAATGAAGTTTACGCGGGGCGCGTAAGCCATCTCTTGAGCTTACGTGGGCCGCGACAGCTCTAGGGTCAGGCGAGCCCCGGTGTTGACATGTGTCAGCAACGTGTTGAACCTAGTTCGTGACCCGGATCACCTACGGCCTAACCCCCCTATTACGCAAGCCGCGTAATCCTAAGCTTACTTTTACGCGGGCCGCGAGAGAACCAGATTTCAGCCCTATATAAGAAGGCATCGGGCCTTCAGTCGAAATTCGCTCACAAATGTTTTCTTTCTCTAAATTCTGAAGATTTAATATAATCTCCGGGTATAATACCCCCCTAAATAACGAGGTTCTGCTCCGTTGTAAGTATCATAACCCCTGGATACGTATTAGATACTCTGCCCAATTGATCTAGGGTTCCGTAACGGTTGTCGTGGTTCTGCCCGACGTAGTCGTTGGAATGCCGTCTTGGGGAGGGTATTACTAATGTTAAAATGGGTTATTATACTAACACGCGTGCATTTGTGTAATTTATAGATTATTCCCAGGAAATCCTTACTGAAAACCTAAGACAACAATGTGAGTAATCTCCTTTTTGTTAACTGTTTTTACAAAACCTCACACGATTAATTATATATTAAGCAGTTATTGAGTATTTGTAAGGATACAAGTATCGTCGGTATATTGGGGTTTTGTATACAAAATTTGTTACTACCTTGCGAGGAGTAACATTTCCACAAGTCGGGTTGACAGTACCGTGGGTGGTAATTGATACGACTTGGAAACAAATGTAATTGCGAGACCTCCCTCAATACTGTACAATGGATTTTATTTAAACTTGATTAAACTGGGATTCACTCACCAGTATTTCCCACCGACAAAATGTTTTAAACGCGTTTCAGGTAACAAAATGTGAAAGCCAAATAGAAGCCAGCTGGACAGCACTGAAGGCTTGGAAAAGTGGCAATAAAGTTACCTAAAATAAATAGATGTTTTTTAAATAAAAATAGGATTTATTCCTATGAAAATGTGTGTACTGAAAACTTGGGTTTTACCCCATGTGTTTAATATTATGAAAGTGTGGTATTTTACTCTGATAAAATATTTCCTAACTACGGTCCTGTTGAAATTTCCGCTGCCAAAATTGATAAAACACCAGATACCACCGAAACTGGCCGCGGCCGCCCGTTCCTGGGTTATTAGGGGTCGGGGGTTGCGACAAGAATGGTGGAACACTATCCTCCAGTCTAGGGGAAGTGATAGAATTTACAACATGGAATGGGAAGAATTTAAGAGCATGGTAGAAAGAAAATTCTGCCCTCCCAATGAAAAGGAACATATAGCAAATAAGTTCCTAAACCTTAGGATGACTGGGGTAATAGTAAGGGTTACACTACATTATTCTTTGAATACGCTAGAATAGTGCCGACCCTTGCATCACCTGAACCAGTATTAATCTCCCGTTACATTTGGGGATTAATCAGTGAAATTAGACATGTAGTCAAGGCAGCTAGACCTTAAACTATATAAGAAGCTGTAGAACTAGCAAACACCTTGACAGATGAGTTAGTGCGTACACGAGAGGAGGACCAAAGAAGGAACCTAGCTCAGAGGCTTACCCAAGAATTTCGTTATGGGAATTCCAACCGTGGGAAAAATGTAGGTTCTACCTCTACACCGTACTGCAAGGCTTGCAATAAGAAGCATTCAGAAAAATGCTCCACTTACTGCAACTTCTGGAAGATACCAGGGCACAAGGAAGAAGATTGTAGGAAGAAACCTAATAATGGAATGTGCTTCAACTGTGGAGAAAAATGTCACATCAAGCCGAACTGTCCAAAACTAGTTCCAGCCATGAACAACAAGACTACTAAAAATTCTAAGGTATTTGTTCTGACTGCAGAAGAAGCAAAGATGATCCCGGATGTGATCGCTGGTACGTTTTTAGTTAATGATATTTTTGCTAAGGTATTATTTGACTCTGGTGCAAACCAAAGTTTTATTAATACTTCATTTTGCAAACTTCTCAATCAACCATTAACTAAACTCCCACAAGAATGTTTAGTAGAGACATCAAATGGGGAAACCATTAAGATTTCTGAAATCTTGCAGGGAGCAAGAATAGAATTTCTAAATAAAAAATTTATTGCAAACCTTTACCCAATGAATCTGGCAGGATTTGATGTGGTATTAGGAATGGATTGGTTAATAGCCAATAAAGCCAGTATTTTATGTGATCAAAAGTCAATCCAAGTAAATTTTCCAAGGGGTGAAAAGATCACAATTAAAGGAGATAAGCCATCTAGATCCACAAAATTCATCTCTATGATGAAAACAACAAGTTATAAAAGAAAAGGATCATTAGTGTATTTGATTTCCATAATCACTAACACTAAAGGAAAAGAACTAAAAGATATTCCAGTAGTATCACAGTTTTCAGATGTATTTCTAGAAGAATTACCAGGGCAACCTCCAGACAGAGAAGTTGAATTCAAAATCCATTTGATACCAGGAACAGCACCGATTGCCAAAGCACCTTACAGGTTAGCACCCGCAGAAATGCAGTAACTGAAGAAACAGCTAGATGAATTGTTGGAAAAAGGATTCATACAGCCAAGCTCATCGCCATGGTGAGCGCCGATCTTATTCGTCAAGAAGAAGGACGGATCAATGCGTATGTGCATTGACTACCGTGAATTGAACAAAGTCACGATTAAGAATCGGTATCCATTACCGAGAATCGATGATCTGTTCGATCAGCTACAAGGAGCTCGATTTTTCTCTAAAATCGATTTACGATCAGGATATCATCAATTAAAGGTACAAGAAGAGGACATTCCTAAGACCGCTTTCAGAACAATGTATGGCCATTATGAATTTACTGTCATGCCATTTGGTCTAACCAATTCCCCAGCTGCATTCATGGACATGATGAACCGAATATGTAAGCCATATTTGGATAAATTCATAATTGTCTTTATAGATGATATTCTTATTTATTCTCAGAGCAAAGAGGAACATGTAGCGCATCTGCACGCACTTCTAAGTTTATTGAGAAAAGAAAGGCTTTATACTAAGTTTTCGAAGTGCGAATTTTGGTTAGAACAGGTACAGTTTCTTAGACATTTGGTTAATCATGAAGGAATTCATGTGGATCCCACCAAGATCAAGGCAATTACCAAATGGAAAACCCTCGAGTCACCAACCGAGGTTAGAAGTTTCTTAGGATTGGCCGGTTATTATAGAAGATTTATTCGAGATTTTTCTAGAATAGCCATTCCCTTAACTAAGCTAACCTGTAAATCTGTTAAGTTTGAATGGGGACCAAAACAAGAAGAAGACTTTAGAATTCTTAAGCAAAGACTAACCAATGCACCCATACTAGCGTTACCAGAAGGAACTGAAGACTTTGTAGTCTATTGTGACGCTTCTAAGTTAGGTTATGGATGTGTATTGATGCAACGTCAAAAGGTTATAGCTTATGCCTCTAGACAACATAAGAATCATGAAGAGAATTATTCAACCCATGATCTAGAATTAGGTGCCATAATTTTTGCCCTTAAAATTTGGAGACATTACCTTTATGGTAATAAGTTTACCATTTTCACCGACCATAAGAGTTTAAGGTATGTCTTCGGACAAAAGGAATTGAATATGAGGCAAAGATGCTGGATTGAGATACTTAGTGATTATGATTGTAATATCCAGTACCATGCAGGAGGCAAATGTAGTAGCTGATGCTTTAAGTCGAAAGTATCATGAAAAGCTAAAAAGAGTACGTTCACTTAAACTAAATCTACAGATAGATTTAAATGAACAGATTAGACAAGCACAAGAATCAATAATCAAGGATGATACTGAAAAGTTGAAAGGAATGACTAAGGAACTAGAACAGGGAACATATGGAATTTGGAGATTCCATAAGAAAAGAATGTGGATACCTAAATTAGGAAACCTACGCCATCGTATATTAGAAGAAGCTCATAAGTCTAAGTATACGATGCATCCTGGAAGTGATAAGATATATTAGGACTTAAGAAAAAAAAATTGGTGGATAGGAATGAAAAAGGATATAGCAGCATATATTACAAAGTGTCTAACTTGTTCACAAGTCAAAGCTGAACATCAGAAACCCTCAGGATTGTTGCAACAGTTAGAAATGCCAGTTTGGAAATGGGAATTAATAACAATGGACCTTGTTACCAAATTGCCCAAAACAAGAAAAGGTAATGATACAATCTGGGTGATTGTAGACAGGCTAACTAAGTCAGCTCATTTCCTACCAATGAAGGAAACTTTCAGTATGGAACAGTTAGCTAAGTTGTATGTAAATGAAATAGTTTCATTACATGGAATTCCTTTATCAATTGTTTCTAACAGAGATAATCGTTTTACCTCTCATTTTTGGACAAGTTTCCAAAAAGCAATTGGAACCAAGTTGAATCTAAGCACTGCTTATTATCCTCAAACGGACGGACAAAGTGAAAGAACAATTCAAACAATGGAGGACATGCTTAGAGCTTGTGTAATTGATTTCCGAGGTAATTGGGATGATCACTTACCATTGATAGAATTTTCTTATAATAACAGTTATCTCACAAGTATCAATGCTGCACCATTCGAAGCACTTTATGGACGAAAGTGCCGAACACCAGTCTGTTGGGCATAAATTGGAGAACATCAACTATCTGGACCTGAGATAGTACAAGAAACAACATACAAGATCATTCAAGTCAAGGAACGATTGAAAGCAGCACGTGATCGACAAAAGAGTTATGCTGATAACAGACGAAAACCATTGAAATTTCAAGTAGGAGATAAAGTATTGTTAAAAGTCTCTCCTTGGAAAGGAGTGGTAAGATTCATCAAAAGGGGAAAGTTAAGCCCCAGGTATGTTGGACCTTTTGAGATTATTAGAAGAATAGGACCTGTAGCCTATCAGCTACAACTGCCAGAGGAAATGGCAGGAATACATGATGTATTTCATGTATCTAATCTCAAGAAATGTTTAGCTGATGAGTCACTGATGGTACCTCTTAAGGACATAGAGGTAAATGAGTAGTTAAAATTTGTAAAAAGGCCTCTATAGATTGAAGACGGGAAAGTTAAGAACCTTAAGCATAAGAGATTAGTTCTGGTCAAAGTGAAATGGGACTCCAAAAGAGGACCAGAGTACACATGGGAGCTTAAATCAGAAATGCAAAGGAAATATCCACACTTGTTCCAGTAGAGTCGAGGACGAGCTCTAAAACAAGGTGGGGAGGATATAACAACCCTCCTAATTAATATTCTGACACCTCTAATATAATTAAAATGCCCTTATATGTCTCTATATATACCCCGTATGTGAAAACCGAGCTTAAAATACCTTTAAATTGGCAAAAATAAAAAAAACCAGAAAATAGGGCGCTCGCGGGCCGCGTAGCCCTTGGCTACCTTCTACGCGGGGCGCGACAGACCGGCTACGAGGCGACACCCGGAAGCTGCCAAGTGTCGACACGTGGCGAAGCTAAACCGGTGACAAATCAAGGCTAGGGCCTACTTACCCTACGTCGCGGGCCGCGTAAGCCCTCGCTTCCTCTTACGCGGGGCGCGAGGGACTCGAATTCAGCTCCTATAAATTGGGAGCTCAGGCCTTCAGTCCCAACTCGCACCGAATTTCTTTTCTCTTTCGAATTTTCACATAGAAATAGTAATCTCCGGGCATAATACCCCCCTAAATAACGAAGTTCTGCCCCGTTGTAAGTATCATAACCCCGGTTACGTATTAGATACAATGCCCGATTGATCCAGGGTTCCGTAACGGCTGTCGTGGTTCTGCCCGACATAGTCGTTGGAATGCCGTCTTAGGGAGGGTATTATTAATGTAAATAAGGGGTTATTATACTAACGCGTGTGCATTTGTGTATTTAATAGATAATCACCAGGAAATCCTTAATAGAAACCTTAAGATAGCAATGTGAGTAATCTCCTTTTTGCAAATTGTTTTTACAAAACCTCACTTAATTAACACTATATTAAGCAGTGATTGAGTATTTGTATTCTACAATTATCGTCGGTATGTTGGGGTTTTGTATACAAAATTTGTTACTACCTTGCGAGGAGTAACATGACCACAAGTCAGGTTGACAGTACCGTGGGTGGTAATTAAGTAGATGGAAACAAATGTAATTGCGCGACCGCCCTCAATATTGTACAATGGTTTTTATTTAACTTGATTAAACTGGGATTCACTCACCAGTATTTCTAACTGACAAAATGTTTTTAAACGCGTTTCAGGTAACAAATGTGAAAGCCAAATAGAAGCCAGCTGGACAGCACTGAAGACTTGGAAAAGTGGCTATAAAGTTACATAAAATAAAGAGATCTTTTATTAAATAAAAATACGGTTTATCCCTATGAAAATGTGTGTACTTAAAACTTGGAATTTTCCCACGTGTTTAATATTATGAAAGTGTGGTATTTTACTCTGATAAAATATTTCCTAACTACGATCCTGAGGTAATTCCGCTGCCAAATGATAAACATCTGGATACCACCAAAACTGGTCGCGGCCGCCCGTTCTCGGGTAGTATAAGGAACGGGGGTTGCGAAACTATGTAAGGGTGTGAACATGTCAAGCAAATTATGAAATACTTGAAATCGTCTTGTCCCGTGGAATACCTAATGAATCAAGCTTAAGCGGGTTCAATCATACACTAAGGTAGTGTTTGTTTTTCTACAAAAGATCTACGCAGATTCCTTTGTGCCGCGCAGACCAATCGTAGACATTGCCATCTGCAGACTGTTTGTTTTTTAAATACGTTTCATTAAAAAATGTCCGCGCGAACTTTTCTTGGTGCAAACTTAGTCCAACCAGTTTTAAGATCTTCTAAGGTTTATAGAGGGTAAAACATCACCACCCACCAGCACCGTCTATCACCACCACCCACCGTCCGCGTCCACCACCCACCACCACCGTCCACCACCACCCACCGTCCACGTCAACCACCCACCACCATCGTACGTACACCACCACCAATTTATTTTAGAAGTCTACATACGTTAAAAAAACAAACAACCTTCTTCTACAGACTGTAAAGATTTGATACATCTCTTATTCTACAAATATCTGCAAATGTGATTCGCAAACTCCAGATATTTTATCTCTTAAAAGATAAACTATACCTAAACCTCATCTAATAAATGAGCTTGACGGTCTTTATATACCAAGTTTATTAGGTTTTTGACTTTTGAGTCTATACATCTCGTTTACTATATAAACATTATATGGCATTATTAATATAATATATTATTTAAGGCAAAGGGTGCGATCTACGGTTACATCATTATTCCCTGGGCTTGCATCACCTTTGTATATTTCGTGCAGTGTGTAATAATAGATAAGGTTAACTCTTCCAATTTATTCTTGTCGGACATATATTATTTTAAAAGTTGTAAACAAGTAACTGATATCAAGTAATATTTGATTGTTACGGAAGAGGGGATGTATTTTTTTGATTTAGGCCATTTCAGGATGGATGAAGTTAACCCAGTGGATTAAAACGGCAACGGTGAAATCTTTTGGATTTTATCACCCTAAACTATCGGCTATTGGCTGCTGTCACCATCAACTATCACTTTGACGTCCGTCACCCCCAACTTAACACTTAGTGTGTTCTGTCACCACGTCGTTAATTGATCACTCACTTTTGATCATGTTACCTATACTTTTGGGGGTGTCATACGGATCTTAGGAAGGCTTTAGGGATCTTAGGACACTCTCAAAAGTATAGTAACATGATCAAAAGTTAGTGATCAGTTAACGACGTTGTGACAATTCACACTAAGTGTTAAGTTAGGGTGGCAGACGTCAAAGTGATAATTGAGAGTGGCAGCAACCAATAGCCAATAGTTAGGGGTGATAAAATCCAATAACCCTATAAAATATATATTTTTGTATTACATATTTTTCTGCATTCAGCCCGTATAATGCACTGGCTATTATAGTCTTTCATTGTTATAAGCCGATTTTTATGATAGTTCAAGTTACTTGTATGAACAATCATGTGGTTTTTTGCAGATTATATAATTACATCATTTTTATTGTAAAACATCGTATAACTAGTAGATGCCCCGCTTGTGTTGTGGGGCAATGGCCGAATAATTCTCAATCAATTAAAAAAAGACTACTATAATTTTGCTATGAAAAAAAAAACGATGATAAGACCGTAATTTTGGGCTCAGGGCAAAACTGTAATTTTTCAGGGCTAATGAGCCAGTGTTAGGCAGCTAGAGTTATGTGTCGCCCGCGTTGCGGAGCGCTAAACCGAGTATTTCTTAGGTTAATAACATGTACGCCTTTATGTCGGTTAGTTATACATGCTAACTATAACACGATATCAAAAAAGATACATCAAGTTAACCAATTAAAGAAAAAAAGTATCATAGTTATGATAAAAAAAAGTAACTAAAACGATGACAAGCGTGTAATTTTTTTTGGTAAAGGGTTACCCCGGTGATTTTATATATTCACAAAACATAAAAAACAAGTAGTAAGGAGAGCCCTTACTAATTCAAACATGAGACATGCCTCATGAGAGTGGAACCAAAAAACAAAAACCAAGCCTAATTTAGAGTTGGGGGCAAAACAATAATTTGTCAGGACCAATTAGCGAGTGCTAGGCAACTGTTTGGCATGAATAAAAACATAATTAAGTCAACAAAGTGAAATAAAATACTACCATGGTTTTGCCAAAGAAAAAAAACTATGGCAAGATTGCAATTTTTAGCGGAGGTAAAATCGTAATTTTAAAATGGAGGAAAAATAATATTTTGAACCGAGGGCAAAACCATTTTTTTTATTTTGAAATGGGGGCAAAATCGTAATATTTTAGCTGCGGGCGAAACCGTAATTTTTAACTGGGGCAAAATCGTAATTTTAAACTGGGAACCAAATCGTAATTTGGCAGGACTCTAGCTGAGGGCAAAATCATATTTTTATTTTTAACTGTGGGCAAAATTGTATTTTTTAACTGAGGGCAAAATCAAAAAATTAAGCAGGGGACAAAAGCAAAAATTTATTTTGAATCGAAGGCGAAATCATAATTTTACACCTGGGATAAAATTGTAATTTGGCATCACCTATAAATAACTATTATATAAAAAAAAAAAAAAGTCAAATGTGGCCGCCAAAATGGCCAACCACTTAACAAAACTATTCAATGACGTCATATCAACTTGATAATGTATATGTTGATAATACACGGATATATACCTATAATTTATTATATATACGTAAACGATATAAAATATTGACATAGATCCAGTGTGTTCAAAAGAATTCAAAATTGTAATCTCGATATCTCCTGGTATTATTTTTTTCTGAACGGTAAATTTGTATTACTAACGGACCACTGGAGTATTATCGTGCCACCAGCAGAAGCACCCGATCGTATCCATCTCTACTAGGCATAATGCCGATATACCAATTCAAAAGAAAACCCAATAAATATGGGAAAACCCCCTTGTAAGAATCTAACCCAGGACCTCTTGGTCTCAAAGGCTTATCCCACCTTCAAAATGTCATTAAGCTATAAAGCCATGGACTCTCATGGTGTTATTATTTCTTAAAATAAAAATACTATATGAATATTTATAAATCTATTTAAAAAGTTATGATTAACCCATAACAAAAACATTAAAATATAGGCACGAGATACAAGAAAACATGTAAGAGTGGCATGATTGGTTGAATGACGTTTAGTATCGTAAGCATAATTCAAAAAACCTCTGCCCATTCGTATTAAATATGCTAAGACTAATCCTCCACTTGTGGTGGAGTGGTGGAAAGGATTTGGTTTTCCTAGGATGGCCAAGTTCGATCCCCACACCCATCACATTTGGGGGAATGGCAATGAACGGGTGGAGGGCCAGTTGGTTCGAAACCCGGGAGCCACCCCGAGTTTTCTATTACAGTGCATTTACTCCAGAGAGTCCCCGCTCTTGTGGAGGGTGCAACTACACGCTCCCGGTTAATCGGGTGGGCAGTGGGCTGGAAATTTTCTCGGGGAACGCCTTAGCCAAACTCTGATGCACCAAGCGTGGGCCTGGTTAAGACAACATAGCCTTGGATGCCGGAGTGGGGCGGAGGGGCCTACCCGAGTTATAGGGTAGGTGCGATCTCTATCGCCTGTTGTAGAAATATCGCCGTTCAAAAAAAAAATATGCTAAGACTATCCACAACAAGGGTGTTTGTAGGTGACATGGAGGGTGTTCATTCCTATGTGGAGGGCATTTGTGAGAGGGATGGATTAGTGGGTGTTGTAGAGGATGACATGGAGGGTGTTCATTCTTCACAATTCTTGGGGAAGAATGGTGAAGAATGGCCTAATGGTGGGTCCTATTTTTTTTTATTTAGTTTAAATCTAATAAAATAATTATAATAAGAATATAACGGCTATATTTGTTTTGTATTTATTCCACACCGATTGAAAACAGAACCACAGCCAAACAATCCATCTTTCCTTTCATCTTGACACCTGTTGCCACTTGGTGGTTTCTCCACAATTCTTGGAATTTTTTTTTATTTTAATGCATTTTTTTTCATTTATTTATATGTTATAAAAATATTTGCTAGATATATTTCCTATAAATGATAAAATAAAAATATAAAGTTATTGGTGATGTGGAAATTATAAGGTTGTTTGTGGGAAGGATATATATGTTATTGTTGTGGGTAAAAAGTGTTTGTGGGAAGAATAAGTGAAAAGCTGATGTGGCATGCTGATTAGGCTGTTTGTAGAAAGGATAGCCTTTCACTGATGCAGATAGTCTAATAATAGATTAGACCATAATTTAAGGGGTTAATTACGAAAATCCATGTACCGTATTAATATTCTATGGAATTGATTTGCACACAGATCAAATTAACTAAGGGTGAAGGGAGTGGTGCGGGAAACCAAACGGCAAAGGTGTTTGCCGCGCGGCAACACCGCCGCCGGCCACACCGCCGCCGGCCACCTTTGCCGCTCGGCAACCCAAACAACTTGGTAAAGGTTCACCGATCCGGCAAACCAAACAACTTGACCGTTGGAGCATGTTTTTCCGTGCATCTCTGCATGGTGGTGGTGCTACGGCGACTGGTGGCGGTGGTTTCCGGTGGCGGTGGTGGTTCCGTGCATCTCTGCGTTGGGGGAGGGTGGTGGTGAACAGGAGGTGGTGGAACCGGTGGTGGTGGTGGCGAGTGGTGATGGAGGTGGAACCGGTGGTGGTGGAGGTGATAATGGTGGGTTGATTTTGAGGGTGGTGGTGGTGGTGGTGGAACCGGTGGTGGTGGTGGTGAAGGGGTGTTTAAAGATAAAAAAATAAAAAAGAATAAAAAAAGTTTGCCACTTTCAAGTGTCTACACCACTGCCAACACTTTTCACCAAAGTTTAAACTCTTCACACTTGCTGACATGGCACACTCTGATTGGTCCATTTTAAAGTTTGCCACTTTCACCAGTTTAACCACTCCCTTCACCCTAACGTACAATGACAATTATGCCCTCCTAGACGCTCGAGTGGCCATCAGGGTGTAGGGAGTGGTTAAACACTTTGAGTGGCAAACCAAAAAACCGACCAATCAGAGCGCGCCATGTCAATCAGTAAAAAGTGTTTAAACTTTGGTGAAAAGTGTTGGCAATGGTTTAGACACTTGGTGAAGTTGGTAAACTATTTTTTTTTTTTAAAAAGAAAAAGGTGTGATTGGTTGAGATAGGAATGAACCCCACCCACAATACCCCCTCTCTCTCTCCTTCGTCCCCTCACCGAATCGTCAAGCCACCACCGATTTGGTAAACTTTGAGTGGCAAACTAGTGTTGGCGGTGGTGTTTACCGAGTGGTAAACTACTTTGCCGCATGTTGCCGATTACCACTCCCTACACCCTCACACTTGAATCGGCAAAAACGAAAAATTCAATTTTTTTTTAGCCAAGCCCACAAGTCAAAAACGAAAACAAATCAATTTTTTAAACTTGTTATCAATGAAGCATAGGGCAAATATAAATCTGTTAACTGGAACTCTTGGGTGTTTGTTTCGTTCTAGTTCTTGTAGCCTTATTGTATTATCTAGGGTCTTGCTAATTTTTTTTTATTTCTATTGAATCTTCTTCGTTTAAAAAAAAGTAATTTTTTTGTAGTGAGCAAGGATCATGAAACTCGACGGTTTAAAAAAAGTAATCATTTATTGTTAAAAACTGTAAGGTCACTTAACTTGGGTCACACCTAATAATGAAGAGGACAACTAAAGCCGACACCTAGAGAAAGGGTCGGCTCTACAATTTGAAATGGTTTGTAAATTTTAATGGGTTGAAAAATCCGGCTAAAGGCTAGAAGAGGTGCACAAATTAGTTTGGAACCCTAAATCGCTTCGGGTTACCTAATAAAAAGTCAAAACCAGTTTTGGTTTCAACCGGTTCGGGTTTTGACCAGTTTGGAGTAGTTTTGTTCAGATTTTTACCTGTTTGGATCCGTTTCTAACCGGTTTCATTTGAAAGGGATGCAAACCGATTAAAACATGCAAGTTTAATCAGGTTAGAACTGATTCGTCTTAGGGGGTGTTTGGCTTAGCTTTTCAAACCTCCTTATGACTTTTTGGAAAAGTTAATAAGTCACAATGGAGTGACTTATTGACTTTTCCTCTCACATACACTCTCAAACCCAAACATTATTTAACTTTTCAAAAAGTCAATAAGTCATAAGTTTGTTAAAATAGGCACTCCCACAGTCCCACACACCCCCTTAATATTAGGTTTGAACTAGTTTCATTGCAGGTCTGTTCATTAGAGACTGTTATCATACCAGTTTAGAGTTGCACCTCTTCTTGAAACCTCTTTTCCATATGCATATTTTACTATTACCTTCTTCTTAGCAAGTTGAGATGAGGGTGCTTATAACTTTTTACACTTACATAAATGTGATATTTTTTTAAAATTTTTATGGTTTACCATTTTTTTTTCCACTAATGTGAGATAACAAACATAACACAAAGGATGGCTCCATAAGACCCAAAACTAAAATGTTGCTTGATGCCACATAATAGGTTGGGCCGCCCTGCCTAACAATTATCACCACGACCAGATCCAATGGCACCAAGATTGTTAACAAACGGTATAACGGGCTTGTGATGGTTAACCCATGTCAAAGCTATGAAAGACAAAGGAACTCGGTACTAGTCTCGTCCTGAACTCGTTCTTGTTGTTCTTAATCCTAACACCAACTACCAAAGTCCTCAAAACTCCTTTGTTGTTTATAAATCGTTGTTTTCTCCCTTTCAATATTGGAGAATAATCAATAAGAATTATAGATATTAACTTAGACACGTATCTTGAACGAGTTAATTTCGTGGATTAAGAAAAGACACGAAAAGGTTTTTTATATTTAAAATTGATTTCAAAAAAGCGTACGATAATGGGAATTGGAATTTTGTCTCATCGGTGTTAAATCAAATGGGATTTCCTCCTTTTTCGTGTAAGTGGATTTATGGGATTCTCTCGTCCGCGAGATCACCGTTTCTTATCAATGGCTCTCCAACCTTTGAATTCCCATGCTTCAAAGGTATGTGATGCAAATCACCTTAGCAATCACGTTGGGTCAGTGAATCTCAAGCAGAACTTCAAAGAACAAACTTTATTTATAAAAAAAGAAACCATCACGTTTTCATCAAGTTTCCCAAAATATAAAGCAATTCAAGATCCTTAAAAATAGCTAACAAACCCAAAACAGAAAATACAAAAATAAATAAAAGTCACTGGAGATAAATTCTGAAATTTAAAAGCAGAAAACAGATAAAATTCCCAGACTCGGCGCTGCCACCAGTGGGCCTTCAGCTCGGGTCAAATCCAGCTACGGGTCCCCATTCGGGTCTGGGCCATCTGCATCATTCTCCCCCTCTTCAAACGGACTCGTCCTCGAGTCAAAGGGATCTTCATCTTCAGGCAGAAAAGGCGAGAGATCAGCTACATTGAAGGTGGCAGAAACATTGTAGTGGCCCGGCAAGTCGATTTTATAAGCATTATCATTGATGCGTTTGAGAACTTTAAACGGACCATCAGCACGTGGCTGCAACTTACCAAGACGTCCCCCCCGGAAAACGTTCTTTACTTAAATGGATCCACACCATGTCACCTTCTTGGAAAACAACCCGCTTCCTACGTACATTGGCGCGACGCTGATAGACAATGTTATTATTCTCAATTTGTTCCCGAACCATGTTATGCATTTGTTTAATTTGTGTTGACCATTCTTCCCCTTCAGCACTGTAGTGTTCGACGGCTGGTATCGGAGTGAGGTCCAAAGGCGTGAACGGATTTCTGCCATAAACGACGAGGAAAGGACTCAACCCAGTCGACCGATGAGCGGACCTGTTATAAGCGAATTCAGCCTGGGGCAGAACTAAATCCCACTGGCGCGGATTAGATCTGACAAGGCTACGCAAAAGATTACCCAGGGTGCGATTAGTTACCTCAGTTTGGCCATTGCTCTGTGGGTGGTGCGCACTGCTAAAGTGGAGACGAGAACCCATCCTTTTCCACAACGTTCTCCAAAAGTATCCCACAAATTTAACGTCCCGATCCGAGGTTAAAGACTTGGGTATACCAGGAAGCCTCACAATTTCAGCAAAGTACAAACGAGCGACTTGGCTAGCATCATACGTCTTCGCGAACGGTATGAAGTGTGCCATTTTTGAGAACCGGTCAACTACTACCATAATCGAATCTTTTTGCCTTTGGGTGCGAGGAAGACCCACCACGAAATCAAGACTAACATCCTCCCACGGGCCTTCCGGAATCCGAAGGGGTGTATAAAGACCGGCATTGGAATGGTGAGTTTTAGCAACATGGCACGTGCGACAACGGTCAATAATGCGTGCAACATCCTTACCCATCCGAGGCTATACGAACCTTTCTTGAACCAACTTGAGAGTCTTATCACATCCAAAATGCCCCGCTAAACCACCTTGATGACTCTCGAGAATGATGGCGTCCCGTAAGGAACACCTAGGAACACAGAAACGACACCCTTGGAATAGGAATCCATCATGAATGATGTATTCAGTACTGGTCGCATTCTGGCAGCCCACCCACGCTTCAGAAAAATCCGGGTCATCCTAATAAAGATGCCGAAAAATATCGAACCCTTCAATCTAAACCTTTAGTGATGTGACCAGGGCACGTCGGCGGCTCAATGCATCAGCAACAGTGTTATTAGCGCCCGCTTTATGCTTAATGACAAAAGAAAAATCTTGTAAATACTTAACCCATTTTGCATGGCGAGCATTGAGCTTATGTTGCCCATTAATGAAACGCAAAGCTTGATAATCTGAATACGACACAAACTCGCCCGGTAACAAATAGTGTCGCCAATATTCAAGGCTGCGAATAATGGCATAGAAATCCTTATCGTATCTGCTATATTTTTGCTTTGCATCATTCAATTTTTCACTGAAAAATGCGATGGGTCGGTTTTCTTGGCTTAGAACCCCGCCGACTCCAAACCCGGACGCATCGCATTCAACTTGGAACGCAACTTCAAAGTTAGGTAATGCCAAAACGGGGGCTTGTGTAACCCGCTGTTTTAATTCTTCAAACGCATGGGACGCAGCCGGTGTCCACAAAAAAGTATTGCCTTTAAGGCAATCAGTCAAGGGAGCAACAATGCTGCTGAAGTTTCGAATAAAACGTCGGTAAAAAGATGCCAAACCATGAAAACTGCGTACCTCATGGGCTGATGTGGGGGTTGGCCAAGTGGTAATCGCTTCAATCTTCGACTCGTCCATTTGAATTCCCTGTTTGGAAATAAGAAACCCCAAAAAGAGTACTTCTGGTGACAGAAAGTGACATTTGCTCCCATTTGCATATAATTTTTGTTCCCGGAGGATGTGAAAAACCTACCTAAGGTGAAGTAGGTGTTGTGTGTCGTCCCTGCTGAATACGAGTATGTCGTCGAAATAAACGACAACACACTTGCCAATAAGGGCTTTAAACACATGGTTCATTAATCTCATACAAGTACTTGGGGCATTCGAGAGACCAAATGGCATGACCATCCATTGGTAAAGCCCATCTCGTGTCTTAAAAGTTGTTTTCCACTCATCGCCAGGTCGCATTCGGATTTGGTGATAGCCGCTACGCAAGTCAATTTTTGAAAAGACCGAAGACCCGTGCAATTGGTCGAGCAAATCCTCAAAGCGGGGTATAGGGAACCGATATTTAATAGTGATTTTGTTTACAGCTCTACTGTCGACACACATTCGGTAAGCCCGACCGCGTTTTGGTACTAACAAGGCCGGGACAGCATAAGGACTCATGCTCTCTCGAATAAGTCATTTGGCCAATAGTTCAGTGACTTGACGATGTAACTCCTCGAATTCTTTTGGGTTCATGCGGTATGCAGGCTTGTTAGGAATTACCGAACCCGGAATAAAATCGATACAGTGTTGCACCTCCCTCATAAGAGGTAAGCCAGCGGGTATCTCCTCCGGGAAGACATCCCGGAATTCTTCCAGAAGTGACCGTACCTGGAGTGGTGGTTCAGCCGTAGGTGCATTTTGCTCGACTACAACCAGCGAGTACACAAATGGTGGCGTGGTGTGGTGTGTAAAATCTATGAAGGCTGACTTGGAGAGGACAACCGCTTCGGTGTCTGTTTCACGGGTGTCTAGAGGGGTAAGCACAATGTTGATACCATCTTTCTTAAATGAATATGTTTTTTTAAACCCGTCGTGTTTTGTCTTCCTATTATATTGCCAAGGTCGCCCTAACAACACATGACATGAATCCATGGGGATGACTTCACACCAGACTTCATCAGAATAACGGGCTCCAATTGAAAATTTCACTAGACACCTTTGATTAACCTTAACAACATTTCCTTTTTTTAACCCAGTTAGCTGATACGGGTGAGGGTGAGGTTCTACCTGTAGGCCTAGTTTTTCCACCATACTTATGGCTACCATGTTTTCACAGCTTCCTCCATCAATAATAATCGTGCAGACCTTTCCTTTAGAAGTGCATTTTGTTCGAAAAATATTATTGCGTAGCCATAATGTGTCGTCAAGAGGTGGAACTGGGGCTGCATTAAGGACTCGTTGAGTGATCAACGCTTCCCCTTTGTCGGGGTATACAATTACATCATGTGAGTCAGCCTCCTCATTAGGATTGGTGTCATATATGGGAATCGTATCTTTAGTAAAAGTGACTAGGTGTTTGTTCGGGCATTCTCGAGCAAAATAGCCTAAGCCATGACATTTGAAACAACGGGTGATACGAGATGACGCTGGTGCGGCTGGGTGAGCTCCCCCCGAGGGCTCAGCTTTGATTGGGCCGAGTTGATTCCCGGGTGAAACTGTTGTAGGGATACGAGAAACGTCGGCTTTGATTGGGCTGAGTTTCACAGGTGTGTTCTTGGTCTTCGCCTTGAGCTGTTTTTCGACTTAGAGGGCTAGTCCACACACATCATTGAAGCTCCAATAGGGTTGTAGTTGGACCATATCAGAAACATCAGGACGTAATGCCCCCAAAAACCGAGCAATAACTTGTTCTTCCTCCTCCTCCGCCCCACACCGCATTCTAAGTCGGTCGAATTCAGAAATTAATTCCTCAACGGAAGAGGTCCTTTGGGATAGATTATGATATTCCAAAAAAGCTTATTGATGATAATTAATCGGCAAAAAATTTTCACATAATAATTTTTTCATTTTATCCCACGTTCTGACCTTTGATTTCCCTTTTTGAGCCCTTTGTTTCTTTATGTGATCCCACCACAAGGATGCATACTTACGTAATTTAATTGCAACTAATTTTACCTTGTATTTGTCAAGAATGTCTTTAAGGTCGAATATGCGCTCTACGGTGCTGAGCCAGTCGATGAACTCATCGGGTTGTGCTATCCCGTCAAACTCTGGAATCTCAACTTTTATCCCCATGCTTCGAAGTGGATCAGATTCGTATGTTTCCTGTCGTCGGTTTTGTCTACCAAACGGATTACCGTCACCCCCTTCGTCATCCCGGATGATAAAGTCAGTGTCGATCTCCTCTTTGTACCCATCGTGTTGCAGCTCTAAGTCCCGGACTCTTTGCTGTAACCTTGCAATTTCTTCTATGTCTCGCGGATATCTCCGGCCATCAACGTTGCCTCGTTCGGCGTCTCTACGGTGATGTGGTCGTTCTCCACGGTCTCCCATTGAATCTCCCTTGAGCTCTGATACCATCTGATGCAAATCACCTTAGCAATCACGTTGGGTCAGTGAATCTCAAGCAGAAATTCAAAGAACAAACTTTATTAATAAAAAAAAACCATCCACGTTTTCATCAAGTCTCCCAAAATATAAAGCAATTCAAGATCCTTAAAAATAGCTAACAAACCCTAAACAGAAAATACGAAAATAAATAAAAGTCACTGGAGATAAATTCTGAAATTTAAAAGCAAAAAAACAGATAAAATTCCCAGACTTGGTGCTGCCACCAGTGGGCCTTCAGCTCGGGTCAAATCCAGCTACGGGTCCCCATTCGGGTCTGGTCCATCTGCATCAGTATGTAATAAGGTGATCCTATCTCTCACTTTCTCTTTCTCTTTATCATTGTCATGGTGGCGTTTTCAGGAATGATTAGGAGGGCATCCAATGTGGGTGATTCTAGAGGCATACCCCTTCCAAATAATGGGTCGACTCTTGATCACCATCTTTATGCAGATGATTATCTTATGATGGGTGAATGATCGGATCACAATGATAAAAAAAATGTTGCTAGATTGCTTTGATGTTTTTACTTATGATCGGGATTGAAAATAAAAATGGGGAAATCTTGCATATTTAGTATTGGAGCCGAGGAGGTGGAAGTGGATGGTATGGTCGGTGTGGTTAATTGTAAAACATGTTCGCTTCATTTTAAACATCTCGGCATTTTGGTTGAAGCGAATATGAATAGAGTGGCACATTAGAATTCTATTTATGATATATATTTTAGGCTCGGCTCTGACGTTGGAAGGTGGATACATTGTCTATTGGAGGAAGGGTGACTTTAATTAAGTTGGTCATGGAGGCCCTTACAAATTACTATTTCTCATTGTTTAAAGCCCCGACTTAGGTTATTCAAGGTTTGGAAGCTATTATTAGAAGATTACTTTGGGGAGCTTCGGTGAATAGAATAAAAAGGAGTTAGGTCTCGTGGGATAGGTTTGTGTCTCCTATAAAGGACCAGGTTTAGGTCTTTCCTGATTAAAAGATGCCAATATAGCTCTTCTTTCTAAATGGATGTGGAAATATAGGAACAAGCCGATGAATCTTTGGAAATACATTATCGATGCCTTACATGATACTAAAAGATGTTGCACGCTGCTTTCGGTTAATAATTCGATAACAAGTGTTTGGAAGAATATTGTGGGTATGATTGAGAAGGTGAAAGTTAACAATTTCAGTTTAAATCACTTGTTTAATGGTGTGGTGGGAGATGGTGAGAGCATTAGACTATGGCTTGATCCTTGGGTGTGTAATGAACCATTAAAGGATAAGTTTTTTAATCTTTCTAGGCTGGAAAATGAGAAGAAATGCAAAGCCTATGATCGGTTCAATAAAGATACAAACAGTTTCATGGGGTTGTGGAGCTGGTTACGCCTGCCGAGTTCAGAGGCTGAGCTAGATGAGTGGTCTAGTTTAATCAGGTTACTTGATTAGGTTAGGATGTCGAGTAGAAGGGATAGCTAGGTGTGGACAGGTGGGAGCCAAAGGAATTTCTCGGTTGGTACGGTTAGGAATTTTCTGAGGCGTGATGTGGATTATAGCAGTAATGTTGTTTTTTGATTGGTGCAAGTGGGTTTCGATGAAATGTGACATCTTTATGTGGAAAGCGGCTATGAACCGGGTCGCCACAGTTGATGCTCTTCATGCAAGGGATTGTTATGTTGGAGATTTATTGTGTGTCCTTTGTGAAGATGAGGCTGAATTAGTGGAACATCTTCTTTGCTCATGCTTTATCGCCACAGGAGATTGGAATAATATCAGCGCATAGTGCAAGGTTAGGCCGCTTTATATGTTTTGTGTGAAAGACTTGATGGATCTTCATGAACATATGGGGCTAGGTAGGGTGGTGAAAGAAGCTTTTAAAGGTATCTTAATAGGTTCGTGTTGGGTTTTATGGAAGGCAATAAATGAAAAAAAAGTTTTCGAATGCGGAGGTTAGAATTGAGACTATAATGCAAGATATCAAATTTCTTAGTTTTTTTATGGTATAGAAATAGATCGAATAATAGATCGGTGTTGTGGGATATATGATGTAAATATCTGATGTAAGGTGTTTTGTAGTGGTGAGCCTCTCTATTAAGAGTTGGTTTTTGTGAATAAACTTGGATTCATGAAATTGTTAACACTAGGTAGTGATCAAGCCAGTAAATAAAACTTTGTTTTAATCTCTCAAGTCATGTAATTAATGAGTATGAAATTCAAACCAATTTAGGGTGGAGGGTATGGTTAATCACTCTAGGGTGATTGAGTGAAATCCTACCCAATAATATTATGTCATGTCAACTCCCCATTTTGCACTCAATCAAGGGGTATGGTTAATCACTCTAGGGTGTTTGAGTAGGTTAAAAAATAAAAAATTGTGATTGGTTGAAAGGGGTTGGGACCCACCATTAGGCTGGAGGGTGTGGGGGCGCCACCCAACCCAGTTGGCACTCTATAGCGCCCCACCCCCGCCATCGTCCACACCCCCGACGCTATGCCGGGGCGCCATTGAACGTCCGCCACCGTGGTAACGAGCTCGAAAGGCTTTATCAGGTGGGGCCCACAACTTGTAAACCAATCAATTTTTTTTTATTTTGTTTAATAGGGGGCTCCATCCACACCCTGCAATTTAAAGAGGGCTCCATGGCTGAGTTGGATCCTAGGTGGCGCTGACGTGGAGCTTAGGTGGACTTGATAAAGCCCATGGGGCTCCAACCACACCCTATAGCCTTAAACCTCCCTCCCTCCTCCTTCCCTCCTCTTCCCGCATCGGTGAATATACACCGAAAACAATCAAAATTTCGGTGACTCAAACAGGTGGGGGTGGTCACCGATCGGTGAACTCCATTCACCGAACTTGTTTACCGAAGCTATACCCTCCACCCTTATACGCATATGTATACGTTTCACGCTTTCTAATCAATATTGATTATAAAAAATATTAAGTACTAGCCTAAGATCCCGCGAGTTTCGCGGGTGGCTTAATACAAACATATAATATCTACTGTTATTGAAGCCCATGTAAATCATCATTTTTGTTCTAGGCCTTTCCAAAGTTAGGCTTCACGTCTAAGGATCGTGATGCGTGTGAAGTGTTATATATATTAGGTGTATATTTTAAGCCCCTTTAACACTTATTTTTAGCCAAGTTTTAAATTTATAAAACACGATATTTCACTAACACTAAACACACATATGGGCAAGTGCACCCATCGTGAGCGTAGTATAGTGTTGGTAAGATACCGAGGTCGTCCAAGGACACAAGAGCTTTTAGTACCGGTTTATCCTCAACGTCTAATCAAAATAAAAAAGTTTAGAAAAATGCTTTAAACTAAGAAAAATAAAAACTAACTAAAAATGCTGAAAAATAAAATAAAAAGAAAAACAGATAGACAAGATTAATCACTTGGTTCCGACTCGTATCTAGTGTAACCTTTGATTATTTCCGCACTTTTGCACAATTTTAAGAGATTATCTTAGTTATTGTAGTAGGCCCCTCTTTTGAAGGTAACGTTACCCTCACCCCAGTAGTTTGAGTCAGCAATGATACAATCCTAAAAGGGTGGATTATTGGAAGATAATTAATTAAGTTATTAATGCAAATTATGGTAGGCCCCTCTTTTGGAGGTGACGTTACCCTCGACTAAGTAGTCTGAGTCAGCAGGGATACAGTCCTAAATAGCCGGGTTATAGTATTAATAGTAGTTAACTTATGAGGGGATCAAAGAGTTTGGACCCCCGCCATCCAATACCGTTAAGTATTGAAGGAGGTCCTACTAAATTTGACCCAGGTCCATTGCAGGACCTCTAAACGCTGAACAATGGCAAGACCTTTACCAAACTGTTCCCTTAACCCCCGACCAGGTAGCCAACATACCTCCATATAGACCGTGGAGATATGAATGGTGAAAATCTTTTATTTTATATAGACAGTAAAATAATGCCAAGACACCACGGACAAACGATAAGGAAAGATCACCTTCAACATAAGCAACTAGTTATTAAAGTCATTAATACAAAACCAAGTAAAAAGTGCAAAAGATTAGAAATAAAAAGTATTATACTAGACACTTTGTCTTCACCAAGTGATGTAAGAGACTTAGGCAAACATGGCCTTGATTGTCAAGAACCCTTACGATCAATCTTGGATCCCGAGACGACTCACACACTCTACGATGGACAATGGATGATGGTGGTGGATGATGGTGTTATGGTGGTGGTGGGTGGTGGGTGAAGTGTGAGAGAGGTGGTGTGCCAAGGGATGGTTTGAGCTTGAGCCAAGCACTCCTATTTATAGCCTGTACAGAAGCCTGGGCACGGCCCCGTGTCCACCCTTTTCTCTTTCTTCATTAATATAGTTTTTCTTTATTAGCTCCACACGCCCCCGTGTCAGCTGGGCACGCCCCCGTGCTCAAAAGCATATCTGTACTATCAGATTTGGCAAGATTCTGCGTATCTTTGCGTTGACCACGGCCCCGTGTCCGCTGGGAACGGCCCCGTGGTGGGCAATAGAAGCTTCTACAGGTTTGTCTTTAATGCCAGGGCTGTCCATCCTGAGCACTGCCCCGTGCTGAGCTGGGCACGCCCCGTGCTGAGCTGGGCACACCCCGTGCTGAGCTGGGCACGCCCCGTGCTCAGCTGGGCACAGCCCCATGCTCAGCTTTCTTCTTGTCTTTGCTTTGGGAGATGCTGTCGAGGGGGTCGGGCATGCCACGTTTGTTCCTTTTCTTGTATTTATGCTAGATTTAGCTGCCCTTTTTGCTTCTTTTGTTAATTTGAGCTCATTTAATCCTGAAAATACAAAAGGAAGACAAAAGCACACTTTTTCCAACATTAGTACTAAAAAAGGGTTAGTTTTATGCCACAATTGATGTAATTTATATGTTGCATTTTGCACACATCAAATACCCCCACACTTGAATCTTTGCTTGTCCTCAAGCAAAACTCTTTATAATGTGGCTTTACACTCCAAAATGGAATGGGTAGAAGAGAAGGTTTTTGGGCTTGTCATAGAGTGTCGGGATTTCCAAGATTCTTTATTAAGTTTTATTTTTATTTATTTACAATCCTATTCGTCATGATTTATTTAAAACTTTTCATAAGATAAATTACTTATTAGGGCATAACATGCCTTTGTAAAATTTTATTTATATACATGTTCACATACCTCACGGGGATCACTCAACACTCGGCCGAAAATGTATTTTTTTGTGGATCACTCGAGAGCGGCATGGAACTTACTCCTACCATAAGCTTGCCAAGCAATCAATCCTTCTCCTTTTTAACTTATATACCTTTGTAAATATCAAGAGGACTTTGTGGGTGAAGGGTTAGGCTTGGGTTAAAGGTAGGTGGTTGGGTTAGTGGTTAGTAGAAAAAGGGCGAAAAGCGTAACAAGTGTCGGTTTTCGTAAGACTTTTTACTTTTCCACTTTTATTTTTTATGAAGCTATTTTTCAAAAAAAGTCATTTTTGATAAACTTGTTTGTTTATTTGCTTTTGCTTCATAATCAACTTTTTCTCTTTTTTTTTCTCTCTTTTTTTTTTTTTTTTGAATAGTCATACGAAAAACCGAACTTGTTACTAAAACAAAGGGTTAAAAATGAAAAAGGTTTTGGTGGGTAAAAGGGTGTTTGTTTTGGGTTATGAAATGAAAAGGTTTAGGCTCAAAGGGGCTAACTAGGGGGATTTTGGGTAGGTGGTAAAAAAAGAAAAATAATGGTGTAGAAATAAAAAAGGGTTAGTCCTAATGCCTCCATCATTTACTTACTCGGGTTTAAGTTGGTAAGGACCGGGAATGTATCGTCGTGGCAAGTTCTAGAGTTGTAAGAACCAAGCGGCTATTCACACAAGAAACGAAAAATGAGCATTTAGTTTAATGATATGTATTTGTATGCTCAATAAAGGCTCAAAACTCACTTTTGTGGAAATGGATTTTTATGTGATCAAGTATATATAATCAAATTTTAACTAAGCTTGTCATGCCTTTTCATAATTTTGTTATGTTGGTTCTTTTTATCACGACGCCATCGGTTGTAAATTTGTAAAAATATAACCTTTTTAGAATTTGAAATTCCCAAGTTAAACCTAGACAAGTAAAAAAAATGAAATTTTTTGAAAAAATTTGGGGTGATTAGCGGTTCCAATAGAGTTTTGTGTAAGGCTTGTTATTAGGACTTGCATGATTCAAGGTTTTAGCATCCCCCCCACACTTAAATTACACATTGTCCTCAATGTGTCCCAAAAATAAGTTTTTCGGTTGATTAAAATGTGTAAAAGTGGGTTAAAAACAAGATTTTATGGTACTGGGTAGCTGAACACGGGGTGGTGTTGGCTGAGCACGGCCCAGTGTCCAGACTGCCAGTACCAAAAGTAAACAGAAGGCTGGGCACGGGGGCGTGTCCAGTGAGCACGCCCCCGTGTCCAGGTACCTGAACTGGGCATTTTCTACAGAACCTTGGGCACGGGGTGTGTTGGGGTGAGCACGGCCCCGTGCTGAACTTGCTGTAATGAAGAAAAATCGTCGGGAGGCTTTGTTTTTGTGTATGGGGTGTTGGTTCAAGCTTCCCTTAGTATCCTTCACCATCCCGAGTGTGTTTTATTCCTGAAAATTAAAACTAAACTAGAAAATATAAAAGTTAATCTAAATTAAAACTACGGATAGTTCCGCGGAATGCCTCCATGGTGCGCCACGTTTATAAAGGTCCTTGGCTAGACCCACCTTATCAGGTGGTTCTGGCTCATCTTCAATTAGGGGGTCGTCATTGCCGAATGGATATTTCATTGATCGCTCAAAGTCGACACTTTTTTTGAATGCCCCTAAGTGAAGAGGTAGATTGTTGTACTTCCGGTTTTTCAAAGCTTCGTGAGTTTTTACAAAGGGGCGTCCCAACACTAGAGGAGCGTCATTGAGGATGACAAAGTCGGTTGGGATTACCATTTGATTTGTTTGAACCAAGACATCCTCAACTACACCGATTGATTTTATTATTTTCCGATTAGATAGAAAAATGGGTATTTGAAGTGGAGAAAAATCACTAATACTTAATTTTTCGAAAATGTAGTTGGGCATTATGTTAACACAAAGATCTTTATCGATTGTGACATTACTAATAAATGAATTTTGAAAAAAACATGGAACCGGTGTAATGTTAATTTCAAATGGGTCTTCTTTTATTAGCGAGGTTTGATCATTAGTTAACTTAACACTTACTGTTTCGTCAATTTTAGTGTTAGTGTTTAACTCTTTTAAAAACTTAGCATGAGTGGGTACTAAACAATGATTTTCAAAAGAAGGTGACAAGAGATTAATTTCTTCAAAATTAGACTCTTCTTGAATTTTAACGTTGTCGGACTCACCTTTTTCGTTGTTTAACTCATGTGTCGGTTTTTCACTTACTTGTTCTTCCATTTTTACACTTTCAGTTATCTCTTCCTTTTTTAATTCTTCTCTTGCGCGGGACTCCTCTTCCCTTGCGCGAGATTCTTTTATGCAACGATCGATAACTCTAATGTGTTCTAATATCTTATCGGTCACTTCGGTTATAGAAAAAGAATCAGGGTTTTCAAAGCTTGAATCCGGTTGTTCGATCCTTTGTTCCTCATAATACCCATATGAAGTAGATGGTTCACACCATTGTTCTTCATTGTAAGTATATGATGGATAAGGGTCGTAATTTTGTTCTTCATAATACTCATATGAGGTGGGTTGTTCACGCCATGGTTCCTCATAATAAATATACGAAGGTGGTGGCTCATATCTTGGTTCCTCAAAGTATGAGTAAGAAGGCTCATACCTTGGTTCATCAAAATATGAGTATGAGGGAGGAGGTTCATACCTTTGGTCTTCATAGGATGTGAATGAAGTTGATGGCTCGTACCTGGGCTCCTCATAGTAGGTGTATGAATTGGATGGTTGATATGAGTGATTATTTTGAACCGAGTGCAGATTTCTACAATTAGTGCAATAATTACCCCTATAATCATCCTCCTCATAGGTGTAGTTGTAACCTCCTGAGTATTGATCCATGAGAATCACTCAGCAGACCACAACCAAGTCTTGAGATCAGAAAACAAAAATAAAAATGGAAACAGAGGCTGGACACGGCCCCGTGTTCAGTGAGCACGGCCCCGTGTTCAGAATCTGTATCTGGGCGTTTTAATTAAATTTACTGATTTCGTTGAGCACGGGGCGTGTTCAGTGAGCACGGGGCGTGTTCAGTGAGCACGGCCTGTGTTCAAGCTACTGTTACTGGGTGTTTAAAAAAAAATCTGCAGCACGGCCCCGTGTTCAGCGAACACGGCCCCGTGTACAGGTTACTGTAAATGCAAATCTAACTAAAATGCAGAAAAATGTGCGCGCTTTTAAAAAGGTTTTGAAAAACTGATTAGGCCGTCGATTTTAAGCTTTCTTAAAATCCTCGTGTCCCCGGCAACGGCGCCAAAAACTTGATGCGTGTGAAGTGTTATATATATTAGGTGTATATTTTAAGCCCCTTTAACACTTATTTTTAGCGAAGTTTTAAATTTATAAAACACGATATTTCACTAACACTAAACACACATATGGGCAAGTGCACCCATCGTGAGCGTAGTATAGTGTTGGTAAGATACCGAGGTCGTCCAAGGACACAAGAGCTTTTAGTACCGGTTTATCCTCAACGTCTAATCAAAATAAAAAGTTTAGAAAAATGTTTTAAACTAAGAAAAATAAAAACTAACTAAAAATGCTGAAAAATAAAATAAAAAGAAAAACAGATAGACAAGATGAATCACTTGGTTCCGACTCGTATCAAGTGTAACCTTTGATTATTTCCGCACTTTTGCACTATTTTAAGAGATTATCTTAGTTATTGTAGTAGGCCCCTCTTTTGAAGGTGACGTTACCCTCACCCCAGTAGTTTGAGTCAGCAAGGATACAATCCTAAAAGGGTGGATTATTGGAAGATAATTAATTAAGTTATTAATGCAAATTATGGTAGACCCCTCTTTTGGAGGTGACGTTACCCTCGACTAAGTAGTCTGAGTCAGCAGGGATACAGTCCTAAATAGCCGGGTTATAGTATTAATAGTAGTTAACTTATGAGGGGATCAAAGAGTTTGGACCCCCGCCATCCAATACCGTTAAGTATTGAAGGAGGTCCTACTAAATTTGACCCAGGTACATTGCAGGACCTCTAAACGCTGAACAATGGCAAGACCTTTACCAAACCGTTCCCTTAACCCCCGACCAGGTAGCCAACATACCTCCATATACACCGTGGAGATATGAATGGTGAAAATCTTTTATTTTATATAGACAGTAAAATAATGCCAAGACACCACGGACAAACGATAAGGAAAGATCACCTTCAACATAAGCAACTAGTTATTAAAGTCATTAATACAAAACCAAGTAAAAAGTGCAAAAGATTAGAAATAAAAAGTATTATACTAGACACTTTGTCTTCACCAAGTGATGTAAGAGACTTAGGCAAACATGGCCTTGATTGTCAAGAACCCTTACGATCAATCTTGGATCCCGAGATGACTCACACACTCTACGATGGACAATGGATGATGGTGGTGGATGATGGTGTTATGGTGGTGGTGGGTGGTGGGTGAAGTGTGAGAGAGGTGGTGTGCCAAGGGATGGTTTGAGCTTGAGCCAAGCACTCCTATTTATAGCCTGTACAGAAGCCTGGGCACGGCCCCGTGTCCACCCTTTTCTCTTTCTTCATTAATATAGTTTTTCTTTATTAGCTCCACACGCCCCCGTGTCAGCTGGGCACGCCCCCGTGCTCAAAAGCATATATGTACTATCAGATTTGGCAAGATTCTGCGTATCTTTGCGTTGACCACGGCCCCGTGTCCGCTGGGAACGGCCCCGTGGTGGGCAATAGAAGCTTCTACAGGTTTGTCTTTAGTGCCAGGGCTGTCCATCCTGAGCACTGCCCCGTGCTGAGCTGGGCACGCCCCGTGCTGAGCTGGGCACGCCCCGTGCTCAGCTGGGCACAGCCCCATGCTCAGCTTTCTTCTTGTCTTTGCTTTGGGAGATGCTGTCGAGGGGGTCGGGCATGCCACGTTTGTTCCTTTTCTTGTATTTATGCTAGATTTAGCTGCCCTTTTTGCTTCTTTTGTTAATTTGAGCTCATTTAATCCTGAAAATACAAAAGGAAGACAAAAGCACACTTTTTCCAACATTAGTACTAAAAAAGGGTTAGTTTTATGCCACAATTGATGTAATTTATATGTTGCATTTTGCACACATCAGTCGCCAGATGGATATCTTCTGGACCAAATATTAAAACACCAAATAAAACTTTAGAATGAAAAGGTAACATAAAGCATTGATGAAGCATGTCGGAACTAAATCACAACATACCACTATATTTTGCGCTTGAATATATGAAAACTCATGGTGTATAAAATCATAATGTCCGACCTTTTCAAATATTATAACTTCATATGGTATCAAAAAAGGTCTTTCGAAATCTGAGAAACGTCGTGGATAAAGTAATGCATACTAAACAACTTTAGTATTTTAACAGTTCACTTATGTTGTTCGCCAAAGTGAATGACGACAGGTTTCTTGAGACTTTCTGATGTGAAATGATGATCCATATACTTCCTTGGCAAAAACTGTGAAGAACAACATCTATCAATTACAAAAAAAAAAATAAAAAAAAAATAATAGATGGTTTGACTAATTTATTTTACAAATAGCTTACCAGATTGCCAAGTTCTGGGAATAACATAACATGATGAAACTCATTCTTCAAATCATCTTCACCATCAAATTTGTAATGACGAATTTTGAAAGTGTTATCTTTGATGACTTCAAATAGAGTAATATCCTTGTTTTCAACACCAAGACTATTAACAACTTTAGCCCAACCTTTACAGATACAGTATCAAATCAATGTCGGTTTGACTATAGCCGTCAAAAAATCACCACCATCTGTCTTGAGAATGACAGACCCAACAGGATAGCCTTGTAGTCCAATGTCCAAGTTATACAATGTTGGTAAAGGCTGTATATGTGAATACAAATGTAAGTATGCCTTTACGGAAAAAACATGAAAAAACAAACTTACATAATACATATATGTAGTAATTCTTCGTCGCTAAAGGTTTCAAACTTTGTATTTAGTAGAATTGGTTTTTTTATTCAAAAGGGGGTGGCGGCGCAACTTGTTACCCGACTACCTGCCATTGCTTTGTAATTGCCCTTTTTTTTAATTTTGTTTAATAGGGGGCTCCATCCACACCCTGCAATTTAAAGAGGGCTCCATGGCTGAGTTGGATCCTAGGTGGCGCTGACGTGGAGCTTAGGTGGACTTGATAAAGCCCATGGGGCTCCAACCACACCCTATAGCCTTAAACCTCCCTCCCTCCTCCTTCCCTCCTCTTCCCACATCGGTGAATATACACCGAAAACAATCAAAATTTCGGTGACTCAAACAGGTGGGGGTGGTCACCGATCGGTGAACTCCATTCACCGAACTTGTTTACCGAAGCTATACCCTCCACCCTTATACGCATATGTATACGTTTCACGCTTTCTAATCAATATTGATTATAAAAAATATTAAGTATTAGTTACTGAATTAGCTATTTTGAAAGTAATAAATTAATAAACAACTTTAATAAATAACTCCTCTGTTGGGTTTGTGGAGGCTTGGGCCTCGGTTTGGGGCCGGGTATCTGCTGAAGATCCTGAAGACTTTTTTTAATTGGGTTTTTAATGAAGTTGAAGACATAGGAAGTATTGGACTAACCTTGTATCTCTTATTATGGCACACATATGTTTTCTTAGACTAATGGGTATGGGGGCCGGCTGAGGCCCGGCTAGGACCGGCGCCGGTCCCTCACACCACCCCCCTCATGTCCGGCCCGGCTCAACCGGCTCCCCACAGCCGGGTTAGCCGTGCCTCTCTCCTAACACACATACATCTATACATACATACATATATATATATATATAGAGGCCGGTTATCATACAAATCCTCTAATCGTACATTATGTACGCTACAACAACAACAACCGTACGATCATCTCATTAAAAGCGCGTGTTTAAACAATTAAATTAATCTAATTAAAATTAATAAAAGAAACCGCCAAGGTTATAATTTTCCATAGCGAGAACAAAACCCCTGATTATCAGCACCCAAAAACTCAAAATCATTCTCCTTCTCCAAAACATTACCTGCAACTCATTGCGATTTCAACTACGATTCACTGCTACTCTCCATTGCGATTTCAACTACGATTCAATGAATATTGAGAAAAGAAGCAAAGCAAACAACGACAGACCACAAGCGAAGAATATGAATCCAGGTATCTATTTACATTTGCGATTTAAGGTGTAATATACAGGGGCTTTAAAATCAAATGCGATTTTGTTTGTTTATTAACGTTTTACCTGAAACATATAGTTCTATAACATTATATATTGATAACAACTTCAATTTTGCTAGGGTTTATTGCAGGAATATTTATTTGTTAGGTTTTGCATTTTTTATGCACTTTTCTTAATGATACTGATGGGTGTGCGATATCATAAAGGATTTTGTTGTGGTTTTAATGACATTTGCGATTTCATATGATAAAAAGCTAGTATGTATAAGTTTTTTTGTTTTAGGTTAAATTAGATTTGCGAATTGATATAAATGCAAATGCGATTTTATATGATAAGTTAGTTGTATTGTTTAGGTAATGCTTATGAAACAAATGCGAAATCATAACTCATAAATGCAAATTGATAAAACAACACATGCGAATTGATATCTAACACATGCGAATTGATGGTATGTATAAGTTTTTTTTTGTTTTAGGTTAAATTAGATTTGCGAATTGATATAAATGCAAATGCGATTTTATATGAGAAGTTAGTTGTATTGTTTAGGTAATGCTTATGAAACAAATGCGAAATCATAACTCATAAATGCAAAATGATAAAATAACAAATGCGAATTGATATCTAACACATGTGAATTGATGACTTGTTGTGCATGATTAACTGACAAATGCGATTTGTGTAAGTGTTTTTAACTATAGCTTGCGATTTTGTAGAAATAGAATCTGATGAAGACTTTGAAGGACCAATATCAACTCTGATAAAAATTAAAAAGAATAGAAAGAGATTGGTGATTCAAGAAAGTTCAGAAGATGATGAATATGTTAAGCCACCCCCAAAAAAGAAAAAAACATGAGAAGAAAGAAGATAAGAGAAAATCAAAGATACTCACAAAAAAACATTAAAAAAAAGGGCAACAACCTAAAACAGAACATAGAGAGTTTTTCAAATACAGCAATGAAGCAATACTGCCGAGATGCCAACCTAACTCATATATGGATACTGTTAGAAGATTTTCAAAAAAACAGATAGATGATGTTAGGGATATGGGGTTTGGAGCTATTCTTGATATCAACATCAACCATATTTCGACACGATTGGCATATTGGCTAGCAAGAAACTTTGACGAGAATTCCGATGAGCTAAACTTGGGAAAACACAAAATAAAAATAACATCGGACACAGTTTTTGAGGTATTTGGAATACCAAGAGGGCCAAAGAAGGTTGAGATAATAACCGATAAGAGAAAAGTCAAAAAGCAAGACAAAATTGAAAAAAGTCAAGAACAAGGAAATGCTGTTAGGGATACATTCATCCACCAGTGGGAGGAAAACAGGAGAATTACCCATGGCTTAATTGCAGATACAATGGAAAATCAAAGAGACGGAGGGAGCCTGTTTAAATTAAACTTCCTAGTATACTGGATGACGTTCTTTGCGGAGATTACAAAGGCAACACTTGCAAATGATAGATGTTTGCTTGGTGTAGAAGATGTTGAGGAAATAAAGAATCTAGATTGGTGCTCATTTCTACTCGACACCTTGCATCGTACACGAGCAGGCTGGAAGAACTACAAAATACAATTTGTGGGACCTGTTGCCTTTCTTACGGTATACATTACTACATTTAATAACACATTTATAATACTAGTTTGTTTTGTTATATAATTAAATGATCTTGCGATTCATACAGCTTCTGTACACACATGAGTACAACAACAGGCTTACCCTGTTTGAGAAAGCTGTGGAAATACCGGTTATTCGTTATATCACATCTTCAGAGATTGATAAAGTCGAAGAACAAATTTCGGATAACGGACCTATATGGATATCAAGTGAGAGTGAAGAAGAAGAAGAAAGTGAAAAAGAAAATGAAGAAGAAAATGAAGAAAAGAATGAAGAAGAACATGGTCCTCCGGAGGATGATTATACACTACGACCACCGGTTGACACGATGATAAGCTACAAAAGAAGGACTGCGCGCGCAGTACAAAACGAAGAAACCGGGGAAGAGCCAAAATATAAGGAGAACATTGATGAGTTCATGGATTTCAGTTTTGAAATCAATGAAATGTCTCAGATGAACATTGACTTTGAAGTTGGAACGCAGACGCAGAAAATGATGGATTATTGCAACACTCCTGCTCAACTTTCACCGTCGGTATTCTATGACACAGCCAACGAACAACAACTACAGGCTTCGAGAGCAAACAAAAAGGTAATGGTATAAAAATGTTAATTTAACTTATTTAACTTTATCAATTATATTTAACTTCTATACTGATATTACAGAATCTGTTGAAAAATATGAAAGCAAATGTCAAAAAATACCTTAAAATGGTTCGAGATGTTCAAGAGATGAACAACTTAGTGTCAGAGGCAAAAACTAAGTGTTTTTGGGATGTTGAGGTTATGAATGCTTGTAAGGAGTGGGATCAAACGCTTCAGAATAATCCCATCTGTGTGCCACCTGAACCGGTTCAAGAACATGAACCTGCAGCCTCTCCTGTTCATCAAGACCCTGAAAACCCAGCTTCTGAGGTTCATCATGAAGTTGATACAAACAAAGAAGGTAAAGAGGATGAAGAAGCACAAAAAGTAATATCCAGTGTTTTGCTTCAAATGGCATCAGAAGGTAACACATGCGAAATCAATATTAACACATGCGATATAATGTAAAAAATCACTAAAAATTATACATATGCGAAACCTATGAAAAACACATGCGATACTATCAAAAAACATTTTAGCTTTGATTTCGCACATGATGTCATGTATACACCTGCGATTTTGACTCTGCTGTATTAAATAAAATAATTTTAATCTATAGGTACACTGCAACCAGATGATGGAGGAGTCACAGACACCCTTATTGCAAAAATTCAAACAGTGGAACCGGGTGTATATGCTTACCAAACAACTGCCAATGGTAATAAAAACCCTTTACTTTATGACAAAAATTAAACATCATAAATTATTGTATATCTTAAATTACTCTGGCATGCAGAAACTGGTGAAAATGAAAGTGTTGTCGAAGAGACAGTGAACTTGGCAGAATCTACACAAAAAGTCCAGGAAGAAGTGCCGGAAAAAGACCCCCAACAACTCGATACGGACGATGATATTGAAAAGGAAATGGAACCTGAATGCCCTCAGGTAACTGCTGAAGAATTGCATTCAGTTGAGTTGGTTTTGAGCATAGTACCAACATTGGTAGAAGATAAAGGAAAAAAACCAACTAGAGGGAGAAAAACCACAAAGCCAGAGCAAGTTCCAAAACAAGTTATACCAAAAGGGTTAAACGAACTACTTTATAAGACAATAGAACAAGCAAAAATAAGAGGTGAAAAAAGATGTGCAGATCTTGGAGACAAATTTTGTTCACCTTACTGCAATAGAGTGGTGAACATGCATGAAGCACTCTTGACCCAAGAATTAAGTGTGATCCGCTTCACATTTGCTACCTTTGCAGGCTTGCAGTAAGTAGAAAAACATATATCAACAAACAAACATCTAATAAAAATATACACAAAACAAAAACTAATTATTTATTTTATGCCTGACAGAGAAGAGTTTTACCGATCCAAAACTGAGGTTGCAACATTCAAAGCTGTGTTTGAAAGCTTCTTCAGGGAACAATACGTAGCATCAAACGGAATAGATGCATTTGTAGATATTCTAAACCTTGAAGAGAAGAAAAGGGATAGAAAATCATCACCACACAGATTCTTCTTGTATTCCACAATGATGGTATGTTTTCATATACATTTTGTCATTTTAAATTTTAAAACATAAATGAATAATAATGATTTCGCAAACTAGTTATCTCTAAATCGCATGTATTATGGCAGAATTTTTGCTTTTGAAACATTTTCATACTGTTTGTAAAATATCGCATGTGTTGTATATACTATTCGCATGTGAAAAAAATCAAATGTTTGCCTTTCTACCACTGTTGTAATTTCGCATTTGGTACATACACTATTCGCATTTGGTACATTGTTTGCATGGATTTTGACTCTGGTTACATAACATACAGCCGAGTATCTGTTACGACGAGGAGAAATACACAGACAACCAACGACTCAAAATATTTGCCTCTAATTTTGAAGACATGTTAAATAGATTTGAGGTAAAAAAACTTGAATCGGTTGACCTGGTCTTTATTCCGGTACTTCAAGGTGACCACTTCTATGTCTTGTGCTTCAACTTGAAATCCGGCAAAATTGAGCTGATTGACAATTCAGCTGCAAAACAAGAGTTTAAGGAAAGATACAAGGAGCTTCCAGACATACTGGTAATACAAAACCCTATACTTATACAAGTTATATTTTTATGTAAAAAGCTACTAACACAATGTTACAATGTTACAGAGAAGGGTATTGGTTTTATACCTAAAAGATGCTTTAAAACCAACACCGGCTATAGAACAACTTGCAACCTCAGTGATAGAAAGAAAGGAAATGGTTTGGAGGACGAAGAATAACGGCGTAGACTGTGGAGTGTTTACGATGCGTCACATGGAAACCTACAAGGGAGACCAAAAACCATGGGTGACAGGATTTGTGAATGAAGATGAAGTAAACAACAGACAGAAAGCACAACTTCATCTCCTAAGGACAAGATATCTCAGCAAAATCATTCTATCAGAACACAACATTCATCGTCTAAAAATAATTAAAATGGCCAATGATTTCGACAAAAGGAAAGACAAAGAGAGGTATATGAAAGATCTGGATAATATAATCCCAGAAAGGATGAAAACATATTTTGACAGGGACAATTAAAGTTCAATTGATGATGTACTTATGTTACATATTTCATCTGTTTCAACTGCTTTAGTTCTCTTATTAATTTCGAATATATATTGGTGTTTCTTAACTTGCAATTGTGTTCTTATTTCGCATGTGTTTTGAATGAAAATCGCATGTTTCAAATTGAATTATTAAAATTTGCGAAAAACAATTCCATTACATGACAAAACATGCTAATTTATTGGAACATACACCAAAAAAAAAAAAAAAAAACAGTTCATTCAAAAGATGAAAGAAACTCTATTTTCATCTTCATTGAGCATCTTAATATAGTTATTGCACCAGCCAACTCTTTCAACTGTTTCTTATCCCTCTCACCCAAATCCACCATAAACATAACTGCAATTTCTTTAAGACTACTCACTTGCATCTGGGATAACAAGTTCAGAATTTCTTGTCTTCTCTTCATGTTTTCTGTTACACGAGAAATATTGGCTTCCAACATCTCTTGACAAGTTTGATCCTCTTGAATCTGTTGCTGAATCCTTTCCCTCAAAACCTGCTTGATACTTGGTTCAGAAGAAGAAGAAGAGGATGATGGTAGATCTGCCATTTTTTAATTGGATGTTTTCAATAGTAATGAAAACATAAAATATATAATCAAAAAAAAATTATTGATATGAATTATTGAAATCAATTATTGAACTGAATTATTTGATTTCAATAATTGAAACACACTGTGCAAAAATAAAAATAATTACTCATAAAAGATTGGGAAATCAAAAGCACAATTGATAAAAATCTTTAAGGTTTGCGAAATCTCGAATTAAACTTGCGAAATTATATATATAACTTCATTGTGTGCGAAAACACTATATTTAAACATGCGAATTTATGCAACAGATCCATTCCTTTACTAGTTGGATTATTTTAACGCATCACATGCGATATATAAAAAGACACATGCGATATAGTAACACAACAATTAATTCCAATAAACACTTAACTTCTACCCCCTGATTATAAATCTAATAAAAAAAAACTACAAATGAAAAAAAAACCCAAAACTCACCTAAATGACGAATCAAGCAGTTTCTGAAAATGGCCGTTCTGTGTGGAATCAATCAAAACCCTACAATCGAATTCAAAAACGAAGAATACTTGAATGGAACGGTTAGGAAACGAACTCCATAATTGACGGTTAGGAAACGAAGAATAATTGACGGGATTCAATGATTAGCAGTCGTAAATGTTAGATTATAATGTCTGATATACCCTTATTTGTTAAAATTGAATCAGGACACGTGTATGGCTGCTGTTGTAGCGTACATAATGTACGATAGTGAGATTTGTACCATACTCTTTACCTATATATATATATATATATATATATATATATATATAAAGGGGTTCATCCCCCACCCCCATAGGTTCATCCCCTTCAAGCCGAGCCTACGTGGCGGCTCATCTCCTCCAAGCCCATCCTCTCCATACCCTTTTGTCTTATAATTCCTCGTCACGAGAGTTGAGAGCATAGCAATAATAAATTCCTAGTTGTAGCCGTGGACATAGGTTTCTCATTGAAATAGAACTACGTAAATTCTTGTGTCTCGTGTTTGTTTTACTTTTCTGCAGCATGATTGTCTTGTTGAAAACCCGAATCCCTAACTTCCTCTATATTACATTCACATATGTGAAAGTAACAGGTTTTAAATGAACTCAATGTTAACGATGTAACAATGGTAAAAAAACAAATGTTTTGTATAACAATTTTACTCTTCATTATCGTTAATTATTTTTTTATAACTTATTTGTGAGTTTATTACATCTATACATATAATAAAATAAACCACTTTGAGGACACTTGTCATCATATTAGGTCATGTCTTATGGATAATTATAATTTTAGTTTAATCTCTTCTAATTAATTATAGATAATCCTCCTACTAAATATTTATTTAGTTTAATTATTACTTTTATATTTATCTATTTACTTCAAATTCAAACTTAGTTATCTAATTTGATATTAAAGTAAATTACGATTTTAGCCCATGTGCTTATATCACTTTTAAAAAAGACGTTGTGGGCTCAGATGTTAAAAGATTCGTTTTTTGGCTAAAAGGGTAAAACTGATATCACCACAGGGGCCAAAATCATAATTTACTCTTGATATTAACTATATATTTGAATGTTTTGTTTAGTTTGGCCGTGTAATAGATGAGGTTTTTTAAGATATAAGTTTTTATTATTTGATATATAAAATTAGATTTATTCAATTCGTACAATACACGAGGTTTTTTTAAGGATATATAGTAAAGGAAATTAAATTTATTCAACCCGTGTAATACACATATTTTTAAAGATGTGACTTTTTTTTATTATTTGGTATATAAAATTATATTTATTCAACCCGTGTAATAAATGAGGTTTCTTAAAGATGTATTATTTTATTATTTGGTAAACAATATTGCATTTATTCAACTCGTGTAAAACAAACGGTTTTAAAGATATAACTTTTTTATTTGGTATATAATTTTATATTTATCCAACCCGTACAATATGGTTCTTACAGATATAACTTTTTATTATTTAATATATAAAATTATATTTATTCAACCCGTACAATAAAAGAGGTTTTTAAATATATATTGTTTTATTATTTAGTATATAAAATTCATTTATTCGACCCGTGTAATACACGGGGTTATAACCTAGTATGTTTATATTATACCACTAGGTTGTGGACCCCGTGTATTATACGAGTTGAATAAAGAAAACATATCCCGTAAGTAAAAGATGATACATACTATAAAAAAGTTGCTTAAGACCACCCATAATAAAAAAATGTCAATTTCTTTGAAATTTGAAGAATAATAAAATAAATTAACACATTTTAAGATGCTAATATATCATATATAATTATTGCTATTTATCAATATATACATGAGATAAAACTTACAATTTGAATTATGATAAATCTGCTAATACGCCTAAATCTTAATATTAGCTACAGATGCTAATATATCATATCTTGAATTATGACAACTTGAATTATGAATAATTTGAAATGGAAAGCTACAGATGATAAATCTGCTAATACGCCTAAATCTTAATATTAGCTAGAGCACATATTTCATTATTGGGTTTCACTTTGATATCATGTTTTGTTTTTTTTTTTTGTGCAAGGAATAGTAAAATTTATTTTTTTAAGTTATCACAAGAATTTTATATTAAGGTTTAAGGATTTTATTCAATTCGTTTTTTCTTTAGCTTGCTATACCGAGTGACGGTATCGTAACGAATCAAACTGATACCGATCGAAATTGAAATATTCCTGCTGCATTGTACGAGGGATTTCACTATTTATAACTTTAAATTATATATTATTGTTAACAAAGGAAAAAACTAAACTCATCCTACTAATTTAGGCTTTGGTTATACACACATCTCCCATTTTATTTATATATCCCTGGAACCCTATAGGAATCGTATAGGGCAATATGCTTCTTATAGTGTATTTGAAGTGCAAACTTTTCAGACCAATGATTAAGGAACCAGGGGAATCATATAGGGCAATACGGTTCCTCTGGGTTCAGGCGTATTGAGATATACGCTTCCTACAGTTGTATTTGAAGTAAAACTTTTCAGACCAATGATTAGTGGACCAGGGGAATCATATAGGGCAATACGTTCCCTAGAGGATTTTTTTTCGAGAGCAACATATAGTTGTTAGTATTTTTTTAGACTCTATTTTTTATAAAGACTAATTAAGTTGCTTTTTTGTTATAAAATTATATTGATTTTTTTGTTATAAATTTTAGAAAAGACGTAGTAAAATTAAGCAATACAACAAACTAAACATATCCATACATTGTAACTTATCAAAACAAACATGTCCAAATTAAACAAATATTACAAGTACTGAAAATTAAATTGTTCATACATCAAAACATAAAAATAAATTGTTCGTACATTACCGCGTCATATAAAAATAACATAAACCACTATCGTCATCAATCCTTATCATACTACTCGTCAGACTCCACGAGCTCCTCCTCCGCAAAGTATGGGCCACGCCTAGTAGAGGGTGACGGGCTGTGCAGTGTATAGGATGTGCCTGGAGCGTATAAAAAAATTAAACAAAATACTCATTACATAACATTAAAATTGTTCGTAGAAAATGAAAAAAAAACAAAAAAAAAACATACTTGCATGGAAAGGTCAGAAAGAGGAAAGAGCGACATCATCTGGCTGGACTGAGGAAAATGAGGCATTGAAAGTTCGGGCTGAGTATAGGACGGGCCGAAGGCCTATAAGAATTTAAACAAAATACCCATTACGTAACATTAAATTGTTGGTAGATAAATGAAATAAAAATAAGATAACATACCTGCATGGACGAGATGGGCTGAGTAAAGATCGGCATGGACGTAATGGGCTGGGTAAAGGATGGCATGGACGGGTCAGGCTCCTGCGTGTAGAACAGGCCCCGGTCCGGATAAACTCGTGGTGGTGGACGGGGTGGAACCGATATACCCATGTACTTATTAATGTACGCATCTAGTTAAAAAATAATTTGAGCCAACCGAGTCGAACCCGAACTGAGCGGACCTTTGCTCATGCTCGGTTTATTTCAAACCGAACTGATCCAAACCGAGCGCTCTTTTCAATCGAGCTGAATCGAACGAGCAAATTCTGAATATTTTTCGATCGAGCATCGGACTAGTCTCGAGCGTCGAGCAATTTGAATGTATATAGGGATAAGCTCGGTAACGGATTAGGAGACCATGTGATCCGTATTGCCCTATACGCTTCCTATACTTTTGTGACAAGGGAACCGTATTGCCCTATACACTTCCTATACTTTACTGAAAAGGGAACCGTATTGCCCTATACGCTTCCAATACGACTCCCAGACCTTTTCAGACTTATGGGAATCATATTGCCCCATACGTTTCCTATTGGGGTCACTTTTCAGACATTTTTAGTTCTGAACTACGTGCATATCAGGGAGTAGGTACATCATGCCAATAGGAAGCGTATTGCCCAATACGATTCCTATTGGTGTCACATTTAATGAGTTTAAATCCTACGGGAAGCGTATTAGGCTATACGTTTCGTATTGAGGGATGTGCAAAAATTTTGGGGATGTCAAGATTCCATCGCCCTTAATTTATCTCATCGATCAAATTTAAACTTAATGAGCTATGTAAATAGCTTCTACAACAATGAGAAACAACTTTTATATATATATATATATAGAGAGAGAGGTCGGTTATTGTACAAATTGCCATAACTACGTTGCGTACGAGATGCAGTATCAACATGCGATTTTTTTTAACATGCGATTTTGGTTTTTTTCAGCAACATGCGATTTTTTTTAACTTGCAATCTTTTTTTTTAACATGCGAGATTTCCTTTCTGGGGTTATAACATGCGAACTTGCCATAGCGCACGCTTCGTACATTAAGGCATTCTGTACGATACAGTTTATATATATATATATATATATAGGATTAGGTTCAAGAGTGAACACTAGTGTATTTACGAACTGAGCTAACTAATCCTGGCCATACACATGTGTAAATCAATGGCCAGGATTTGATGATAAAATCCTAGCCATACACGTGTGTAATAAATGGTCAGGATTTGTTCACTCAGTTCGCAAATAACTAGTGTTTACTCTAAAATATAGAGGCCGGTTATTGTACAAGAATGAACACTAGTTTATTTGTTCACTCAGTTCACAAATACACTAGTGTTTGATTTGTAGTTTGAATCACAAAGGAATTAGAGAGATATGATTTAGAATGATATTAGAAAGGGTTTAGATAAAAGGGGTGAATTGAAATGAAAGAGGATGGATCTATTTATAGATACAACATAAAAAGCAAGACAAATCATATCTGCTCTTCTCGTGGTCGATCTGGCAATCGTTGTCATCAATCATCGGACGACAAGTTCTTGTGTGTTTGCTGTTTTGTTTGTGAGCATTATTGAAGGGTGGTCCATAGGACAACCCTTAATGGTGTTAAAAGACGAGTTTATCCCTCATTTAATCATGTAATTATCTTGAATTAGATGACTACAGTTGCTTATGTTTCAGGCGCTAGGAGCTTAAAATGTGGGAAAACGCTACTTTGGATGGAATGGAGTGGATCGGGTCACACGAGGATGGAAAGAAGAAACAAAACAAGAAATCCAGGGGCCCGCCGTAAATTACGGTGGCTACCGTAATTTACGGTAGCCCCTGAAACATTCTAGAACTCCACCGTATTACAGTTTAAAGCCAGCGTAACACTTTGAAGTCTACCGTAATTTACGGCAGGTACCGTAAATTACGGTAGAGCCAGCGAGGAAAAACGTAACTGCCCAATTAAAACCGTTTTCAAGTGTCTTTTCATGTCAATGATGATTGGAGACGTTTCTCTGGTGTTCTTGGGCTAAAATTAGATTTGGCAAGTGATTGGAAACATTTCTAAACAATTCGGCTTGTATTTTGATGCTTATGAACTTTGATTTTGTTGGAAAGACGATTCACCAAGCCATGTCCGGCTAAACTTTCGGTGATCATCTTAGGTGAAGATTTCTATTATGACTCTTGTGTGTTCTCTTTGATTTATAGAATGATAAACTTGGTGTGTTTGCTATGCTTATTGAAGAAACACTGGTTAAATGTCCGGAATCAGATAAACTAGGGGGTTAGGTTTTGCATAAAAAGGTGGGTTTCTTCTCGTTCGGTTCAGGGGACAGATCTTCTTCTCTTCTCGATAGCTGCAAAACAACCACCGTTAGACTTGCCACGAGGAGAATGGGGGTTCTCTCCGTGACCACCCTCCGGTGTGAGAATAAGTATCGGTATATGAAGAAGAAGAAGAAGAAGTATAAATGAAGTGAATGTAACTTGAAGAGCATACCTAATTGATCCTTCTATTTATAACCAGAGTTTGGGCGGGAAAACCTGTTATTGAAATATTGACGGAAGATGCTAACTCCGTAATGTGGTTATTTTTCCTTCTGTTAATCTCTTGATCGAATGTGAGAGCACACGGGTCGCGATCTTTGATCAACGGCTGGGGTATCGCCACGTAGAAAGTGGGCAAGTGAAGATCTTCCTCTAATTCCGTGCCATCATCCTGACTTCAAGAGAGCCTGGGATGATGACACGTGGCCTGGCGGTTATAACCGTCTAGTGTTGCACGATAGGTTTTTCCAGAGGGTTACAGCTGTAATCATGTGTGGTTCCTTATCGTGTGGTATTAGTTCAGCAAATAATATCCAAGTCTGGATATCATTTATGCGGGAGTGTTGACTGGGATTTTTATCCCTGTCTGTTATGGAGAAAGGCGCAAGGATTCATTCGTTCCTTTTTGGCGCGCAGGTGTTGCTTGTTGTTTTCCTTCGAAGTTTTCTTTGTAGGACCAGTGCGCGGCCGCACAAGGTCTAAAGAGGTTTTAGAAAGGTGAGATTGTGGTGTGGTCCTAAGTACTCGAAGCGAGGTTTTTGGGACTTTACCCGTTCAAGTCCCCCCAGTCTAGTGTTGCTCTTATGCAAGTAAGGGAAGCACTGGACTTATGAGAGAGAAGGTGCTTTTTTGCTGTAGAGGTTTTTTGGCGCGAAAGTGGGGAATCTTCTAGGAGAAGATACTCTTGCTCATTATTCTTATTTTGAAAATCTTGACCTTGGGTCTGTAAAAAGGTGCAGTGATGACTGTTGACGTGTGACAGCTGTCATTGTCAGCTGTACGCTACTGACCGTGTTTCACACGCGCACGTGAACTCGCGTTTGTGCTCTTTCCCACTCGCTCCTAACGCTTGGATAACTGTGCCATCCCAAAAAAGGTGATGTTGCAGTTACCTAGGCTTTTTTATGGCGGTGAGTATATAATTGTTTTTAGTTACCTATTTTCGGTAATCATTACTTTCTTGAAAACCCCTTTCTTCTTCACCTTCTTTGTTAGTTATTTAGAAAGAATTTGCAATTTTCCTTTCTTATGTCAACCGGAGATCATCACGAAGACTCTACTGAAGAAATGGCTGCCGAACTTCCACCGTTGAAGTGGTCCAGGGCGACGTTTGATGGTTTGATTCAGAATTCAGACGGTGGCGGATGCTCCGGCCGGGTATATAACTTTGTTTTGGGATTTCTTTTCGGCAGGCAATTTCCGATTACCTGAAATAAAATTCTTTCTTGACATTCTCAACTATTATAAATTCCATATCTCCCAGATGCATCCTATTGGTATGGTTAGGGTTCGACATTTTGAATTTGTGCGTCGTACGATGCATATTGAACCAACAGTTCCTCGATTTCGAGTTTTTCATCAAATGCATTGCTCCCAAGGGTTCTATTCCTTCGTTCAAAGAGCGTCGACGAAGAATATTTTGCTTCAACCCCCAAAATCGTTCCATGACTAGAAGCAGAAATTCTTTTTTATTAAAATAGGGGTTATCCCGATGAGGATGACGTTTAAGGGAAAAGAGGATGTCCCCACTGAGACTATTCAGACTCCCGTTGATGAAAATTGGTAACAGGATTTGAAGGACGTTCCGTCAATTGCTTTGCCGGAAAAAGCCCTTGTTGGTGCTAGCATAAGTCTGAATTGGAGGATGAATCGGGAAGATAAGCCGGTGTATATGGAAGGTGAGAAAGTTAAGATTTTGGGGCTTGCCCTGTTTCTTCTCTTTTTTTTTTTTGAATTTTTCTTTGCTTCTCTTTCCTTGCAGTTATCTCGTTGTATGTTGTTGCGTTTGAGAGAGAAGATAGAAAGATGTCTACAGTTTCCAAAGGTCCTGATGAGGAACTTTGGTATCATCGTATTGTGAGGAACTTTGTTCTTCCGCGGGATGATGATTTGGCTGCACAACCTGCTGCTGGCGCTGGTACGTTTTCGTCACGATGTTATTTGTTTGCTTGTTTCTCATGCTCTTGAGCTGAGTCATTTTCTGCGCTTTATAGTAGGTGAGTTATCTAATTTGGGCATAGGCCCTGAGAAGAAAAGATGTGCGCCCACCACTACTGTTGCGTCGAAGAAGAGTGATGCTGAGAAAGCTCAGTCTTCTAAGGCCAAAAACGTGGGGGTGGAGAAGAAAGGTATGCGCCATTCCTCTGTCTCCTGGTGTGATTATGTGGTGGTATCTGATTCATTGGAGGGTCTTGCGCCTGTAGTTACAAGAAGACCGAAACCGGAGCTGAAAGATTCTGCTGATATCCCTCCATCAAACCCTGATGATCCTATCGACTTAGAGTCGAGTCCGGAGCATTTGTTGAGGAAGAAGGTGGGGAAAAGGAGACAAGCCGACGTTGAGGCTGAAGGTCAGCCTGAGAAGAAGGTTCGAAGGAAGAAAATTACCCGAAGAGGCAACCATGATGCTTTTACTGTGGATCCCCTTCTTGGTAAGCATTCTTCTTTGTTTTCCTCTTACATGCCTTGTTGTGATTTATATGTTTGTTTTTGTAGGAAAACCAAACTCCCATGTTCACACCGAACCATCCGCTATGGTTAATGAAGAACTTCCGCCCTCTCCTTCACGCACCTCCGTTGCTGAACAGTTGAAGAACACTGAGACTCCTGAGGATGAGGCGGAGAAGACTGCTAGGGCTGAAACTCTTGAGGCTGATAAGCCTGTTGATGTTGCTGTGGAAGCAGGAAAAGTCACTAACCCGGAGGTTATGGATATTGGTGTTCATAATCCACAAACTCCTGAATTTGTTGCTCAAGATTTAGAGAAAAAGAAGACTGCTGAAGAGATCCCTGTAACAGCTTCTCCTTCTATGCCTTCTGGGTCCATGCCTGAGAATATTGAGAAGGTCTCTGCCGAGGACCATTGTTCATTTTTTGATGCTGATAAGAATTCTCCGATCCGCCCAGATGAAACTCCGGGGGATTATTATTATAGAACTTATTCGGAGAAAAACGCTTCTGAAATTCATGTCCCTGTTTGGAATCTGAAGAAAGGTGACACCTTTTCAGATTGGCACGTATGTCGAGACTGGTTACAGGGAACCTTTCCGCCTGGGGAAATTAAGTTTCAAGAGGGACGCGTTCACGATCAAACTTATCATGCTTATCTTGAGGAGGCTGCTTCTTGTACATCCACTACGCACCGCATAGTGCGCGAGTGGCATAGCATGCATAAGGAGTGGGCTGCCTTCAAGTCGTCCAAGAAGAAAGCTGCTGAGGATGAAAACCGTGCTGCCCAGTTGAGGGCTAAACTAGAAGCTGATCGAGCCAAATTTGAGGCTGATCGAAAAACTGAAGAGTGGTCCGCTACGGGTTGGAAGAGAAAGGCGGAAGCCGAAGCTGCCCTTCTTTCCGAGGGGCGCAAGAACTGGAAAAAGATTTGTGAGAAGGATAATGCCGAGAAGATGGGTCTCCGTAATGTTATCAACAATCTCAAAGCTGAGGTTGAGAAGTTGAAGAAACAAGATGCGGAGATCGAAAATTTGAGGAAGGAAAAAGCGGATGCTGAAGCCGCGCAAGATGAAGCGCGTTCTCATAGGGAAAGAAGTGAACAACGAGAGGTACATACCTGCGCTACCCTTGCCCTTAGAGATAAGGAGATAGAACTTATGTCTTTGCTATCTGAGAAGGAAAAACTAAAAAAATATCTGGAGCTTGCGCATACTGAGAAGGCTGAAACTTCCCGCCGTCTAGCTGAAACTGAAGAAAAGCTAGAAAATTCTAAAACTGCGCGGGCAACGGCGGAGAGTGAACTTGAGCCTTTGAAAAGTGACATGATATGGCTGAAAGAACGCGGAATCGCCAGTGTAAGTTGTTTCCTGCTTGTAATTCTCGTGGAGATGTATTGCGCTTTTTCCTTATTCACTTCTTCTCTTCTCTTTTTTATAGGTTGTTGAATCAGTTTTGAATTCTGAGGAGCTGGACAAGACAGTTGCGCGCTTGGTGGTTGCTGCGCGAAATGACGGATATGCTCAAGGATATGCGGAATGCTCGCACCATGTAGTTAATGCTTTGAAGGTTGATTGGGATACTAGTAGATCCACTACTCATGGTGTTAATACTGATGCCGCCCTTGCAGCTATGAAAACAGAATTCAACAACTTACAGCTTCCTGTCATGGATCTTATAAACGTTGCATTGCAGTCTGAAGATCATGTAGCGCAACTGAAGGAAATTTTCCCAGACGGAGAAGATGAAGACTTAGCATAGGTTTTCTCTTGTGGTTGTATGAACAATTTGTTTTTAATTTTTGGGATGTATATCCCTTTTTGTTAATGCGCTGCCGGGCAAGTAACGTTTACTAAAACACTGCCGTGTAGTTTGATAATTTTTAAGGCGAGTTGGTGCGCCAGAAGTAGTTATGATATGTGTTTTGATCTACAATATTTTGCATGGGTATAATTACTTTGATTAGGTAAGGCGAATAAATGTGGTATAAAGCTCATGTGTGAACGTAAGGTCTTGCGCAATGTGTGTAATTGCTGACCGTTCATGAGACTTGTATTGTATTTACCATAATGTTTTTGCGCTTACCAAAAGGAATTGCATGCATTTTGTAAGAAAAACACAAAAATGATAGAAACTTTGTTTTTTATTCATGGATAAGGCGCAGAGGCCGCCGTACAAAGTCTATTAATATAATTACACAGGACTTAACTTACACTATAGTCCTTGTTGAGAATTGATAAACTGTAGAGCTTGTCCAATCTGACTTGAACTGGTAGTCCTCCGTACTCAGCACTTCTGCGGGGGTTTTGGTCAGAGGAGTCCATTGCCTCTCTCTGTTTTCTTGTTTTGCTTCTCTTTGTGTAGCGAGCTTATTGATGGTAGCTCGTGCATCTTCAGACGAATAATTTCCTGAGCTCGAGTCGCGCCAACGTTTCTTAAACTTCTTCCCGCTGCTCGGGCCTAAGTCCATTGGGCGACTATGCGGTGGTGGCTGTCTGTTGGTGCTGAGATTCTTCTCAGTCTGGGCATAGACCTTAGCTACCGCCATTAATTTCTCCCAACTTTTTGGGAGTCCCTCTGTTCCGGACAAAACTTTTATCATGTCGTCACATCTGACGGCATACTTAAATTGGTCTCGGATCAGGTGCTCGTGAACGTCTCCTATTTCGAGCACTTCTTTTTTTAAACGGGTAATGAAGTCTTCTAAACTTTCGTCATCATGACGCCAGATATTCATTACGTCCGCCGTATCGCGGATGGACTGTAACGCCCCAAAACTCAAATGTTTACATTCGCCATATGTTTCCATATGATATATCATGAAATAAATTAACTAGGCTATTTAACCTAGTTAAAATACTTAGTAAAACAAGTAAGGAATGAAACTGGTTACAATTGATCAAAAAACCCAAGTATAGGGACCAAATGTAGCAAGTGAGCCAAACCTTATAAAAATTCTGCATTTTTAAGGGATGTGTGTATGTATGTGTCGATGTGTATGGAGAAAAGGGGGAAGAACACCCACTAAAAACCTAAGAAGAAATTCAGCAATTTAAGGGAAGAATTGAGGGTTGATCTTGTGCATGTACATCAATCCTTGATCACCTCTACTTGCTAATTTAAGGTATGTTACAATTTGTCTTTTGGTGAAGTTGTATGAAGTGGGTTATGATTAATCCATGAATTGATATGAAATTAAGCATGATTGTATATTAGAATCACCAAATAGAACTTGTGTTGTGAAGGATTTTGAGTAATTTGATGATTAGAAGTGAAACCCACTTCTATGGTGAAGATGATGACATAGGTGTTTCCCATGTCAAATCCTTGCTTGAATCGTCAATGTGTATGTTGTATATAATGGACTATTGCTAGATAGGTTGAGTATGGTATGTAATTTAGTTTATTCTAGTTGCATTTGATGAATTATGTATGAACTTGGAAGATCATGCATAAATTAGTTGTACATTGTGCTTAGATAGTAGTACGCACGCCAAGTGTTTGATGAAATGTTTAGGTGAAGTTAGGATGTGAGATTGTATGAAATGGCTTGACATATATGAATGAAACATGATAATGATGTAATTAGTAGTATACTAACTTGAGGAATGTGTTTTAGATGGAACTCATACAATAATTCTGGTTGAATGTATGTGTTGGTCAAGACTATGCATTAGGGGCTTGTACATTGTGCTTGAACGATTGATGCTTGCCATGTGTTCTATTAATCACTTAATTGCGATTAAGAAGTGAATGTGTACTAAATGTATAGCATATGACCTTACTAGTAAAGGATGATGTTATGATTATGTTAAGTTGACTAACATAGAATGTGGTTGTCAAATGTAGAATCATGAAAGCATAGGTATGTGTAAATTGATTATGTGTATATTGTGTATGTAACTAGGTGATCATGTAGTTGTATATGTCATACAACATTATGTATGAAATGAATATGATGTCATTATTATGGTCTACCATATCAACATGAATACGTATTCAAAAGTGGGAAATTATATGCTAGAAGGTTGACTTTCTGAAAGTCAACCAAGTATTAATAGCATGGTTAGGCATTTTGACACTAATGTTAGAATTGAGAGATCATGGGATATGTGTTAGACCAATTATGTGTTATGTATGATTATAAATTTGAATTTCGAAGATATTGAACAATGTGGTTGACAATTCATGTCGGATGCGTGTTATTGAAAGTTAATGTAGATAAGAGTTGGAAAATGTATGTTAATATGAATGAGCATGAATACTAACATTATTATGGGCATGACAACATGAAAGAATAGGAACCACACTAGCATAGACTCAAGCATGGAAGGCTAACGGGTCAAGAGGAGACAAAGAAGCGGATACGAACACGAACGCATAAGGTAAGTGATTTCCGAAATCACTTCTTATTTATAAATGAAGTTTGGTATGTTGTATATAGGGAACCATGTAAGAATTTACGGGTAAGGGTAAGTACTAAGGTAAGTTCATATGAACTTCGTCTATCCTTAATGTAAATTAAGATGATAGTCTCATCGTGTTAATGGAATGTTCATTATGTTGCTGAATGTCCATCATGTTAATGGAATGTTCATTATGTTGCTGAATGTTCATCGTGTTAATGGAATGTTCATTATGTTGCTAAATGTCCATCGTGTTAATGGAATGTTCATTATGTTGCTGAATGTTCATCGTGTTAATGGAATGTTCATTATGTTGTTGAATGTCCATCGTGTTAATAGAATGTTCATTAAGTTGCTGAATGCCCATCGTGTTAATGGAATGTTCATTATGTTGCTGAATGTCCACCGTGTTAATGGAATGTTCATTATGTTGCTGAATGTCCATCGTGTTAATGGAATGTTCATTATGTTGCTGAATGTTCATCGTGTTAATGGAATGTTCATTACGTTGCTGAATGTCTATCGTGTTAATGGAATGTTCATTATGTTGCTGAATGTTCATCGTGTTAATGGAATGTTCATTATGTTGCTGGATGTTCATCGTGTTAATGGAATGTTCATTATGTTTCTGAATGTTCATCGTGTTAAGGGAATGTTCATTATGTTGCTGAATGTCCATCGTGTTAATGGAATGTTCATTAAGTTGCTGAATGTCCATCGTGTTAATGGAATGTTCATTATGTTGCTGAATGTTCATCGTGTTAATGGAATGTTCATTATGTTGCTGAATGTCCATTGTGATAATGGAATGTTCATCATGTTTGTTGGAAGTTAGTCGGTTATGTTTGTTTGTAATTGCATTTATTTGTGTTGACATGATTGTAGATAAGACTCAACTTACAAATAAGTGAATGTGACTTGTATGTATGTAGATATGGATCTGTAGCGTGTGTAAGTAGTGTGAACTTGTATGTACGTACATATAAGTGGGATACGTATGAATGTTCTTAGATATATGAAAGTGTATACACGTGTTGTAATCTAATGATTATAGACCACTGGTATACGTATATTGAGAGGATGTTTCAATGGAATACCTTACGTAGTTAGAATGTGATATAGCCTTTTAAGTATATGTATTAAATTATATATGATGTTACCATGTACTAACGTGTTGGTTATATATGGTGACCGCAGGTTAATCAGATATTCATGATGGATATGTGAACGAGGATCAAGTTGAAGATCATGGATTGTACGGGAAAGCGGTCACGTTGTTTGTAATCATTTGTTAACATAGTTACATTAAATAAATGATGAATGATGTATTTATGTTAGAAGGGTTGACCTAAACGGTATTTAAGTATGTTAGAGTAGTTTAAAGAAATAAATTTTACGGTTCATTTTCCGCTGCGTCGTTTTGGGTCAAATCGTGAATAGGGTGTTACATGGACCGCCTTTGCTGGCTGAAGTGTACCAAAAACTTCTCGCGCAAGTCTACCCATGATGTGATTTTCCCCACAGGCAGGTTATCAAACCAGAGCCTCGCGACGCCTGTAAGGGTTTGAATAAAGAGGTGACACCACATCGGTAGAGTCCAGCCTCCCACCAATCCTGCGCTTGTGAAGACCCGAAGATGGTCATCTGGATCCGTCATACCATTAAATTTGCCTACGTTAGACGGGAGCTTCGCTTTCTCTAATGGAGCCAGAGCAATTTCGCTGATGAACTTGGAATTTTCTGCCGCTTCAACAGGGCGGTAGATCAGATTATAGTCGTGTTCAGCCTCAGGATTGTAAACCGCGCGGGGTTTACATTTGTTGTAATTCGGTTGTAACCGACTGAACACGCTTGCACTGTCTCCTTCACGGTAAGTCCTATCGTACTCACTGGTGTGGGTGTCCAGTTGTGGGCCCAACCTGGTGTGAACTGACTGTCATCGATGAGAATGAGACTCATCTCGATACTCTCTTCTTCGATTTTCGGACTGAGTATACTCATATCTTGTTGGAGATCTAGAGTAGACTTCGGTGTCTTCGATCTGAACCCGTGATGGTCCATCATGCTGAGAAACGTGTGGGACTGATGGCGCTCGATTACGGGACACAGGCCTTCGTGATTGGGTTTGGGGAGCAGTTTATGCACAGAGTTGTGCATACACAACAATCCAATGCCCCCTGAGATCTGACATACCAGGAGATTGGGGTCTCTCCTGGGGGTAGAATTGAGCTTATAGGGATTTCAGGTTGTACCCCTGGGGTGACAGGTTCGTTTGGATGATTATTAGTGTACTGCACTTCATTGTCATCCGAAGCTCCTTCTACAATACCCTCAACCTGGGTATTGTTAACGAAATTTGGCCGAGGGCCTTTTTGATGATGAGTCGAAGTTTCTTCCATCTACAAATGGAAACGACAAAGTGAATCGAAACGAGAAAAAACAGATGAAACAGAGAAATCGGTGGGCGCCAATGAAGAAACACTGGTTAAATGACCGGAATCAGATAAACCAGGGGGTTAGGTTCTGCATAAAAATGTGGGTTTCTTCTAGTTTGGTTCAGGGGGACAGATCTTCTTCTCTTCTCGATAGCTGTAAAACAACCACCGTTAGACTCGCCACGGGGAGAATGGGGGTTCTCTCCGTGACCACCCTCCGGTGTGAGAATAAGTATCGGCATATGAAGAAGAAGAAGAAGTATAAATGAAGTGAATGTAACTTGAAGAGTATACCTAATTGATCCTTCTATTTATAACCAGAGTTTGGGCGGGAAAACCTGTTATTGAAATATTGACGGAAGATGCTAACTCCGTAATGCGGTTATTTTTCCTTCAGTTTATCTCTTGATCGAATGTGAGAGCACACGGATGGCGATATTTGATCAATGGCTGGGGTATCGCCATGTGGAAAGTGGGCAAGTGAAGATCTTCCTCTAATTCCGTGCCATCGTCGTAACTTCAAGAGAGCCTGGGATGATGACACGTGGCCAGGCGGTTATAACCGTCTAGTGGTGCACGATAGGTTTTTCCAGAGGGTTACAACTGTAATCCTGTGTGGTTCCTTATCGTGTGGTATAAGTTCAGCAAATAATATCCAAGTCTGGATATCATTTATGCGGGAGTATTGACTGGGATTTTTATCCCTGTCTGTTTTGGAGAAAGGCGCAAGGATTCATTCGTTCCTTTTTGGCGTGCAGGTGTTGCTTGTTGTTTTCCTTCTAAGTTTTCTTTGTAGGACCAGTGCGCGACCGCGCAAGGTCTAAAGAGGTTTTAGAAAGGTGAGATTGTGGTGTGGTCCCATGTACTCGAAGCGAGGTTTTTGGGACCTTACCCCTTCACTTATCATGGTGTATGAATGTTTGATTGTAGCTTATTAATTGATGTTTCAATTCTAGTCTAAATCGTACGTTCTTGGTGTTGTTAACAATCGAGATATCACGGGAAGGTTTAGGGTTGGATATTAGTTAATTGATCATCGGGTAACAACCTCGCGTTAACATAATCTGAGTACTTTGTTCCCTTTTATCACAACAAATGTTTATGCATGAGTTATGTCTATGTAACTCATTCTAGTTAGATTATGCACAATTGTTAAAAGGAAACCGGAACCTAAGATGGTCATTCTCTCATAAACTGAATAACAATCCAATTTTGATTTGCACTTAGTTAATAATTTAGTTTTTAAAACCAAACAATCCAAACTCTTGAATTTTAATTTCTACAAATTAGTTAATTGTAGTTAATTCACAAAGCTATAGAATCAACACATTTTCCACAAACTCTCTGTGTTCGATACCCACTTACCGCTATCTATTTAGTAGTAATTGGAATAAATTTGTGTGTGACTACGACAGCACGTCAAATTTTGGCGCCGTTGCCGGGGAATAGTGCGCAACGTGTGTTAATTTAGTAGTTTTGTTTTGTTATTTTCGGGTTTACGCTGGTTGTGTTTAGTGTGCAGGTACTACAGGTGTGTGCATACTAGGGGCTCTCACAAGTCATCACCGCTATCGTTTGATCCGGAAATTGAAACAACTTTGCGTCAAAACAGAGTTTTGGTAAGAGAAAACAAGGTTATTGGTTCACCCACTTCACCCATTACACCAAGAAACATTATGGTTGATTCATAAATTCCACCTACAACGGGTTAAACGACCTCATCATTTATTCCTACATCCACACAACCTTCACCAAATACCACCATGCCTAATCCCACTACCGAACTTACTCCACCACATGATGTTACACAAACCAACATCACTACATCACCTATTACTACCCAAGTTGAACCTACCCTTACCTTTAGCCCTTTTACCACAATTCCACCATTTTCACATTTTCCCCCCAACTACGGGTCAATCATCCTCTACTTATCCATTACCACAAAGCTCAACCGTCATTCATGCTACTTCTACATATCGACCACCGAATCCATCGGGTTTTCAATATTCGTCTATTCCATTTGGGCAATCTTCGGGAATAGGAGGAGATGGGTATGATGATGGTTATAAAGAATATTTTAGAGGATACGAAGAGGAAGGTTTCTACTATGCGGGTGCTGGAGGTATTTTGGGACCTCAAGGAGGAGCGGGTCAACAAAGTCAACCGCTACAACAATTTCAAGACACGGGTAGATTACCGGTTGGGGTATAACATATTAGACCACAAGGGACACAATTGCAACGTCCTACGCCGCTACATCAAGTGCGTCCATAAAATACACAACCTCAATTTCAAAGGCCGATTCAACAACAACCGCCAATGCATCAATACCAATTTCAGCCACCATTTGCACCTCAAGGGCCTATGCAAGGGCAAATGGGTCAACCAAGAGCACCTTTGGGTGCACTTCGAAGACATCACCAGGAGGTAGTACGGGGAATCGAAGCTCATTTCCGGCCTATTATCACTAACAATCCTTCACCGGTAGTGATTCCTCATCATGCGGACGGAAGAACTTTTGAAGTTAGAACAACCGCCCTCCAAAGTTTACCAAAGTTCAAGGGGTTAGCAACGGAAGAACCTTACTTTCATTTGGAGACATACTCCATTTGCAATACCATTGGAGGTCAAGGGTTTTCGTCAGATGATGTCAAGTTGGTTCTCTTCCAATTCTCTTTGGAAGATAAGGCGAAAAGATGGTTTCACACTCTACCCTCCGCGTTGATTTTTACATGGGCCGACATACAACAGATTGTCTTAGATGAGTTCTACACTTCTCAAAAGACCAACGATGCAAGGAGAGGTTTGAGAAGCTTTCAACAAAAATCGGGGGAATTGTTTCACGAGGCTTTTGAAAGGTTCAATATGATGCTAAGGAATTGACCTCATCACGGTATCCAACTTTGGGAGTTGTTGAACGCATTTCACGAAGGGTTGAGTTCGGGGGATGCACATGACTTTATGTCGATTACTAATGGTACTTTCGGCACAAACTTTGAACAAGATGATTGGGCATTTTTAGAACAAATGGTGGTGACTTCCAAAAGGAAGGCCCAATCCTCAAGACGGGCAAGGCATGTGATAGCAAGGCCACAAGTGCATGGAGTAGAGAGTGGAGGCGTTCAAACCACGAATCAAGTGTACAACGTGTGCACTAATTGATATGAAATAGGCCACACGGCGGAAGTTTGTTTAGTAGGAGTGGTTGAAGAGCAAGTGGAGGAGGTGAATGCTATTCAAGGGGGTGGTCAAAACTTTGACATGAACTCGAACACATACCACCCCGGGTTAAGAAATCATCCTAACTTCCGTTATGGGAACCCGGCGAATCAAGCTAACCCAAATTTCCAAGGAGCTCAAGGTAATTTTGCACCTCGTCAACAATACAATCAAGGTAATTATCGGGGTGGAAACAATTTTGGCTACCAATGTCAATTTCAACAATTGGGTGGTCAAAGTGGTTCTTCGGGTCAAACTTCATCAAGTGGGAATGAAGTTATGGAGATGCTCAAGGCAATGCAACTAGAGATGCAGCGAAGAAATCAAATGGACGATGTTCGCATGCAAAATGATGAAATCCGTGATAAAGCTATCCAATCTTTGACAACTCAAATGGGTCAACTTGCAAGTGAAGTGGCAATCTTGAAGAAAGGAAAAGGTCAACTACAAAGTGACGCGGTGACAAATTCCAAAAACATTAAAAGTGTTAATATCAATGTGGTAAGTACCGTTCCTAATAGTGAATTTAATGAAACATTTCTAACTTCTTCTTGTCAAGTGAGTGCAGGTATGGGAAAAGATGTCGAGGTTGAAAATGACAAAGAGCATGGAGTACCACTCGTGCCTATCCGAGTGGGAAAACTAAAAATTCCTCATGCATTGTTGGACTATGGGGCGGGCATGAGCATGCTATCAGGCGAGTTGTATGACATGTATGACTTTGGCCCGCTGCAAGATGTAGACACCATGGTGAGCTTGGCGGATGAAAGTTGGAGGCGTCCACGGGGAATGGTTAGGAATGTTAAGATTCAGTTGGGAGAGTTTGAATACCCGGTGGATTTTCTAGTTCTAGACTATGCTTCTACCAAAATGGCAGCACAACAAAGGGTAGTCTTAGGTCGACCGTTTCTATACACAGCAAATGCTCAAATCAATTGTAGAGACGGGATTATTACCATGACCGAAAAGAACCGTAAGTTGTCCTTTGATGTTCAAACTAGAGTGATTAGTTATGAGTCCATTGAAGGGAAGGGTGGTGAGTCTAGTGATTGTATGAAAAATGTGTGTCAAAGAATGAAAATAAATCACCCACCGAATCATGAAGAAACGCATACGGGATCAAGTAGGAGTGTATTCGATTACCCACCTAATCGAAGTGGGACGGATGCGTTTTACGCAATGGCACAATGTAGTGATGGAAGTGGCAGGAACCGAATCTTTGAGTCACCATAAATGGGGATGGCACGGTCTGGCTGAAGACTCGAAACTTAGCGCTGCTCAGGAGGCAACCCGATTGATCTTGTTGTTTTTATCTTTATATGTTTCAGGGCCATGGCGACATTCAAGTGTGGGGAAGATGTGCGGATATTTGGGTGAAGGTGGTGATAGGAAGTCGGATTATCTACAACATCTGTTGTGGCAAACTTCACCAGGTCAATGTACTTTTTCCTTAGTCTTGTTATGTTCTTTAGCTTTGAAATATTGGTAGTTAGTTCATTTGCTTTATGTTAAAAAAAAATTGGGGTTTGAGATTTTAAGCTTTTGGTTGATGTTGAATGGTTTTAGCGATCACTTCTTCCCAAAACCATACATTGGGGTCAATGTATCCCAAGTGTGGGGATGGGGGGAGAATTTTGAGGTTTAAAAAAAATTAAATCAAGCGAAACATTGTGAGAATTTGAACACTTTGGACTACACCCGAGTGACACACCGGCAACCCTTAATTACCTTTGTTCTTGGTGAGAGTTGAAGCCACACTTGTATATAAATAATGCTTGTCTTTGATGAGAGTGGCAACGGGTGGGGATGCATTAGAACTTCTGCTTGAATACGGTTCGAGGACTTAGTTGAACATGAATGTAGAAAGAATAAGGGCATTTAGGTAGCCTCGTCATAGTGTGTGCGAGTGTGGGATTTGGGGGTTGGACCTCATAAATTATATATATGAGCTTGGTAGTGAGAGGGGCGGGGGTTTGGACATTTAGTTGCCCATTTTGTGCCTAAAGCCGATCATTTGTTACTCCTTAGCTAGTTTCCCAAAAATTTACCCGACTTGACCCGGTCTTATAGTGTTAGTAGTTGTTTTAGTAGTGTGTAGATATGTTTTGTTGAATGTTTGCTATGCTTAAAAAAAAAGAAAAAAAAGAGAGAAAAGAAAAGAAAAAAGTGAAAAATCAATGAAAAAGGAAAAAAAATGAAGTGTGAGTTGTCTTGTATATAGAAGTTATGTCTTGTTTATTGTTTGTTTCATTGTGTAATAAAAGACCGGGTTAAGTCCTTCGCTACTACATATATATTCCATTTCCTACCCGTACACCTAGCCACGTTACAACCTTTAAGCCCCTTTGATTTGCATTCATGTTTGGCACTTGTTAGGAGGAGGACCGATTTAGGTACAAGCATATAGTTGTGCAATCACCCGTTTGCCTTTTGTGTGTCTAGATTATATTTGCTAGTGCTTACTTGTTGCCGAGAGGAGAGATATGGTGAGGGGTGTGTTGTTTGGGTGTTAAGAAAGGGTTAGTAAAAGGATAACATGTTTATGCTTGATTTATGTTGATCACTTATGCATTTGAAAATGGTTTTTAATGGGTTGCTTGGGACAAGCAATGGTTAAGTGTGGGGATGCGACGGGTGGTCCATAGGACAACCCTTAATGGTGTTAAAAGACGAGTTTATCCCTCATTTAATCATGTAATTATCTTGAATTAGATGACTACAGTTGCTTATGTTTCAGGCGCGCTAGGAGCTTAAAATGTGGGAAAACGTTGCTTTGGATGGAATGGAGTGGATCGGGTCACACGAGGATGGAAAGAAGAAACAAAACAAGAAATCCAGGGGCCCAACGTAAATTACGGTGGCTACCGTAATTTACGGTAGCCCCTGAAACATTCCAGAACTCCACCGTAAGACAGTTTAAAGCCAGCGTAACACTTTGAAGTCTACCGTAATTTACGGTATGTACCGTAAATTACGGTAGAGCCAGCGAGGAAAAACGTAACTGCCCAATTAAAACCTTTTTCAAGTGTCTTTTCATGTCAATGATGATTGGAGACGTTTCTCTGGTGTTCTTGGGCGAAAATTAGCTTTGGCAAGTGATTGGAAACATTTCTAAACAATTCGGTTTGTATTTTGATGCTTATGAACTTTGATTTTGTTGGAAAGATGATTCACCAAGCCATGTCCGGCTAAACTTTCGGTGATCATCTTAGGTGAAGGTTTCTATTATGACTCTTGTGTGTTCTTTTTTATTTCTAGAATGATAAACTTGGTGTGTTTGCTATGCTTATCATAGTGTATGAATGTTTGATTGTAGCTTATTAATTGATGTTTCAATTCTAGTCTAAATCGTACGTTCTTGGTGTCGTTGACAATCGAGATATCACGGGAAGGTTTAGGGTTGGATATTGGTTAATTGATCATCGGGTAACAACCTCGCATTAACATAATCCGAGTACTTTGTTCCCTTTTATCACAACAAACGTTTATGCATGAGTTATGTCTATGTAACTCATTCTAGTTAGATTATGCACAATTGTTAAAATGAAACCGGAACCTAAGATGGTCATTCTCTCATAAGCTGATTAACAATCCAATTTTGATTTGCACTTAGTTAATAATTTAGTTTTTAAAACCAAACAATCCAAACTCTTGAATTTTACTTTCTGCAAATTAGTTAATTGTAGTTAATTCACAAAGTTATAGAATCAACACATTTTCCACAAACTCCCTGTGTTCGATACCCACTTACCGTTATCTATTTAGTAGTAATTGGATTAAATTTGTGTGTGACTACGACAGCACGTCAGTTATGAATTGTCCTATCCACTTTACCAAACTCATTTTAACACATTTTCATATTACTTTTAAGTCTCAAGAAAATACCATTTGACCTCAAGATTTGAAAACAAGTTTAACATAAAAATGATAAGTTTACTCTTAAGACTTTGGTTATGGTTTTAGATGTTTTCCCAATTTGTTTTTCTTGAAACCATTTAAAGCATTGTTGTGTCTTCACTGTAGATGTAATTTGAATTCCTACCTCAAGTAGTAAGTTACATCCACCTACTTAATTTTAAATTTCAAAATAAAACAATTTTTATCAACTTGAAGACATTATTTGTGTTATTGAAACTATTTAGATTTTTATAGATATCTTTGGAAAATACCAAAACTTTATAACAAGAATATCTTTTAAAGTTGTTTATGATTACATGGAAACTGTTTTGTTATACCTTTCTTGATTCCTAAGTGATTCAGTTGTCGATTTGATTTTGATCTTTATGATGTCGGGTTGATATATTGATCTTCATAAATTTTCAGATCTTCATTTTTTACTTGTATTTTAAATCAACTGATGTATGCAGATCCTAATCTTTCATATTTGCTCAATCCATTCAAATTCTTCATTGTTAATTTGTTAGACAACCAATACGTAACTAATTTCCTTCCAATTGAACTGCCAGCTTTTCATCAACATTCTTGATGTATACATTAAAACTATCTCCAATGATAAAGGCTTGGACGCCCTTAGCTGCCTAATCAGCAGCCAAGTCATATCCTCACAAATTCTTACAAGTACTTAAAAATCCTTACAAATATGTAAAAACACTCAATTTCACTTCCAATCATACAAACATCCTTTTATGTATCCTTACATTTTCCACATTTAATTTTATTTATTTGAATTAGTAAAATGTATTGAAATAGTTAATAAATTAATATAAGTAAATATAAGTATTATAAAAAATAAAACGTAAACTGAATTTTAGAATACATAAAAACATAAATAATGCATTACATTAAAACAAAAGAATACCATATTTAAAAACAAGCATTCTAAAAAAACATAAGATTAAATGGTTGAAGTTGGACCAATGGGGTGGTTGTCCATTGGTAAAGACAAAGTCTTTAAACACCTTGGGGGGGGGGGGGGGGGGAGAGGTCTTTGGTTCAAGTCCCATATATGACATGGAATAAAAGAAATTTGCCGTTAAAAAATGGTTGAAGTTGGTGGAGTTATTTTATTGACATCCCATTTAATTATCTTTTTTTAAACATAAATCTCATTTAATAATCTAGTTTGGGTTGATCGTTTTAAATACACGCCGGGGGTTTGGATTGACCCGTTAACCTGTTTAAGCCTTTAGAAAATAAAGATTATATTTTTGTTTGATTTTTCATTTTCCATGATACATGGTTAGCCATAATAATATTATTTTGCTACACCATATGATCTACTTATCACACTCATACTCACCATTAAATGCATTACCAACCTGCTCACAAATCAACAATCCGCTTATAATTCGTTAAGATGTATAAGTCATTTAAGAAAATGGTTAATCGGGTCATGTTTAAGTTGACCCTAATTTATGTGTGTACGGGTTAGGATTGAATCTTTAACACGAAAAATGATTTGCGTCGGGTTTAGGTTGCATATTTCAACTTGTCAACCCGACACGACTCATGACAACCATAAGTTTTACAACAAATCAATATTATTATCAATGGTAAATTATCCATTTCTTTTACCCATCCATTACTTTTTATATACTTGCTAGTGAAAAAAAATTAAAATTATTGGTAAATGTAATTAAAAACAAAAGTTAGTAAACAATTATTATTCATTTTTATAATTCGACTAGGTTAGAAACCCATGTCTTAGATCGAATAAATTCAACTTGTTAAAACCATCTTAATATGATAATAGACAAAGGGAATGAACAGTGATTTAAGCACGTGTCTAGGCTTTAGTGGTTGCTAGGGCCGGTGTTGGGCTTTTTGAGGGTTTGCTACGTGTTATCTTCCTAAAGCTCCACCTCCTGAAACGGCTTTGCGTGTCTTGCATAAAGCCACCTGATACTTCTGCTTCACTTTTCCTAACCTAAATCGATCCGTCAAAAGCCAGGTGCCCTAATCGACCCCTCAAGTGAAAGAGTTGATGAAGGCTGGTTCTGGGAGGAGATTGCAGAGGAGGCGGTATCACCTGATCGGTCAAAAAAAGGTGCCCTAATCATTCGATTTCATCAGCATTTAGTAAGTTTACATTAGCTTTTACAATCACTCAATACCATTTGTCGTCGGTTATTTCAGTTTCTGTGCAGGAAGAAAAGTTGTGATTTACGAACCCTTTTATCAAGGGTAATGTTTAATTCTCATTTCAATTTTAAACAAATTTTGGGGTGAAAGTGAAACAAAATGGATTGCAGGTACAAGTCTTGAACGTAGAATTTACATAAATTGATTGTAAGGAGTTATGAACTTCATTGATTTTGGTTAAAATATTGATTGCTTATTATTTATGTTTGACCAGGAGTGAAGTTGTGAGTAGCCTCTTTGTATGTGCCCCAAGGTGTTTGTGAAAATGTGCAAGCCAATTTTTTTGGTATATGGTGCTGGTAATTAGGTGTTATGCTGTAAGGGTTTAGCTTGATGATTTCATTCTTAACAAGTTCACACCAGATTTTGTGGTTTTTGTGTAAGTTCAATTGGGATAGAATTATAGAAGGCTGCATTTTGTTTATATGGGTGTTCGAGTTGGGTATTTATGGGTGTTATTCTTTAATCCAAATTGATATGTTCATCATTGCCATGAATGTGTAATAAAATTGAGTAAAGGATGTGTTCGAATTGGGTATTTATGGGTGTTCTTCTTTCACTCGGTATGGTAACCAGTTATATATCGTCGCTGGTAGATCAATCTAAGGTATATGTGTAAGGGTTTCAAAGATCTCTTATTTTGTGGGGATTAATGAGACAAACACCACAATTGCAAACTATAATAGCAACGACAAGCTTATTGCTTTCATTTTCATATCGATTGTAAGTTTCTGTGCTTTTATTTTCCGCTTTTGGGTACGGTTTATTTGTTTGTATCTTGATGATATTACGTTTTTTATAGCGAGTGGGTGATTTGAGACTGAATTTTTTAGCAACGGATATGGAGTTTTGTGTGATTTAGAAGCATTAGATTTAAGGGTTTTGGAATGTTAACCTCATGTGATTCAGCATAGCTAAAACTATGCATTTTGGATTATTGAACCTACCTTCTTGGATTCTCAAGTTAGAACCACATTAAGCATCAAATTCTTATAGTCTTTTATTTTACTGTCATTAGTTACTATGGATCATGGGCGCAACTTAAGAGGGGCCGGGGGGCGCTCGACCCCCGAACTTTTCGCTCAGTAGTGTTATATATGTAGTTTTCGCATAGAAATTTTTGGGTAAATACGTTTTCGACCGCCCGGTTCTATAGAATTTTTTTGGTATATACGTTTTCGACCACCCCGTCTTCATTGTCAAACTTTGCCACTGCTATAGATAAAATTATTTCTGAGCAGTTAGTGTTTGACAATAATAATGGGGTTTTGATTTATGAATGATGTTATTTTGGTTGTGCAAGGATGGGTTTACCATAATTGAATTGAATACTCAATTTTTTTTTCATCAGTTCTGATCAGATTTGGGTACAACAGAAAACAAATTCATTAAATAAACCTAATAAGTGGCCTTGATTTAAAGTAAAATGTTGGTATACCTGATATGAAAGTGTGATTAACAAATTAAGAAGTTAAAAGGCGATTCTTCTAGACCATAATGTTCTCGATTTCAGATGCAGTCATATTTCACACACACATTCAAACGATTTCGTACACTTAATTGTTTTATTATATCTAATTACTATGCCGATATTGACGATTTAGTTGTGTCTCTGAATCTGTTACAGATTACCAAAAATAGTGATATCTCGAGGCCGAAATTTTTTTTTCAAGTCTAAATATAAATTCTATATACTCATGTACTTATTTGTTGACGTAGTCAGTAAGTCACGCAGAAGCAGCATGACACCATCGACCTCGCCCGGACGTCACTCTGCAGTCTCCACCTAGCCAGATGTCTCTGCCCACGACGGAGTCGGGCACCGCCTCTTCCTCGCCGGAGCAGGTATGCTTATTTTCTTTTATTCACTTTCAATGGCTCTCAAATTCTTATTTGTTTAGAAACTAGAAAAAAATATGGTTACGAGTTTGTTACAAAGTATTAGATATAAATTCGATATACTCATGCACTGTTTATATGTTTTCAACTGGTAATTTGTTAAGACATTATAATATATTAATATTTTGATATATAACGCATGGTAGGTCCCAGAGAATTGTATAGACAACACAAATGTGAGAGTTTCAATCTCAAAATGAACCTTTGTATTTAATGAATATGTCTGCAACAGATTTATATTGGTCTTAACATACGCATTTACATGATTTCATACACTTAATTGTTTAGTTATAGAAAATTACGATGTCGGTAGGTGATAGAGACAATTCAATTGATCACAAATCTATTATAAGCTTACCTGAAATTGTGATGTCTCGAGATCGAAACAGTTTTTTTTCAAGTATTAGATATAAATTCGATATAATACACATGAACTATAAACCACACATCAGGCTTTGTCTTTGTTATATTCTCATGGTATTATATGTTTTCGGCTCATGTTTTGCTAAAACAGTAATAGTGTAAGGGATTAAGAATTATTGGCATATAATGCACAAGTAGGTGTCAAAAAACTATACACTTCTATCTCATAACTAACTCTTGAATTTAATGAATACAATAGAAACATATTTATACTGGTCAATAACAAATATGATGGATTTAATAATTTTGTTTGGTTGTGCTTGAAGGATGCAATTTAGTTGTGCTTGAAGGATGCAAGTTTGGAGAATGAAAGGCTTCAAGGCTAAATTTTGATGTGAAGGAGGCGTATAAAAGTTCCTTTGAATGTTCCTGCCAGGTATGAGTTAGTCATACCAGGATGACTTTGATGCTCAGTAATACAAGGACGCGACTTTAAACACACACAACCTCTTCTTATAGTTCTTGTATCAGCTCTTTTGATTAGAATATATAACATTATATTAAATCTTTCAGAAGATAGATTAGTGCCAATTATTACAATTTTATTATTTATGTCAATTAATTTTATTAGCAAATCAAACAAGACTCCATGAAACCCGTTGCGAAGCAGATGTACTATTAGAGTCTGATTTGGTTTGATCTACGCCTCCATGTAATTTTTCCCTAGATTGTGTTATATAATTAAACCGAACAATTTGGTTTAGCGCGCCGCAACGCGTGCGGGGTATAAAACTAGTTGTTTTCAATTAAGAGTTTGTATGTTGGATGTTATTAGGCACTTGTGAAACAATAAATCTAATTCTAATAAAAGACTCTCAATAATGCCACATGGCATTTTCTCCATCAATTCATTAATATTAATGATATTATTAATTAATCAATATCTAATTCTAATTTATAATTAAAAAATATATAAATTATCTAAAATTTTAAAACCTTTGATTTTATTACTTCTTAAAATGGATAAGCATAATCACACATGACATTTTCTCCATCAATTCATTAATATTAATGATATTATTAATTAATATCTAATTCTAATTTATGATTAAAAAATATATAAATTATCTATAATTTTAAAACTTATGATTTTATTATTTCTTAAAATGGATAAGCATATGGTTTAGTTTACGTTATATGTTTTGCGTAAATCAAGTTTGAGAATAAATAATTGCTATTATCTAAGAAACATGATGTTACGCTATTAAAATGTTATTTTTTATAGTGTTACGTTATTAAAATGTTATTTTTTTAATTATATGCATCAATATTTCATATCAACACCACAAAAAATATGTAAAATAATAACACTCAGATTTGTGTTTACATATTAGAAATAATGTAGTGAAGTGATTATTTCAACTAAATATTTTGTGATAAATTTATCTATTAATTCAAACAAAAATTAATTAATTAATAATATTATTAATGAATTGAAAAAGAGAATATTATATGACATTAACTGAATTTTTTTTATTAGAATTAGATATACCATTGCCGATCACAATCCATCTCCATCACCACCATTTTCAGCCACAAACTCTATCTCAATTAAGATTTAAGAGCCTTTTCATTATCATCCCAAAATTTTAAAGAAATCTTTATGTGTTCATCGGGTTTTTTCTACTTCGTCTAATTCCCCAAGATAAGGATAAGATTTAAGAATTTTCTTCACATTCTTTACGTATTGTATCATAACATAATATAGAAATTTAATTGTTATATAAATATATATTTTATGTATATCTAATTATTAGTACTAATGTAACAAATAAATATAAAGTATTTGCTTAAATACGTCATTTATAGTGAATAATGTTATATTGTCTTTAACTTGGTATGGATATTTCATGTTAGGGTAATATGTGTTTATATCAAAACTTATTTTTAACATGTCCAATATCAAGAATAATTCAAATTTTGTAACTATTATGTTCTTCGAATACAACCAATCTTATCATTCAACCCGTGTAAGACACGAGACTATAAACTAGTAATATAATAAAGATTTAAGAATTTTAAAATATGATATAATTTAAAACTTATGTATAGTAAGGTTTAATAAATTATTAAAATAAGAAGATATATATTCTAGATATTAAATGTTTAATTTAATTAATTTGGGAGGGAGACATTTAAGGCTGGACGGTATGGGGACCGTCCAGCTCCGTCGCCGTCTCGTCACCGTCCCCCTCTCCATGCCCCCCCCCCCCGGTCTTGATCCAATCATCGTCCTCTCCATCGAGTTTCAGACGTTCAGGACGATCCAAATGGTGGGCCCCTTTTTATCAAGTTGTAACAGATGTGAACAAGTCTTCTGATTATCATCATCGGGATTTCCGAACGCCGCCATGATCGGAGATTTTGTTGCCTGGTTGCGATTGGAGGTCCCGGAGCCCCCGTGACGCCGCCATGATCGGAGATGGTTAGATCTGGTGGAGGATTTGGGGGTTTTGAGATATGAGGGTGAAAAATAAAAATGGAGGATTTAGGGGTTTTGAGATGGAGAAGGTAGATCTGGTGGAGGATAATAGGGTATTGGGATATTCATTAATTTTTTTAAGAGTTAACTGTCATTTTCGTCCCTGTGGTTTGGTCACTTTGGCCATTTCAGTCCATTTTTAAAAAATGCGCCATTTTCCTCCCCGACGTTCTGGAAATGTGCCATTTCAGTCCAAAAATCATAACCCAGTTAAGTCGGTTTGTAAATAAGGACTGATTGTGTAAAGAGTTAACTGCCATTTTCGTCCCTGTGGTTTGGTCACTTTGTCCATTTCAGTCCATTTTTCAAAAATGCGCCATTTTCCTCCCCGACGTTCTGGAAAGGTGCCATTTCAGTCCAAAAATCATAACCCAGTTAAGTCGGTTTGTAAATAAGGACTGATTGTGTAAATTTGTAACATAAAGGACCATTTAAGTAAAATGTATAAATATTAATATAATTATAATATATATATAATATAGAGTTAACTGCCATATATATATATATATAATGTATACACACCACCGCCCGGAACCGGAGCTCCGGTGGTCACCACCGCCGCCGCCGGAACCACCACTCTCTCTCTACTCTCTCTCTATGCTCTGCAATCACCACCACCATCAACGTCATCATCATCATCGCGATCTTCATCATCATCATTTGACCATCGTCCTCACACTGTCATCTTCAGCTTCTGCTTCCATCATCCAACCGCGGAACAACCTTCGGCTGCCATCAACGTCCGTTCACTCCCCAACCCCTTGCAACCTGCAACCACTCTCCGGTCACTGTTCACCTACAACTCATTGTTGAACTTCATCATCATATCATCTCACCATCAACCGTTCACTCCGACCAACACCGTACATCAGCATTCCCCGTCACTGTCCGATCACCTCTTAAGCTTCGTCAAGCGATGTTTTCAACTGCGTTTTTCTTCTGTCCGTCATACGATACAGTAATACAAAGTTGTGCTGAGAAGTCCATTTATAGGAGATTCGGCTTCAAAGAATTCAGACAGCAGGTTCAAGATGATGTCAAGAAACATGGATACAAAATAAGGCTTCCCAGGTTTATTTTATGAAGCAAATAGACCTCATTTATTTCTTCCAGTAATTATATTAACTAGCTTGGAATATATCCCCTTATTTTTTAAAAATATTCCCTTTTTATTTTGAAGTTCTTTTTTCAGTACTCGGGCTAGACATCATTACTTAAAGCTCGAAATCAAAGGTTTTTGTGTAGTCATCTGATAACAAGAGCATTTGGAAGCATTTGCAACTTTCTATCTGTTTAATTAGTGAAAATAGAGAGAGAGTAGAGAGAGAGTGGTGTTTCCAGCGGCGGCGGTGGTGACCACCGGAGCTCCGGTTCCGGCGGCAGTGGTTACCACCGGAGCTCCGGTTCCGGGCGGTGGTGTGTACATTATATATATATATGGTAGTTAACTCTATATTATACATATATTATAATTATATTAATATTTATACATTTTACTTAAATGGTCCTTTATGTTACAAATTTACACAATCAGTCCTTATTTACAAACCGACTTAACTGGGTTATGATTTTTGGACTGAAATGACACCTTTCCAGAACGTCGGGGAGGAAAATGGCGCATTTTTGAAAAATGGACTGAAATGGCCAAAGTGACCAAACCACAGGGACGAAAATGGCAGTTAACTCTTGTGTAAATTTGTAACATAAAGGACCATTTAAGTAAAATGTATAAATATTAATATAATTATAAAATATAATATATATATATATATAATGTATACACACCGCCGCCGGAACCGGAGCTCCGGTGGTCACCGCCGCCGCCGGAACCACCACCATCAACATCAACGTCATCATCGTCATCATCTGTTATCATCATCATCGATCATCATCGATCATCATCGACCTTCATCATCACGATCTTCATCATCATCATCGCGATTTTAATGATTCTGCGGATGTAATTCAGCAGCTAATAGGTTTTTCGGATGCAGATCAGCAGAACAAATAGATTTATATGGCTAATAATTCTGCAAATCTGTTCTGAACGAAGTATATAACGACAGCAGATATGTTTCCTGTTCAGCAGATTGTTCAATGACAGCAGATTTGTTTATACGGCTAATAATCAGCAATGACCGAACACCTCTGCAGATTCTACGGACTGATTTCAGCGATCAAAATAATTCTGCACAGATCTGTACTTTGAAAAAAAACATCAATATGTGATTAAACAACAATTTTTTTCTTTAAACGAATAATATTTGATCGAAATTCAAACAAATCAGTCTGAAATTCAACCAAAAATCATTCGATTTAGTCCGAAATCAATCCGAAATTCGTTTTCGTTTTCACCGAACCTGATCAAAATGAACAAACTTTGATTTGAAACAGATCTAAATCAGTCCGAAACGTATCGAAAATCTGATGATGATGATGATGAAGATCGCGATGATGATGATGAAGGTCGATGATGATGATAACAGATGATGACGATGATGACGTTGATGGTGGTGGTTCCGACGGCGGCGGTGGTGACCACCGGAGCTCCGGTTCCGGCGGCGGTGTGTATACATTATATATATATATATATATTATATAATTATATTAATATTTATACATTTTACTTAAATGGTCCTTTATGTTACAAATTTACACAATCAGTCCTTATTTACAAACCGACTTAACTGGGTTAGGATTTTTGGACTGAAATGGCACCTTTCCAGAACGTCGGGGAGGAAAATGGCGCATTTTTGAAAAATGGACTGAAATGGCCAAAGTGACCAAACCACATGGACGAAAATGGCAGTTAACTCTTTTTTTAAACTTAACATGGAAGATTTAAAAAATAAAAAAAGTGGAAGATTTAAAAAAAACATAAAAGTGGTGGGGAGGACTATGACTAGGATCATCCTCCCATGCCCTCTAGTTTTAGAGGATGGACCATCCTTGGGAGTACTATGACGTGGCGCCTACGTGGCGGATCATCCTCCAAGGATGGTCCATCACCATACCCACTAGCCTTATAGAAGAGACACAAATTTAATTGGGAACGCTAACAATGTGACGAGAAGTAAAAGTGACCTAAAAACTTAGCAGGTGGCGTAAATCATTTTGAACTATTAGGGGAGGAGGGGTGGTCACTAGTGATAGATTTCTATCACTCCCACTATCCAATCAAATCATGCCATGTCATCACCCAATATTCTGTCACTAGTGATAGAATTGTAGTGGGGGTGGTATCACTAGTGATAGAATTCTATCACTCCCAAATTTTTTTAATTTTCATTTTAAAATTAGAAATTAACAATAAAACACTAAAATATAAATTTCATTAAACTTAAAAAATAAATTACATAGCAAAATTAAAAAAAAAACAACTAAACATTGAAAAAAAAAAACTAAACGGGTGGCATCTCCCAACCCCACTTTGCGCAAATCTCGCGCTTTTGTTGAATGACAATTGACTTAAACGGTTCGTCGAGATGGTTATGCTTTTCACACAAGATTTTTAAATCATTTTGTCTTTCAACCGTTTTTAAGTGTTCCTTGTACGCCTGCTCGCGTTCAACTTTTGCGGACATAATTATATCTTTTCTTTCTTCGGCCTTCTTGTATCGCGTGATTTTCTCCTCTTCGATTCTAAAGATCGACTCCGCCACCGCTTCCTTCACTTTGCTTGACGATTCACCACCTCTCCTGCGGCGTGGCCTTGTAGGTGTATCTTCTTCAACGGGGTCGTCAGCGGGTTGATCGGATTCGTCAAGGGGGTCGTCGTTTAAGTTCATTTCGGGCAAGTTATCCGACGCGGAAGTCGTGTAGTTCCCCGAATCGGATGTCTTTGATCTTTTCGAACCTCCTCGTTTTTTTTGAGCCGTAGGACCACGCATGTCAACCAACTCAACGGGGACCCACTTCGGGTGATTTCTCACAACTTCCCATGCCGCCACGTGTGGAAAACTCCTCTTTTTGTAGACATCGCAATACATTTCGGTGGCTTGTCTCATGATTGTCGCCTCGCTCACTCCACTTTGTGGGTTTCGGTTCTACAAAAAATATAAAAGGTTATGTTTTTTTTTTAAATATGTTTTTAAAAAAATAAACACTTTTCTGTTTTTTATAAAAAAAAACAGTTTTCTGTTATTTAAAAAAAACAGTTTTCTGTATTTTTTAAACTGTTTTCTGTTTTTTTTTAAATTGTTCTGTTTTTTTTAAACTGTTTCTGTTTTTTTAAACTGTTCTGTTTTTTTAAACTGTTCTGTTTTTAAAAAAAATAAAAACTTTTTCTGTTTTTTTTAATAAAAAACAGTTTTCAATGAAAAAAGATTTAAACTTTAATAAAAAACATACCTTTTGAATGAAACAAGCGTTGAACTTACTAATTTTCCCGTTCAAATCCGTCCACTTCGACGTCATTTGGTCCATGTTTCGTATCCTTGCACCGGGAAGTTGCCTAAAATGATTAATGACCCGTCTCCAAAACGCATCATTTCTTTGCTCGTTGGCATGTTTCCCGCTCTCCGAGATGTGCAAATACGCCTGCACCAAGGACACCTTCTCTTCGCTCGTCCATTGTTGTCGGACGGTTGGGACGATTTCTTGAACGTCATCATTTTCTTCTTCTTCCTCTTCCTCTTCTTCTTGTTGTTGTTCTTGAATGTAATCATCATTTTCATCGTCGTCAAGACTTTGTTGTGGTTCACGATACGCGTTTGCAAAATGATGGATGACGGTGTTGGTTTCTAGTAGTGGGTCGAGTTGGTGGGGTTGGGTTTGATACGTTTGGGGTTGAAATTGGTGAGGTTGAAACGGTGGGACGAACGGTTGGTTTTGATACGTTTGCGATTGAAAGGGTGGATATTGTTGGGTTTGAAAGGGTGGATATTGTTGGGTTTGAAAGGGTGGGACTTGGTCGGGTTCGTCTTGCAATCTAAAGCGCGTCGGCTCGCCAAGATTCGCTCGAACCTTGGGTCTTACGGGATTTTTCTTCATACCCGAACCTCTTTTTTTCGAACCCCCACCTCTCTTGCTTGAACCTTCCATGTTTCTTAAAATTATTTAGATTGAGAGTTTGTTGATTTTTTGTATTGAGTGTGTGAGAATGGTTTAGAGAATTTGTTGTTTTTTTAATTGAGTAGTGAGGATTTATATAAAAAAAAAAAACTTCAAACGGTCAAAAAAAAATTACAAACGGTCATAAATCAACGTTCCAATTTCAAATTCAACGCGTGATGTGTTTAACGCGTTCAAAATATAACGCGTTATGACTAGGGCGGCGGCAGTGTTACGTTATAGTTTAACGCGCGATGGGGTGGTATCACGGACCACCCCGCCTACTCTTAGACAGTGGGATCATAAATTTAAAGTGCTTTGAAGTAGCCATTTGGGCAACAAATTTGCCAAATTGAGATAAGGGAGTATCAATACCATCACACAAACACTAGTTATAAATTGTGTACAACCCCAATAGGCCGGTATAAATTTAAAACAAGGGGTTCACGTGATAATGAAAGTGATAATCATCTTTTACCTCTTGTATCGTGTCAGATTCCAACATATCCCATGATGAATTTAGGGTGTTTATAAATTCATAGATTACTTATTAAAAAGATTTATGTTATGTTGTCAAAAGCGAGCTAGGCGCGCGCCTAGGTGGTCAGGCGCAGCTAAACCGCCTGGTGGAGAGCTAAGCGCAGATCCGCGTCTTTTTTCAAAAAACGCACTCAGGCGCTCGTCTGGAGCTAGGCTCAGGCGCAACAATCCACCCTAAAACCATAAAAAAAAAACAGCCTGAAACGGAACAATATAGAAGGTAGGTGGAGATGAACCTTGTTTAGCAACGTATTGACAGGAAGAGGAGAACCTGATTTACACTCTAGATCATGGTCCACACCAGCAACGTGGTGGACTGGTGTCGTCTGCCCTTTTTTGATAGAAAACCTAATTTAATAAAACAGACGGGCTGCTTTTGTTGATTGTAGATTGGGCTGGTCGAGTCCTTAGTTTAAATAAGTAAACTATTTCATTAAATAGATGAATGACCCAATTAAATATCTTTAAATTGTTTTATTTGTTACAAATACTGATATATTTTAAAAGTATTAATATTGATATTATTATATATATTTTAAAAAGATATTATGATTTCTCTTCTATTATATTTGTATATATAGTGTAAAACTATTAATTTTATGCCTATCATATATTTTTTATTTATTTTTTGTGTTATGGCGCCTTACTTAAAAAACCCTCGTTTTTTGTGTGTCTTGCGCCTTGCACCTTTTACAACATAGGATTTATGTACTTGATCAGTTTGGAATAGTTTCAAGTTTAATAGTGGAATTAGAACTTTTCAACCTAGCTATTGTAATAAGAACTTTTGCTTCTATATTGATTTGAATAACCGCTGATAATTTAAATGGTCAAACAAAAAATTAAGTTACGTAACTTAAATACCTCTGTTAATAGAAAATTCGCCGGTAACCAACTCGGACCATCTTCATACTATTTACAAGTCTTTAATTCTGATGAAATAATATAATCTCAAGTCTGCTACAAACATACTATGATCTTTTACTAGCTCAAAATTTTCAAACACAATTAGATGTTGTCATGTTGACTTTGAACCAGAGTTGACTTTGCAAAGCTTCTCTGCCTTAAAAAAGGTGTGACTTTCTTTGAAATAGTTGGTTTAGGGAGGGTGTGAGACTTGTAGGTATCTAGACCACCTCCATAGCTCTTGCTGTAACCTTTGATCTTCCTCATTTTGTTGTATGGATTCTTTATCTTTTTTGGAAGATCTTCTATGCTCATTACTCTTGCAAGAGATGTAAATGATTCTGATTTCCCTTGATAAAACTTTGATAATCCTCTCCTATAATAATAACAATCAGAAAAAAAATAGTTTAGTATTTATTAATGTTCTTGATTGAAAATCGAGATAAGTCCACGCCTAAGCTAGACTTCGACTTGTTTAATTTCACAGCGTATTATCTAAGCTCGGCTCTTTTTGAGTAATTATCGAGCTTAAACTCAAGTCAGGCTCGACTCAATTATTATCTTTTAATTATTTTATATATATAGATATAGAGGCTTACTCTTCCGAGAAAATGGGAGGAACTAACGATGGATTTGGTAACCAAGCTTCCTAAAACGAAAAAGGGGCACGATACAATATGGGTAATCGTAGATCGACTTACGAAAAGCGCTCATTTTCTACCCATCAAAGAGGCTTACTCTTCCGAGAAAATGGCAGAAACATATATGAATGAGATCATATCTCGACACGGAGTGCCCGTGTCAATCGTCTCGGACCGAGACACTAGATTTACCTCTCGCTATTGGCAAAAGTTTCACGAGAGTGTGGGCACAAAGCTACACATAAGCACCGCCTACCACCCTCAGACTGACGGTCAATCAGAAAGAACCATTCAAACACTTGTCGATATGTTGAGAGCGTGTGCCTTAGATTTTGGGGGAAATTGGGATGACCATCTACCACTAGTGGAATTTTCTTATAATAATAGTTACCATAGTGGCATTTAAATGCCTCCTTACGAATTACTGTACGGGAGAAAATGTAGAACTCCCGTATGCTGGGGTGAAGTGGGGCAAAGAGAGCTTGCGCTAAGTGATTTAATAGCAATAACAAATGAAAAGATAGAATCGATTAGAGCTCGACTGAAAGCAGCCCAGGATCGGCAAAAAGTTTATGCAGACAAGAAAAGGTGCCCTATTGAATTTCAAGTCGGAGATTACGTTCTGCTGAAAGTGTCCCCATGGAAGGGTATAATCCGTTTTCGCAAACGGGGTAAGTTAGGCCCTCGATATATTGGACCGTTCAAAATCTTGGCTCGAGTTGGAAGGGTAGCATATCGATTAGAATTACCGCCTGCTCTAGATGGGATTCACAATACCTTCCACGTGTCGTAGTTAAGGAAGTGTCTTGCGGATGAAACTGCGTTAGTGCCTCTCGATGATATCGAGTTGGACGAGGGGTTGAATTATGTCGAAAAACCAATAGCCATTAAAGACGCCAAGGTGAAGAATCTCCGCAATAAAGCTGTTAGACAAGTGTTGGTTCAATGGCAACACCGAAAGGGGTCGGAACTCACATGGGAAGCAGAAGATGAAATGAGGAAGCACTATCCTTTTCTGTTTGGTATGTGCACGTTAAAATTTGTTATGTGCCCAGGTTTCGGGGACGAAACCTCTTTTAAGGGGGGTAGACTTGTAACGCCCCATAAATCGGTTAATATTAAAATAAATGAAAGTGAACAAATAAACTAACTTAGTTGACGGGTTATGATAAGATATAAGTTAATGTTGGAAAAATACTTGAATTAGATACTTATTAAACTTGGAGGGGTGTAATGTGTAAAGTTTTATTAGTTAGGGAATTAAAAGGTAGAAACCCAAAAACACATCCTTGGGTGCGTGTCTGGGATCGATCGAACAGGAGAAAGCAGGGTGAAAACCCTTGCTCTTTCTAATCCACTCAATTGATCAAGAAATTCAAGTCTAATCTGTTGCATGTCTCAAGTTTATCGATTATCTATGCATACATAGTGAAGTGGTAAGTTTAATTTTCTGAAAAGATGATTTGTAGAATGAGGGGTTAAACCCAATCGCGATTTCTTGTATCTATTGTGGGAAATCTGAGTTAGAATTGCTTTCTAGAACAAGAATCATGTTTGATTTTAAGTTGCATGTGAGGTTGTAGTGAAAACCCACTTTGTGAAATTGTGTTATGATTAGGAAGATCATAATGATTATGAATGTATGTTATCTTGATATATGATCTTGTTTGTAATACTTAAATGCTAGATAAACTAATGTAGGAGGAAATGGTTATGCAACTAGAATAGATGTGAATGTTGGATGATGATGAACTAGTAAAATTGTGCTTTAAAGACTTGTACCTTATACTTAATGATGATGCCTACCAAGTGTTTGATGAAATGCTTAAGAGAATGAATTGTATGTGTAACATATAAAATGGTAGAATGAAGTAAATAGACTAAATGAATGAATGAATGAATGAATGTTGTAATGTAGGCATGAAGGAAGAAGGTACGAGCACTAGGAAAACGGAAGGCACGCAAGACCGAGGTATGTTTCGTTGCATACAAAACCTTATTTAAAATTTTGTTTATATTATGATAAACAACCCTTGTTACAATGATTATAGTGATTAGTAAGTAAATAACAAATCCCTCGCGGATTTGGTTATGCTAACGAAAGTTACATTAAGCTATGCAAGTCGACCGGTTCGAGTCGAACCAGGTCGAGTAAGAAGATGGTACCATCCGTTTAGAATGGGTGGTCATGAATGCAATAAGGAACGTAAGAAGTTCAATCCGTTTTACGGATAGAACAAAAGATTTATGTTGTAAGTTATTAACCCGATGGTACCGGGTCGTAAGAGGTGTGCTTGAATTTCGTTATGAGAGTGTATGCCATACTCATTTAATTGGGTAACCGTATGCGTAAGAGTAATGAAAGTATATAAAGGAATGCAAATAATTAAACTGAAAGGTTTGTGAAGTAAGTGAAATAAGTATTATGACTAACTTTCTAAAGCTTGTTGTTAAATGTAGGTAAATCCTCAACTTAGGCGACTCGGCGAAATGGAGCGAGCACATGATCAAAATATGTCTTACTAAGCGCTTCCGCTAGCTTATGTTAATATTTTGGGTCAAAATACTTTTTGTACAATTGTTGGTAACACACCTTTAAGCACTTGATGTTTTAGTTTTAGTTGTATCTTGTAGAATGGTATTGTCTTGTTTTTGGTTTAAAACAGGGGTATACTCGTCTTACGAATGGGTCATGCCCAAATTTTGTAAAATTATGTATTAAAGTTGTTATTTTGAAGTCTTTAAATTACTCTTGTAAGCAATTTTATAAAGACAGAAAAGCGGTCCTTACAAGTGGGTGGTTGATGTGGCGGCGCTAAGGCAGTGAAGATGGTGGTGAACTGCCGTCGTTGTTTCTGGTCTTCAGGTGCGGCGGCCACCGTAGGGTGGAACATCTGGTCTTCTGATTTAAACGATGAAGCGTGCTAGTCACGTTTAAATCTTGAATCTGATCTTCAAATCCTTTTTTCTCTCACATCTTGAATCTGATCTTCAAATCTCCAATTGAATCTGATCTTCAAATCTTGAATTTGAATCTGATCTTCAAATCTTGAATCTGATTTTCAAATCCTTAACAGGGAAAAGCCCTAGACGCTTTGAATCTGATTTAAACGATGAAGGGTGGAACATTAGATGGTGGTTTCGGTTAAACGATGAAATTGGAGATTGATGAAAATTGGGGGAAATTGGAGATTGATGAAATTGTGAAAGTGTTTGACCAGAAATTGGGTTGAAAATGGCCGGTTGGGGATTAATTGTTTGTTATGATATCACTGTGTGGTTTGTTTTGGGAAACTTAGACTAGGTTAAACATGGAAGGTTGGGGATTAATTGGAAACTTGCCGGTGGTGGTTGATGATGGCAGGTGGTGATTCAGGGTGGTGAACGGTGGTGCTTGATGGCGGTGGTTGCAGAAACATAAAGATATATAATAATAATAATAATAATAATAATAATAATAATTTTTAAAAATATTTTGTTTTATTCTTTTAAATAATATAAATAAATGGGTAAAAAGACTTAAATACCCTTGGGTGACAAGATTTAACAAGAAAATCTAACTGGGTTAAGCTTAAAGGACAAAACTTGCAACAAAATACATACTAAAGGACACCGCCTGTAAAGTACTATAAAGATAAATGACAAAACTTGTAATTTTTCCTTTTAATTTTATGTAATGTGTTTTTTTAATTAAAAGTACCTTTATTTACATTAAAATATGTTTTATTTATTTATGAATAATTTCTACTGATTGGGTGTAAAATGAGGAGTAGAATGGGGAGTTGACATGGCATGCTATTATTGGATGGAGAATGACTCAAACACACTAGAATGATTGAACTATACCCTCCACCCTTACATGGGTTATGGGTTGAATGTAATCAATTAAGAGTTTGTATGTTGGATGTTATTCGGCATTTGTTAAATAATAAATAATAAAGATTTAAGAATTTTAAAATATGATATAACTAGGTTATAACCCCGTGTATTACACGGGTTGAATAAATAAATTTTATATACTAAATAATAAAACAATATATCTTTAAAAACATCCTTTATTGCACGGGTTGAATAAATATAATTTATCTATTAAATAATAAAAAGTTATATCTATAAAACCATATTGTACGGGTTGAATAAATGTAATTTTATATACCAAATAAAAAAGTAATATCTTTAAAACCACGTGTATTACATGGGTTGAATAAATGTAATATTTTTTTATGAAATAATTCAATAATACATCTTTAAAAAACCCCATTTATTACACGGGTTGAATAAATGTGATTTTATATACCAAATAATAAAACAATTACATCTTTAAAAATATGTGTATTACACGGTTTGAATAAATGTAATTTTCTGTACTAAATAATAAAAAATATATATACTTAAAAACCTCGTGTATTATACGAATTGAATAAATCTAATTTTATATATCAAATAATAAAAAAGTTATATCTTAGAAAACCTCATGTATTACATGGGTCAAGTAAATGTAATTTTGTATAGTGAAAATAAAAATATTTAATATATTAATACAAAGTTTGGTTTTCGTGATAAAAATAGACTATTCTGTTGCAAAATTTGTTAACAAAGTCTTAATAAATGTAACCCTTTATTTAAAACTCCGTAAATATATAAATGATAAATAATATTAGTTAATTTTATTTCAAGTTTCGTAAAATCTATTTGATACCAAACTAAACAAAACGTTCAAATATATAGTTAAGATCAAATTAGATAACTAAGTTTGAATTTGAAATAAATAGATAAATATAAAAGTAATAATTAATTGAGTTAATTACTGTTTTCGTTCCTGTGGTTTGTCAAAAATCACTATTTCAGTCCATTAGTTTAAAAATTGCGATTTCAATTCCTGTGGTTTCACTTTCGTAACCATTTCTATCCCTGTGGTTTCACTTTCGTAACAATTTCAATCCATTATTCTGTTAAGTACAGGGACCGAAATGGTTACGAAAGTGAAACCATAGGGACTAAAATCACAATTTTTAAACTAATTGACTGAAATAGTGATTTTTGACAAACCACAGGGACGAAAACATTAATTAACTCTAATTAATTCAAATAAATAATATTATAAATGAGAAGGAGATTAAACTAAATAATAATTATCCGTAAGTTATTAAAGTAAATAATATTTAATAGGAGAGTTATCTATAATTAATTAGAATAAATTAAACTAAAATAATAATTATCTATAAGAGCGGCCTAATATGATGACAAGTGTCCCTAAAATGGTTTCTTTTATTATATAGTATAGATTTAATTTAAATCATATGTATAGTAAGTTTTAATAAATTATTAAAATAAGAAGATATATATTCTAGATATTTAGTTATTTAATTTAATTATTTTGGGAGGGAGACATATAATAGAAGAGATGCAATTTAATTGGGTGGAAAGCTAACAATGTGACACGAAGTAAAAAAGACCTAAAAACTTAAATCATTTTGATCTATTAGACAGTGGGATGATAAATTTAAAGTGCTTTGAAGTAGCCATTTGGGCAATAAATTTGCCAAATTGTGACAAGGGAGTATCAATACCATCCATCACACAAACACTAGTTATAAATTGTGTACAACCCCAATAGGCCGGTGTGACAAGGGAGTATCAATACCATCCATCACACAAACACTAGTTATAAATTGTGTACAACCCCAATAGGCCGGTATGGCAAGTTTCTTGCCGGTAAAGAAAAATTAAAACAAGTGGTTCACGTGATGATGAAAGTGATAATCACCTTTTATCTCTTGTATCGTGTCAGATTCCAACATATCCCATGATGAATTTAGGGTGTTTATAAATTCATAGATTACTTATTAAAAAGGTTTATGTACTTCAGTTTGGAATAGTTTAAAGTTTAATAGTGGAATTAGAACTTTTCAACCTAGATATTGTAATAAGGGATTAAGTTATTGTATAAAGACTCTTAATTGTAAGAAAATTTTATAGAGTGACAAGTGTTCAAGAACGTAAAGCCTAAACCCACTACCTAAAACCTAAACACCCAAAAAAAACCCACCCCACCACTACCACCCAAAAAACCTACCCCCCCCCCCCACCCCAGCAAAAAAAAAACCCAAAAAACCTACACACACCCCCTCACGTAGGGCTGCCGGCTGCAAACGAACCAAACGTTCGGCGAATAGTTCGTGAACCGTTTGGCAGGAAGTTCGTTTGTGTTTGTTCGTTTAGATAAATGAACAAAGATCGTGTTCGTTTGTTTATGTTCGTGAACGTTCGGTGACGTGTTCGTTTGTGTTCGATAGTTCATTAGTGTTTTTAGCTTTTATATTTATTTAAATACTTCAAAATTCTGACAAATTAAATATCTAATAAGTGCCAGTATATTATATATTTTTTTCATGAACGATTGTTTGTATTCATTTGTTTCCATTTGTGTTCATGAACATTAGTTTGTACTCATTTGTCTTCGTCAACGTTCGTTTTTGTTTGTTGCCTAAAATTAACAAACAAACACGAACGAACACGAACAAGTTCATTTACTTAACAAACGAACACGAACATAAAATCTCGTTCGATAAGTGTTCGTGAACGTATATATTTCTTAACAAACGAACACGAACAAGGTCTTGTTCGTTCGGTTCGTTTACAGTCCTACCCCACGCCTCACAAAAAAAAAAAAAAAAAAACCACCCACAAAAACCTAAACACCTCCCCCCCCCCCCCCCAAAAAAAATTAATTTATTTTATTTATTTATTTATTTTGTGTGTGGGGGGGGTGGGGGGGGGGGGATAGGTGGGTGAGAGGGTTTAGGTTTTTAGGGTTTTTTTTTTTTTTTGTGAAGTGGGTTTATTTTTAGTAGTATTTGTACATTTCTTATTTTTAACGGTCTTTGCATTTGATCCTAATCTTTAATCTTTGTAATAAGAACTTTTGCTTCTATATTGATTTGAATAACCGCTGATAATTTAAACGGTCAAACAAAAAATTAAGTTACATAACTTAAATACCTCTGTTAATAGAAATTTGCCGGTAACCAACCCGGACCATCTTCATACTATTTACAAGTCTTTAATTATGATGAAATAATCTCAAGTCTGCTACAAACATGCTATGATCTTTTACTAGCTCAAATTTTTTCACACACCATTAGATGTTGTCATGTTGACTTTGAACCAGCGTTGACTTTGCAAAGCTTCTCTGCCTTAAAAAAGGCGAGACTTTCTTTGAAATAGTTGGTTTAGGGAGGGTGTGAGACTTGTAGGTATCTAGACCACCTCCATAGCTCTTGCTGTTACCTTTGATCTTCCTCATTTTGTTGTATGGATTCTTTATCTTTTTTGGAAGATCTTCTATGCTCATTACTCTTGCAAGAGATGTAAATGATTCTGATTTCCCTTGATAAAACTTTGATAATCCTCTCCTATAATAATAACAATCAGAAAAAAAAAAATAGTTTAGTATTTATTAATGTTCTTGATTGAAAATCGAGATAAGTCCACGCCTAAGCTAGAATTCGACTTGTTTAATTTCACAGCGTATTATCTAAGCTCGGCTCGTTTTGAGTAATTATCGAGCTTAAACTCAAGTCAGGCTCGACTCAATTATTATCTTTTAATTATTTTATATATATAGATATAGATATCTTTATGTATATTTACAAGGCCCAAACTATCTATATCTACACACTTGGTGTTTAGATAGTCACCACAAAAAGGTGCTTTTTGTCCTTATGTGCACACCCTGCAGTGTCGAACTGTGGCCAAAACGCGCCGTTTTGTTCCGGTTAACCAGAAAAAGACTGACGGGTGTCTGACGGGTCTGTTGACCGGACCAAAACGCCGAGCTTTGGCCGCGTTTTGGTCCTGTCAACCAGACCGGGTGTCGGTCTTTTGTCTGGTTGACAGGACCAAAACGCGGCCAAAGCTCGGCGTTTTGGTCCGGTCAACAGACCCGTCAGAAACCCGTCAGTCTTTGTTAGGTTAACCGGACCAAAACGCCGCGTTTTAGCCACAGTTCGACACTGCAGGGTGTGCATATAAGGACAAAAAACATCTTTTAAGGTGTGTAAATAGGCAAATGGGTGTGCCAATAGGTAGACCCATTTACAAAGCTCAGGATAATAGCACAGCTTTGATGATCTTTTGATACCATGACAAGCACTGGCGGATCCAAAATTTTTTCCAGGGGTTTCTTTTGGTATATTCTCACTATTTTTTTTAAATCATTCAAGGTTTCCACTAACTTTTTCATTTTTTTTTTTCAAACCGAGGGGAATTCTGGAAACCCAGGAACCCCTTGGATCCGCCACTGATGACAAGTATATGAGTAGTTTATATATATATATGACTCATATATCCTTTTTTTACATGAACTATACGGCTCAATATATTCTTTTTTTACATGAACTATACGACTCAGCATACAAATATATGAGTCGTATATTCTTTTTTACAGTAACTATATGACTCATATACATATATATGAGGCGTAAATTGGGTGTCAAAAGATCCAATTGAGTGTACGAACTCATGTAGTTGGACCCGATTATAATTATAATCATATATAGGTATATAGTTTCGATTTAAGCTTTTAATTAGCCGATCTCAAATAACTCACAAATGGCTAAACCTGTTTACACCCTATAAAAAAACTATATATATTAAGTTGAAAAGAAACTTACTTGATTGGTAACTGGACCATCAGGTCTGATAAGTCAAGTACAGAAGATCCATTTGAATTTAGTGAAGATGATGATGATGATGATGATGATGATGATGATGAAGCATCATCTGCAGTTTCAAATGAAGAACATGAAGAAACTGATGATGATTCACTTGAGATTGTTGAAGTTTCTTCATCTTGTTGATCTGAATTTGCAGCAAACCCCCATGATCTTTGATGATCATCATGAAATATTTGTTTCTTGTGTTGGTTCATTCTTTCCATCAAAAGATAAGGTCTAAAAGTTGAAGATTAATGAAGAAAGTTTCAATCTTGATGACTCTTTCTGAATGAATAGTCAAGAATAAGAAGTAATAAAAGTGTTTGATTGAATTATGGGTTTGGAAGTTTTATGGAAAGTGTGTGTATATATACAAGGGCATTTGGTTGTCTTGGACATGTGGCAGAGATCTGTTGGCTTAATGATATAGGATTTAGTACCTTACCATTTCCACCCACTTGCCAAAATGCCATTCTGGATATGGATGGAACTCATGGAAGTACTTTTCAACAAAATTAAATTATCTATATGATTATCCTAGTACACCTTTTAATAATAATTGAATGCCCTTTTTAATAATAATTGAATGCCCTTTTGATAACTACCAAGTGTGTAGATAGCCACCCCAAAAGGTGTTTTTGTCCTATATGGACACCCTGCAGTGTCGAGCTCTGGTCAAAGTGCGGTGTTTTGGTCCGGTTAACCAGACAAAAGACTGACGGGTGTCTGACGGGTTTGTTGACCGGACCAAAACGCCGAGCTTTGGCCGCGTTTTGATCCTGTCAACCAGGCACCCTGTCAGTCTTTTGTCTGGTTGACAGGACCAAAACGCGGCCAAAGCTCGGCGTTTTGGTCCGGTCAACAGACCCGTCAGACACCCGTCAGTCTTTTGTCTGGTTGACCGGACCAAAACGCCTCGCTTTGACCACAGCTCGACACTGCAGGGTGTGCATATAGGATAAAAAAACACATTTTGGTGTGTAGATAGCCAATATGGTGTGCCAATAGGTACACCCTTTGATAATTGATCAGGACATCAAGAAACAAATAATGCATATTTAAATGTTTGGAGGCTTTTTTTTCAACTTAAGGCTGCTTGGGGTGTAAGCGGGGAAGGGAGTTTCAGCGTGGGCACACTGTTGTCGACCCTCTTAAAACTTCGATGAGTGGTTGAAATCGGTGAGCATTCACCGCATGATTTTTGAACGTTTTAAATGGATTTATAGCCATTGGATTAAAAAAAATACAATGTTCTTATTAGTTATTATTAACCACACCATTTCTTATTTCTCTTACAATTCAAAACTTATATCAACCAAATCATTTCTTTCACAATTTCGAAAATCTCACCCGTTTTTTAAAATGGTGGATGACATACCGCTGTTTATTCCATATGACATTAGTGACGATGATTCTCCCTCTAGCGATAGTAGCTTATTTTTTTCAAAAATCTCATCGAGCAAGCCGAAGTAGAAGACACAGGCACATCTCGTAAAAAAGATATGTCCGTCTTGATCGAGAGAAATGCCATGAAACCCTTATGGCAGATTATTTTGTCGAGGAGCCCAAAGACAATGATGAATTTTTTCGTCATAGGTTTCGTAAGTCATAAAGGTTGTTTTTAAAAATTACGAGCGACGTGCAAGCGAATAACCCGTGGTTTCAAGAGGGCATGGATGGGAGAATTAAGAAAAGTTTTACACCGTTGCAAAAACTTACATCGGCGATTAAATGTGACAACTCGTATTTTAGAACCTTTCTTTGTACTTTGATGTAACCTGAATGAATACTACGTGACTAATTGTTATGATTGATTTCGATGAAATGTTATGTTTGTATTATGCGATTGTGTGTAATATATGTATATATATATATATAATGTAACCGCACAACATCCTCTCGGCCCACACTCTTGTTCGAATAATTGACCCAAAGGGGCAGCCCATGATGGGTTCGGCCCACCTCTCATACGCATAACCTTCATGGGGAGGGGGTATACTCCTCATAATTCACAAACACCCAAAACACACAAACCCTAAGCTCTCTTTCTCTCCTCTCGAAACCGACGGCAACATCTCCTCTTCCTCGAAGACCTTCTTGTTCTACCTTCTAACCGGTTAGTATTTTACTATTGATTGTATGTTTGATGATGTTATGGTCTATATGTTTCTACATAATGATTTAGGGATGATTAGATCATTTTAGAGTTTGATAATCATATGATGTTGAGGATGACCTAGAACCGATTGCATGTTAATCGGTTGTTATGTGTCACACCCCGACTTTCCACGTGTCACCGGTGGGCCCGGTGGGGAGTATCGTGACGTGGTTGGCAACACAATAGTCAAACAACACAATTATATAAATGCACAGCGGAAGCAAAAGATAAATATTATTACATTCCGAATATAAGGTAATATCCAGTATTACAACGGAAGTAAAGGATCCACAGGCGGATCTTAAAACATATCATTTGTTCAACAGACTTTAGACGCCTAGAACTTGCAAGATTTCCTTATTAGCGCCCTGAGCTTCCAGCCAATTACGTTCAGTACCTGTCACTTAACCTTTTTGGAAAATACGTCAGTTTTCACTGGTAAATACACTCAACCGACTCATTTGAAAAGAGTTTAAGAAAATTGATTTGAATGCACGTGGTACAAAATATCTTTTATAATTTGATTAAAATGCACAGAGGCAAAATTAACCTTTTTAACTTGGAACAATTATAGTTATAACCTTGTATACAGATTCACATGTTCGTTATACGTTCAGGGCCCGATGTAGAAACCGAGTCAGATTAACAGACACACCACAAGTATAGGCCCACATGGAAGTGAGATATCGTTATTACTTAAGTAACTGCCAGGTGTATGCCTACACCCCGTACTTAAGACGTGGCCATTTTATAATACAATGATGTCAAGGATATCCGGGACATGGTCATTAACCCCTAAAGGTCTTTATTTCAAACAATACAGATTAAACCGGGTTACCTCAATAATTTAACCATAATAAGATTAAATATTCAATACCCGACCAAGCGGTATTATAATACCGTATTCCAAGCCCGTATAGGGAAAATAAGTTAAGAGTATTTACCTGAGCTAGCTCCTGTCTTAAATAGCAAGAATCTAATAACCCAGCCGTATTCACTTAAGTAAGCGTAGGTACCATTTACCGAAATGCTCTAGTCTGGAATGATGGTATAAATAACCAATTAGAATGCTAACGGGTCTTTAATTTAGCCTAGGCTTAGACCGGTCAGTCTTAAGGGAATATACGGTTCAGACGCATGATTAAGCGAAGACCGGAATAGAATGTGATTTAAACCCGACATGTTCAGAGACTTGTCTTATATGGGTATTTCATACACATTCTGGATTTTTAGATAAAACCAATAAGGTTTGACCCGTTTCGGCTAATTTATGTAAACTTGTTACATAAACCGAACCGTACGCGTAATAAGCGTGACGGGTATTCATGAGAGCCAAATACAGGTTTCCTAAGTTAATTATGCCTCAAATATGTTGTGACATCAGTAAGATGTCTTTCATTATGGCCGAAACGTATTTAAACACAAACTTTGCCCCGTAGGGGTAGTTTGGTCATTTAAAAGATTATAAAGGAGTTTAAGTATTTACCTGAGTTACAGGTCTGATATAATCAGCAAAAATACTTATTTTTATAAGTTATAACAGTAGGATATTTTATATATGTGAAATTTATCAATTATTACCAAACTATGCACCGTAGGGGCATTTTGGTAATTTCACATAAGCCGAAAAGCTCAAAACCGAAGTCTGAGTTAATCAACCTTTGATTATTGTTAAAACATTCTAATTTGCCTAAAATATCAGTAGGTATCAACCCGGGTATGTTTAATATAGTTTTAATACATACTATGCGTTAAAAACGCTTAATAAGGCGATTAAGAGCCGTTTACGGGTTCGATACATAAAGCTGATATTTTTATACTTCCAGAAGGTTTAAAATAATTTATTTATCGTTTCTAATCAGTATAAAAAGGTTTGGAGTCGTTTAGATAAGTAAAACTCATTTTATGGCCCGTAAGGGCAAAACCGACAATTACCGGATTAAGCCTACGACTATGTGTTATGCTCAGCCTAAAATTAATTAAAAATCTTTAAAAATCCCAAAATAATATATTACATCAGTGGGTATTAAGTTTGATACCAAAAAGTAGGCTTAACTAGGCTATACGCTAATTACGCCGTTTAATTAACATAAAGCCTTCAATTTACGCTAATGAGCATAACTCTCAATCTACACCTCAAACTGATGTCAAACTTTGCATAAAAGTTTATATATCAGTAACTAAGGTTTCTACACTTTTACATTTTCGTAAATCACGTTTTAAGGTGTAAAGGGCATAATGGTCAACATATGAGCAATTAACGGAATCATGCGTATTAATCGGTTAACTAATGAACCATGGTGTATAATCACAGAGGGTTATACTAGCATGTAACCTGGTCCAAATGGAGCTCTAAGGTATTTCTAAATCATACCATAACGGGTCAGAACTGAAAGTCAAAGTGAAAGTCAAACTGTGCGACCTTCGGTTCCGAACCGGGTCTTTACAGAGAATTGTCGGGTTGAACATGTTTAGACATGTTCTTACACTAATTAATAAGTTATAACAATGATCCAACAGGTTGTATATGTTCTACATTGCTAATTATGTGTAAAATGTAATTTAAGGATCCTGTTGACTTTTTATAAACAAGTTTGACCCGACTTTTGACCTAGTTAGAGTGATAATCAGGGGGAACCCTTTTGAGGGTTTATTACCCACATAATTACCAACTTATAACTACTTTTGATTTGACTAATCACTGGACCATTAGTGATTAATCCTTAAGTCAACCGTTAATTACGACGGTTTGACTTTTAAGCTATAACTAAGCTAAAACTTAATCGAGGAAGGTCAAGGGTACTTACAAGGGTCCTATGCACGAGTAGGGATGTCTTGGATCTGCTCCTAAGCTCCAGAAATGCTCCACAATTGCAGATGAAGGTGTGATCAAAGTTGTTGCACATGAGGGCCTTTTATAGTGATTTAATCACCACAAATTGTTGACATGTAAGTCTACAAGTGACCACAACCTTCCCACAAGTGTCCCTAAGTGTCTAGGAGTTGTTTAGGGGTCGCCCATGAAGTGAAACAAGTGATCTAAGTCGGTTCCAAGGCTGAACAGCCAAAAAAAAACGATTTTCTGCATCTGGGGGCCTGACGCGGCCCGCTTAAGGCTCTTAGGCGGGCCGCATGGGCCTTCTGATCAGATTTTTAATTTTTTTGTTTTTGCAACTTGTCCCTTGGCTTCACGAAAGGTCAACTAAGCTTATTCTTTGCATTTTGACCCCTTCATATTTATCTACAAGGGCTTTAAGACTAGTACCCACTTTGCCAAGTCCCTGGACACTTCTGGTTAACCCGAAAAGTCATAACTTTCGACGTTAACGCTTTAACCCCTCGCATACGAATTTGATCATAACTTTCTCATACGATAACGAAACTTTATGAAATTTATAATGTACATTCTAGTGAGCATAATTAATAGTTACAAAGCTTCGGGTTTGTCAAAAGGTCACTCAGAGGTATAACTTAAACATGTTGACACATTTAACCCCTGTAGTTTGTAATCTCTCACTTTTAGCTTCGTATGATCCATGATTCATTCGTTTGAAGGTATGAGCATCATGTAGGGTTAATATACAATATATTTATTCACTGTTGACATTTAGAACTCGTATATTCACATACTTTCCATGATTGTCAACTTTAGTCCTTCTAGAACATTTTTTTTTCACACGTTCAAACATTATGACACGTGTCAACACATTATAGGACGTGAATTTTCGAGGTGTTACATTATGCGAGTATATTTGGATGATTTGTTGTGTTTTCATGTTAGGGTGCATGTTAGTAATCAAGATCATGAGCCTGTTAATGTGTTTAATGTTATGGTTGTTGTTCATGCTATGAATGTGATTAGGGTTCATATGAATTAGAGGATAAAACCTTAGTTTGATCGATCCACATTCAAGTTGGAAACTGTTTTATTGTTTGACCGATTTGATGCATAAATGGAAACTGTCAATTTGTTGTAACTGATTGCATGATTTAAGGAAGTATATAACTAATCGCACAAGGCCAGTCGCACAAGCTAGGATAAGTTAGGGTACAACAGTTAAAGCACATTGTATAACTTCTTTAAGCTCAATCGCACAACATCTTGTGAATCGCTCAAGGTTGTGCTGATCGCACAAGATGTTGGGCCGCACAATATATTAATTTATGATATGTTGTTGGGCCGAACAGCCCAAAACCCCAATCGTACAAGTTATCCTTAATCGCACAAGTCCATTGGACCGCACAAGTTAAGTGTTTGTTTAATTGTTTGGGCCACACAAGCTGTTGGGTTTATGATGTAATGGGCCGGGTTTGTTTTGGATCGCACAACCCATTGTGAGTCGCACAAGATTGTGCTGAACGCACAACAGGTTGGGTCGGTTATTTATTGGGCTTTAAATATTGGATCGCACAAGATGATTGGGCTCGCACAAGCTCAACGGCCCAATCATCTGAATCGCACAAGTTTGGACATTATATGTACTTGACTGCTACTATTAACATGATCTATGTATGCCATGATCGTTATGTGTTCGTAACTTGTTAGCTTATGTGTAAACTTACGTGCACTACTTGAACCTAGACCTGACTTGTATGGTAACCATGTTAGGACGTGGTTGACCACTAGCAGCTCGATTAACCTTTTGTTTATCTGCCGAGCTAACCTAAGGTGAGTTCACACATTCTACAAGGCATGTGATTCCCGGTGGTTGGGAAGGGGTAATTGATTGAAAGGAAACCTGCGTATTCTCCTTGTATGGGATACGTACCTACACCCTCTTAATTGAAGGGTGATGCGTTTGAAGTGTGTATGTAAGTTTAAGTATATTTTAAGCCCTTTTACACTTTTTAGCCAAGTTTTAAATTTATAAAACACGATATTTACTAACACTAAACACACATATGGGCAAGTGCACCCATCGTGAGCGTAGTATAGTGTTGGTAAGATACCGAGGTCGTCCAAGGACACAAGAGCTTTTAGTACCGGTTTATCCTCAACGTCTAATCAAATCAAAAGTTTAGAAAAAGGTTTTAAACTAAGAAAATAAAAACTAACTAAAATGCTGAAAAATAAAAATAAAAGAAAAAGTAAAAACAGATAGACAAGATGAATCACTTGGCTCCGACTCGTGTTTAGTGTAACCTTTGATTATTTCCGCACTTTTGCACTATTTAAGAGATTATCTTAGTTATTGTAGTAGGCCCCTCTTTTGGAGGTGACGTTACCCTCAACCCAGTAGTTTGAGTCAGCAAGGATACAATCCTAAAGGGTCGGATTATTGAAAGATAATTAATTAAGTTATTAATGCATAATGTGGTAGGCCCCTCTTTTGAAGGCGACGTTACCCTCGGCTAAGTAGTCTGAGTCAGCAGGGATACAGTCCTAAGTAGCCGGGTTAAAGTTTTAATAGTAGCTTAACTTATGAGGGGATCAAAGAGTTTGGACCCCCGCCATCCAATACCGTTAAGTATTGAAGGAGGTCCTACTAAATTTGACCCAGGTCCTTTGCAGGATCTATGCACTAAACAATGGCAAGACTCTTACCAAACCGTTCCCTTAACCCCCGACCAGGTAGCCAACATACCTCCATATAGACCGTGGAGATATGAATGGTGAAAATCTTTTATTTTATATAGACAGTAAAATAATGCCAAGACACCACGGACAAACGATAAGGAAGAATCACCTTCAACATAAGAAACTAGTTATTAAAGTCATTAATACATAACCAATTAAAAAGTGCGAAAAGATTAAAAATAAAAAGTATTACACTAGACACTTTGTCTTCACCAAGTGATGTAAGAGACTTAGGCAAACATGGCCTTGATTGTCAAGAACTCTTACGATCAATCTTGGATCCCGAGACGACTCACAGACTCTATGATGGACAATGGATGATGGTGGTGGATGATGGTGTTATGGTGGTGGTGGGTGGTGGGTGAAGTGTGAGAGAGGTGGTGTGCCAAGGGATGGTTTGAGCTTGAGCCAAGCACTCCTATTTATAGGCTGAACAGAAGCTCGGGCACGGCCCAGTGTCCATTGGGCACGGCCCCGTGTCCATCATCTTCTCTGTCTTCATTAATTGCTTTTGTCTGCATTAGTTGACCACGGCCCCGTGTCCGCTGGGCACGACCCCGTGTGCAGAAGGATATCTGTACTATCAAGATTTGCCTGGATTCTGCGAATCTTATAGTTGACCATGGCCCCGTGTCCGCTGAGCACGGCCCCGTGGTGGGCGATGGAAGCTTCTACAACTTTGTCTTTTATGCTGACACTTGGGCACGCCCCCGTGTTCACTGAACACGGGGAGTGTTCAGCCTTCTGTTCTCTTAGTTTGCTTGGGAAGATGCTTTCAGGGAGGTCGGGCATGCCACGTTTGTTCCTTTTCATGTATTTATGTTAGATTTAGCTGCCTTTTTGCTTCTTTTGTTAATTTGAGCTCATTTAATCCTGAAAATACAAAAGGAAGACAAAAACACTCTTTTTCCAACATTAGTACTAAAAAAAGGGTTAGTTTTATGCCACAATTGATGTAATTTATATGTTTCATTTTGCACACATCAAAAGGTGACAACATTGGAACCTGCGTGATCTCCTTGTATGGGATACGTACCTCCACCCTCTTAACTGAAGGGTGACAACATTGATGCTAGACCAAAAACTCTATCATTAAGTCCCTCATTTTTATATCGACATTGTCACGCTCCATGCGGTGATACTCCGCTCGTGGAATTTGGGGGTGTGACATTAAACAACATGCAACCGGTAACCCTCCAGACGAGAACGGCGAGTATTTAAATATGGCCGAAAAGACTTCCCGCGAGTATTTAAATATGACCTTGCTGCTATAATGCCTGGTGTCGCTCACGCCATTTCTAAGTGCCTTTCCACAAGCACCACTACCAGTGTTGTTACAGTCACGTGGATTCCCAACACTGATATCGTTCCCTTGGTTGTTGTCGTTTGACTTAATAACAGTCAATCCATGTCGTAAGCACCTTCATTTCCATATAATAAACTACGATTATGGGTACCTTGATGTTGCCGCGACTGTTGCCTCTAATATTGTTGTCTGTAACGGTGTCCTGCGTCCTTTCACCAACAAGGTCCATCTTTTCACATTTCGTGCCACGTCCTAAAGCGCCACTCACTGGGCTGACAACTACACATTCCACACTATAGCCATTTGTCGTCGCTTATGTCCCGATTGATTTGTAAAAGTTGACTCCCTTAAGTTGGTGACTAAGGTTAAGGATTCGATTGAAGTCAATTAGCTGGTGTTCATTGCCGGTAGTCAGGGTCATTCTAATACTGAGGTTGGTAAGGCACTACGCTCATCCTCTTATCCATCATCCTTGCAAGTTGACTGAGTAATACACGGTATGTCGCGAGAGTGTTGCAGAAGTGATCGTACTCCGGGATTCAAGATGTCAATACATGAGTTCCAGCAAACAATGTGGAGTGAGGAAGGTGTAGACCAATCATTGACGCTGCAACATCCACTCAGGGATGTTCGTACAAGCACCTAACATTGTACATAGTTCGCTAGGCGTTCAGATGGGTGTTCAGGTAATACTCGATAGCATCGAGATTCGGAAGGATTCACGGAGAAGTGGAAAGATCATGTTCGAGTAGGAGACAATCACTGCTACAACTCCTATAGGCTTGTTACGTTTCACGTTGATCAAATAACAAAGCAGAACCCCTTTTTCACTTATTAGGCCTCACTGGGACTTACATGAACCCCACATTAATATTATGTGTGCACCCACAATAATATTGTGATTTGCATGCTCATCTCAGCTCCTCCTAACTCATGTCAAATGGTTCCTCAAACTCGAGTAGCAAACAAAAAGCAGCACGAAACGTGAGTCATGAATGTTTAGGGAAATACCACCCTATCAGTCATATAACACATGCAAGTCATACGTGGATTCATATCGTTGTGCTAAATGTGCAATCACATGCAATATTATATGTAAGTGTTCACTAGTTATGCAGTACAATGAGTATACGGGAGACGAACCTTGCAATCTGGAGCTGAGTGTCATGGTCGTATTCACGTTTTTCAGAACTGTTCGGTTATAGTTTGGTTTTATAAAAACGTTTTAAAACCAAGTTCACTATAACCAGTGGCTCTGATACCAAACTGTCACACCCCCAAGATACCACATGCGAAAACCCCCGCGAGGCGTGTGACGTACCAGGATCGAAGCCACCAATCACATTGAACTCATAGATATTTTTAAATAAAACTTTCATTCATTAACAAAAAGTGTTACACACGTTACATATCATTCATTGTATACAACGGAAGCATAACTCAGTTGTTAAGTGTTTCGTAAACCATATGTGCATAAACCATTAAACTTGTATTGAGATTCCATGTGCCTTGATCCATGACCACTACAGCATCCTAGACAGCAAGTCCCAGTGATATAAACCTACAAACATGCAAGCATGCAGACAAGTGTGTCAGGCGACGCTGGTGAGTTCAAAGTTTTGTTAACGCGTTTAGTTACCAGGTATGTGTATAAAACAGTTCAACAGTTCAATAGTTTAATAATTTGATTTGATGTTGTTATTAACTCGATTACCGCAGATGGCTACAAGATGTATTTGCCCAACCCCAATGTCTCTATCAAAACATTGGTCATGCTTTAAGGAAATTAGTTCACGCCCGTCCTCCCCGGTACGATGTGAGGGTGCCAAACCTAATAGCGCTATCAACTAATAACCTCGTTGCCTCCCCGGCAACTATCGGTAGATGTAAGGCGTCTTATATGATAGAAACTGAGTATAATAACAAACATCCCATTAACCTGACGTTCCTCCCTTGAACGTTACCCGATATCCCTCCCCGGGATGCATGCTTGGAAAAAGAGCAGTGAACTCACCTTGGATTTGCTGGGTATGTTTTGATACATTACCCGTTCCCAGTTGGTCAACCAAACCCTACCGTGGTTACCAGAGACAGTTAGTTTCGTAACACATAAATCACATACTCTTTGCACATAACATACCAGTAACGTATACGTAAGCAAACACACACACACCGTACGAGTCATGCCAGTTTATCATGCAACGTAACCACCAATTATCATCACAAGATCACATAACAGATACTCGGTTCTGATACAGGTTTACACTACAGTTCATGTTTCAATAATCATCAAGCAGTTTATTATTTTTCATCATAAAAGTGTGCGATTGAGTTAAACTTGTGCGACCCGTGAACAGTGCAGGCCCAACACCTGAGGTGCGGCCCAATGCCAACCCTTGGCCCAACCCGTATATAACCCGACTAAACTGTACGATTACCCAAAGTGTTCGGCCCAAAATGTACAAAAGCCCAAGTATTGGTGCAACCCAAACATGTCTACATATCTACGTAAATGTTACACGAATCAAAACTTGTTCCTTATTCCTAACCAGTATTTGGTCCAATAGCAGTACATGTGATGTTGAGGTTCATGTGCTCATCTAACATGTATTAGTAACTCAATCACGTGAATATCTCAGATCCTTTATTAAGTGGCCCACTGGCATCTAAGTATAGAGTTCAAGAAGAAAATAAATTATATAGTGAAGTAGGTGGATTTTTGGATATACTTTGCGTTTACAACTACATCTTAAATGGATCTTTACTATCCATTAACGTTGGCAAATATCATCGTTACTACTTCTATCTAGTATAGTAACGGTCATAGAATCTTATCTCACTAAAGTGGTAATGACCACCCTAACTCGTTTCGCTAATATATAATGGTAGCAATGAACAGGTGTTAATTAGTGTTTACAAGCTTACAACCCCACTTCTATTTGTTATCATGGAAATATGAAAGAAAATAAAGATCACTCTCAACACATGGGTTATGGTAACTTTGCAAGAGGGTTGTGGGTAACTATATCAACTTGCAATCCACTATCGAGAATTTCAACAACAGTCAAGTGGATCTTGTGGTCCAATTATATTCATGGAATATGGATATCTCAGCTCATTTAATTCAAAGAACTGATTACATGTGAAGCATTCAAGTGTGTCGGCCATTTTCTTTATTCAAATTTATCAAACCTTAACAACCATTTAACCCCAATTCTATTGGACCATAATACTACTGTTATTCTAGAAATCGATGATGTGCAGATTGTGAATTTTTGTGGACAACTTTGATTTACATTAACCTATGTATAATAATATTATGCCATCCATACAACCTCATCAATCACACTTACACATAACAACCCATATTAATCAATAATTAAGAACACGCAATCAATACATTCACCCCTAGTCAAGCACATCGATCACTGAAAATCAAATAAAAGAGTCGTATACTAACCGAATTGGAACGAAGGAGAGGAGGGGTTGTCGTCTCTAGACTAGTAGGTTTTAGGGTTTGCAATACTAATTGAAAGCAGATCCCAAGCCTTCCTAATCATCCATTAGACACTTGTAAGTATGTTTAACCTTTTCTAATTAAGTTTTAGCTTAGTTATAGCTTAAAAGTCAAACCGTTCGTAATTAACGGTTGACTTTAAGGTTAATCACTAATGGTCCAGTGATTAGTCGAATCAAAAGCAGTTATAAGTTGGTAATTATGTGGTTAATAAACCCTCAAAATGGTCCCCCCTAATTACCACTCTAACCAGGTCAAAAGTCGGGTCAAACTTGCTAAGAAAAAGTCAACAGAATGTTTAAATTACAATTTATGCATGATTAGCAATGTAGATCATATACAACTTGTTTGATCATTGTTATAACTTGGTTATAAGTGTGAGAACATGTCTAAACATGTTCAACCCGACAAATTCCTGTGAATACCCGGTTCGGAACCGAAAGTCACATAGTTTGACTTTCACTTTGACTTTCAGTTCTGACCCGTTTAGGCATGTTTTAGAAATGCCTCAGAGCTTTAATTGGACTAGGTTACATGTTATAATAACCCTCTGTGATGTTACACCTTGGTTCATTAGTTATCCAATTAATATGCATGTTTCCGTTAATTGTTCATATGTTGACCGTTATGCCCTTATTACCTTAAAACGTGATTTTTGGAAATGTAAAAGAGTAGAAACTTTAATTACTAATATATAAACTTGTATGCAAAGTTTGACATCAGATTGAATTGTAGATTTAGAGTTATGCTCAATATCGCAAAATTAAAGCTTTATGTTAATAAAACGGCGTAATTAGCGTATAGCCTAGTTAAGCCTACTTTTTGATATCAAATCTTTTACCCACTGATGCAATACATTATTTTGAGATTTTTAAAGATTTTTAATAAATTTTAGGCTGAGTATAACTAGTAGTCGTAGGCTTAATCCGGTAATTGTCGGTTTTGCCCTTACGGGCCATAAAATGAGTTTTACATATCTAAACGACTCCAAACCTTTTGCTACTGATCACATATGATAAATAAATTATTTAAAGCCTTATGGAAATATAAAAATATCATATTTAAGTATCGAACCCGGAAATGGCCTTTAATCGCCTTATTAAGCGTTTTTAACGCAAAGTATGTATTAAAATTATATTGGACATACCCGGGTTGATACCTACTGATATATGAGGAAAATTATAATATTTTAACAGTAAGCAAAGGTTGATAAACTCAAACTTCAGTTTTGAGCTTTTCGGCTTATGTGAAATTACCAAAATACCCCTACGGGGCACAGTTTGGTTAAAAATGATAAATTTCACATATATGCTTTAACCTACTGATATAACTTAGAAAATTGAGTATATTTTCTGATTACATCAGACCTGTAACTCGGGTTGTTACTTAAACTCTTTTATAAACTGTTAAATGACCAAACTACCCCTACGGGGCCTAGTTTGTGTTTAAACACGTTTCGGGCATAATGAAAGACATCTTACTGATGTCACAACATATTTGAGGCATAATTAACTTAGGAAACCTGTATATAGCTCTCATGAATACCCGTCACGCCTATTACGCGTACGGTTCGGTTTATGTAACAAGTTTACATAAATTAGCCGAAACGGGTCAAACCTTAACGGTTTTATCTCAAAATCCAGAATGTGAATAATAAACCCATATTAAACAAGTCTTCAACCTTGTCGGGTCTAAATCACATTCTATCTGGTCTTCGCTTAATCGTGCGTACGAACTGTATCTTTGAAACTAGCCGGTCTAAGCTTAAGCTTAATTAAAGACCCGTTAGGATTCTAATAGGTTATTATAAAACCTTCGTTCCAGATTAGGAGGACCAGTAAAAGCTACGTGCATTTTGCTAATTGTGAATTATACTTGCTCAGGTAAATACTTTTAACTTATTTTCCCTATACGGGCTTGGGTTACGGTATATAGCATACCGCTTGATCGAGCATCAAATCCTCCACCGTTGAGTGGGTAATTGACTAATTTGATCGGCTCGTTTAAACAGTCTTGTTACTTAAAGCCTTTGGGGGGTTAATGACCATGTCCCGGATATCCTTGGCATCATTTTACGAAATAGCCACGACTTAAGCGCGGGGTGTAGGCGTACACCCGTCGGTGCACAAAAGTATATTGTGGTGTGTCTATTGATCTTTAACCCGGACAAGATCCGGGCTACTGAACGCACAAGGAACATGTAATTCGTTCACAAGATTATAATATTAAATAATTCTCCCAAGTTAAATAAAATGTTTATGCCATGTGCATCCAAACCAATTTTTAATCATTTTCCAAAATGAGTCAGTTGAATGTATTTACCAGTGTAAACTGACGTATTTTCCCAAAAAGATTAAATGCAGGTACTAAGCGTAATTGGCTGGGATTTCTCCTTAGCATCACTAGAAGTCTCGCAAGCTTAAGATGCCTGAAGTCTGTTGAACCATTAATATTATTTTTATTTCGATCCATCTGTGGATAAACTTCCGAATATTGTGACATTTGATATTACAATATTAAATTCGGTTGTATCATATTTTTAAATTGCTTCCGCTGTGCATATTGATTATTGTGTTGTTTGACTATTATGTTGCCAACCACGTCACGATACTCCCCCACCGGGCCCACCGGTGACACGTGGAATTCGGGGTGTGACAGGTTGGTATCAGAGCCAACATTGAGTGAATTAAACACTAGCCTTTTGTGTTTAATCTCAATAACACAATTGCACATATCTAAACTTTCGAGTATAGACAAAGAACATAGGAACAATCCAAATTGTTTCGGTTTATTTTAACTTTGTCCTTTATTTGATTTTATATATGTTCTTGTTATCTCATTCTATTTTGACATGACTCTTGATAAAAAATGCCGCCAAGATTCTTTCGAAGGAGAGGACGAGGCAAGGGGCCGATTACCGCCCCCAATGACGACGAGGCAGGACCATCACACGTGCGAGCTCCGTCTACTACCGAGAGTGATGACCCTCAGCAGAACAGGAGGAACTTGTTTGAACCAGCCAGAAGATCGGTATCACACAGCTCTACACCTCCGGTTCAAAACCCTTACGGGCCACAACCGGAGTACGAGCCCAACAACCCTCAACCCTCATACATACCATTACAGCGATCCTTGTCGCATCATTCTTCCGGGGACCCCACACCTGCTTTCAGGGGCCGGTTTAACCCGGCCAATTACATCCAAGAACCCGTGGGTTTTAACCCACTGGGGCCAGAAGATCACTACTCCGGAGATCACGCGGAGGATATGGACGAAGACACTGATCCCGTCGAACCTGCTAGTGGTACGCCAAATCATCCGATCGAGATCTCCAACGGATCTTCTTTTCACGGATCACCCTATGGTGGTCCAGACAGTTTTCAAGCTTTGTTCAACCGGCACGAGTGGTACTTTACACCTCCTCACCATTCGTCGCCTCAGCAGCAGCAGCCGCAACAACAACAGGATCCCTCTGTGGATTCCAGATTCGTGGCAGTCACGCCACCGTCTCCACCGCCGCCAGTGCAGCCGGCACCCCTGCAACCGCCGAGGCGAAGGAGAACCGGTGCGCGCATGTCGTCACGAGCAGGGGATTTCCATTTCAGTTCCCCACGTCAATCAAGTGGCAGCCACTATCCGCCACATCAGGAGGACCCACAAATGGGTGGACCCTCTAACCCAGCTGTACCACAGCCACCGCCGATGGGTTTTGACAACCCAATTCCGGCATATACGGGTTCCATGGCGTATAACCCGTTTGAACCGCCGACTCACCACAACCATGGTTACGCGGAGGCCGACCCTTACATGGTAGCGGCTAACTACAACACCCAAGGACCCTATGGAGATCCATGGGGAGTAGGGTACCCAACACCTGGGTACCAGATACCTCCTAGGCCTATTATCCGGACGCAATCGCAGCCGCCACGGTTTTCTCCCCCAGAAAGGGAGGAAATCCTGCAAAGGTTGGATGAAGTAGAGCGAGGCTTCCACCGTGACCGTAGGGAGAGGCAGAGCTTCTTCCAAGGATTGGCTAGCTTGATCAAAGGGAAGAACAAGAAAGACCACTGAATCCTTCCAATTGTTGTTGAGCCCCTGCGTGGGCCTGTATTTCCTGTAATTGTTTAAGCCCCTGCGTGGGTGGGTATGTATGTATGTTTGTTTTGACCCCTGCGTGGGTCTACCTTCCGTTAACCCCTACGAGGGTATGATGTTTGCTTAAGGTCCCTGCGTGGACTATTATGTTTGTTTAAAGTCCCTGCGTGGACAAGTATGTTGATTGACCCCTGCGTGGGTAATTGTTTGTTGAAAAGACCCGTTTAGGGCAGCATGTAATATTATAATAAATTAATGGAATGTTGTTTTATAAATTTCATGTTAGCCATCATGTGCATATATAAATTATAAATGAAATAAATAAATTAAAACCATTCCTTTTGAAATAATCTGCCTATGTAATTATTAATTAAGAATCTTAAATTGTGAAACCTAGCCTTCGGGTCATCATAGGACCAGGCCAAGATGGTAAGACCTGTTCAAAAGATTCAAATCCCTGTTAACATCTGTATACATGTTAACACTCCTGGCAGAAGTGGTTCGTTAAAATCACACACGTCATTTTTATATATAAAAGGATCTTTCTAAAGATTCCTAACCCAAATTTTATGATCTCTAAATCATGGGTTTAGGTCATCAATTAAGATGATCATATTTTTACCATACGTGGTAATATAGCGCCTACGGGCCCTGCTCATTTCTATATGAGCCAAAAGACAGTGGTAGCGATGACCCCCTGTCAAATAAAGGTGATGAACTAGGTTCAAACCTTCATGCGTTGATTCTCTGAAATCATAGCTTAAAATTTATAAACGTCCTTGTGACTAGGCCTATTGTGCCAGTATACCTTAATGTTTTGATTGTCTGAAATCATAGATTAAATTAAAAATGTCCACGTGACTAGGCCTTTTGTGCCACAAATAAAACTGTTAATGTTTTATAATTAGGATAAATTATAATAGAAATCCTAAATAAATATGACTTATAAATTAACCAAATATGGTCTTTGTTACCATGGTTAATGAATTGCCATAAAAGACAATTCCATAATAAACTCCCAAATAAACTATTGTCCTTGTTTTCTGCAACAGTTCAATTAAAATGGCTAACTCGGACGAGGGTAATAGTCATCCAGTGGAGAATAACGAAAACGCCCAGATTAATTTAACGGGTGCTGAATTGAAAGCAATAATAGACGGCGCAGTTACACAGGCATTGGAAAGGCAGTACGAAGAGTATAGTGGGACTCGAAGTAGGACCCTATCTACACAGCCTTCAAAGCCACCGTCCAAGAAGGACGACCCGAAGAAAGATGATGATCGACACTCCTCGAACCACAGTGCTCCATCTCAGCAGGTTATACTAAACCAAGGGCCCCGTGAGAAGGGTTGCTCATATAAATATTTCGTTTCCTGCAAACCCCGTGATTTCACTGGGGAGAAGGGAGCCATTGACTGTATGACGTGGCTGGATGAGATGGATACGGTTGTAGACATCAGCGGATGCGCTGAGAGAGACGTGGTCAAGTTTGTGTCGCAGTCTTTTAAGGGTGAAGCTTTAGCATGGTGGAGATCTCTGATTCAAGCCACCGGAAAAATCCCATTGTACAACATGTCGTGGGATCAATTTGTTGCCCTTATCAGGGAAAATTACTGCCCTCAGCATGAGGTGGAGAAGATAGAATCTGATTTTCTATCATTGGTGATGACAAACCTTGACTGTCAAGCTTACCTAACGAACTTCAACACGATGTCCCGGTTGGTTCCATATCTGGTAACCCCGGAGCCAAAAAGAATCGCTCGTTTTATCGGTGGTTTAGCCCCGGAAATCAAGGCAAGCGTAAAAGCTTCTCGGCCAGCAACCTTCAGGTCTGTAGCTGACATATCTTTGTCACTTACTTTGGATGCGGTCCGGCAAAGGTCGCTGAGAAACAAAGAGGCTGAGAAGAGAAAACGTGAAGATGATGGTTCACGTAGATCGAACAAGAAACACCGTGGGAACGGTGACCACAAGAAAGGATCGGAGTCAAGGAAAGATGGGCATAATTCTGGTGAGAAGCCCAAATGCAAAATTTGCAAGAAGCAGCACTTTGGAAAGTGCAGACTTTAGTCGAACTCACAGACTCAATCAAAAACCTATGCTTGTGGTATATGCAAGTCCACGGATCATAAACCTTGGATTGCAAGAAGATGAAAGACGCAACGTGCTACCGTTGCAATGAAAAGGGCCACATTAAAACCAACTGTCCTAAGCACACCAAGAAGCCTGAAGAGGCCAAGAAGACAAATGCCAGAGTCTTCAGAATGGACGCGAAAAAGGCTGTGCAAGACGATAATGTCATAACAGGTACCTTCCTTGTAAATTATGTCTTTGCAAGAGTACTTTTTTATTCAGGCGCATATAAGTCTTTCGTAGATAACAAGTTTTGTAAATTGTTGAATTTACCTGTCAAAACCTTAAGCGTAAACTATGAGGTAGAGTTAGCAGATGGTACCATAGAAACCGTCTCAACTGTGTTAGATGGATGTGTTATATCCATTAAGAACCATTCTTTTCCTGTCTCTGATTCCCTTTAAGTTGGCCGGTTTTGACATAGTTCTGGGTATGGACTGGTTATCTCACAACCAGGCCCAAATTGTCTGCAACAGAAAGCAAGTGGTGATAAAGACTCCGTCTGGTGAATCACTTACCATTCGGGGAGATACCCAGTATGGATTGCCGGAGCAAGTAACTATGCTCAAGGCTTCCAAGTGTTTAAAGAAGGGTTGTGTCATCTACATGGCACAAGTGATTATTGATGAGCCTAAACCGAAGATAGAAGACATCCCTGTCATCTCTGAATTCCCAGAAGTTTTTCCAGAAGAACTACCTGGTTTGCCACCAGATAGGCAAGTGGAATTCAGGATTGATATCATCCCCGGAGCAGCACCAGTTGCCAGAGCACCTTACAGGTTAGCCCCAACGGAGATGAAAGAATTGAGGACACAGCTAGAGGAATTGCTAGCTAAGGGTTTCATTAAACCTAGTTCGTCTCCTTGGGGAGCGCCAGTCCTGTTTGTCAAGAAGAAGGACGGATCGATGCGTCTGTGCATCGATTATCGTGAGCTTAATAAGGTCACGATCAAGAATAGGTATCCTTTACCCAGGATCGACGATTTGTTCGATCAACTACAAGGAGCAAGTTATTTCTCAAAGATTGACTTGAGGTCAGGCTACCATCAACTGAAGGTTAGAGGTGAAGACGTGCATAAAACAACATTTAGGACTCGTTATGGTCATTACGAGTTCCTAGTGATGCCTTTTGGGCTCACTAATGCACCTGCCGCGTTCATGGATCTCATGAATCGCGTTTGCAAACCGTACTTAGATAAATTCGTCATCGTTTTCATCGACGACATTCTTATCTATTCGAAGAATCAAGCTGACCATGAGAAACACCTTCGCTGTATTCTCAAGCTCCTGCATCAGGAGAAGCTCTATACCAAATTCTCCAAGTGTGAATTTTGGCTTCGAGAAGTCCAATTCCTTGGGCACGTGGTTAGTGAGCGTGGTATCCAAGTGGATCCCGCTAAGGTTGAAGCAGTTATGAACTGGCAAGAACCAAAGACGCCTACAGAGATTTGTAGCTTCCTGGGATTGGCAGGATATTACAGGCGTTTCATCAAAAAATTTTCAAGGATTGCTGCACCCCTAACTTCCTTGACTAAGAAGAAAGTAAAGTTCATTTGGGGCCCTAAGCAGCAAGAATCCTTTGATATTCTGAAGCAAAAGTTGAGCAACGCCCCCGTACTGACACTGCCAGATGGAATAGAAGAATTTGTGGTTTATTGTGATGCTTCGCACACTGGCATGGGGTGTGTGCTTATGCAGAAAGGCAAAGTTATCGCCTACGCTTCACGACAATTGAAAGTGCATGAAAAGAATTACACCACTCATGACTTGGAGCTGGGTGCCGTTGTATTCGCACTTAAGCTTTGGAGGCACTATCTATATGGTGTCAAGTGTGTGATTTATTCTGATCACAAGAGCCTCCAACATCTGTTTAATCAGAAGGAATTAAATATGAGGCAGCGCCGCTGGATGGAGACTTTAAATGATTATGATTGTGAAATCAGATACCATCCCGGCAAGGCGAATGTAGTCGCCGATGCCTTGAGTCGAAAGGAGAGAGTGAAACCTATCCGAATCAATGCCAAGCGCATGGAGATAAAGAATAATTTGATTGAAAGGTTGTTAGCTGCACAAAAGGAGGCTGTGTTGGAAGCTAACTATCCTAATGAAAAGTTAGGAGTAACTGAGGAGCAGTTAACTCTTAGCAAGGACAGAATTCTAAGATTGAATGGACGAATATGGGTCCCAATTTATGGAGGACTTCGAGATGTCATCCTCCAGGAAGCCCATAGTTCCAAATACTCCGTTCATCCTGGAGCTGATAAGATGTACCAGGATCTAAAGGCAAATTATTGGTGGATAGGCTTGAAGAAGTCTGTAGCCACTCATGTAGCTAAATGCTTGACATGTGCGCAAGTCAAAGCCGAGCATCAGAAACCGTCAGGTTTGCTACAACAGCCTGAACTTCCTACTTGGAAGTGCGAAATGGTAACTATGGATTTTATTACCAAGTTACCCAAGACAAGGAAAGGAAATGATACAATATGGGTTATAGTTGATAGACTGACTAAGTCAGCACATTTCTTACCCATCAAGGAGACTTATAGCTCCGACATGTTAGCCCAGTTATACGTTGATAAGATTGTAGCCTTGCATGGCATACCTGTGTCTATTATCTCTGACCGAGATACTAGATACACGTCACATTTTTGGAAGAGCTTCCAACAATCTTTGGGCACACGTTTGAATTTTAGTACGGCTTATCATCCTCAGACCGACGGTCAGAGTGAGCGTACTATTCAAACGTTGGAAGACATGCTACGTGCATGTGCGATCAATTTGGGTAGTAGTTGGGATAAGAACCTACCATTAATCAAATTCTCCTACAACAATAGCTACCATACCAGCATTAAGGCTGCGCCTTTTGAGGCATTATACGGTAGAAAGTGTAGATCGCCCATTTGTTGGGCAGAAGTTGGAGATGTCCAATTATCAGGACCAGAGATAGTGTTCGAAACGACGGACAAGATTGTCCAGATTCGTGACCGTCTCAAAGCTGCCCGGGATAGGCAGAAGAGTTACGCTGATCCAAAGCGTAAAGATTTTCACTTCGAAGTAGGTGACAAAGTCCTACTTAAAGTGTCACCCTGGAAGGGAGTGATGCGGTTTGGTAAGAAAGGCAAGCTAAGCCCGAGATACATAGGACCTTTCGAGGTTATCGAACGTGTCGGGTCAGTTGCCTATAAGTTAAACTTACCAAAAGAGCTCAGTGGAATTCACAATGTGTTCCACATCTGCAATCTGAAGAAGTGTTTCGCTGATGAATCACTGGTAATACCGCATACAGATGTGCATATAGATGAGAGCTTAAAGTTTGTGGAAAAACCTTTGTCGATTGAAGATCGACAGGTAAAGAAGCTTCGAAGGAAGCATGTACCTATTGTAAAGGTCAAATGGGATGCCCGTAGAGGCCCCGAATACACGTGGGAGGTTGAATCCACGATGAAAGAAAAGTACCCTTATTTATTTCAGTAAATCTCGGGTCGAGATTTATTTTAATGGGGTGAGGATGTAACACCTCGAAAATTCGTGTTCAATGAAATAACGACACGTGTCATGTAAGACAAAACGCGTTGTAAACCCGGATTTAATAAAGATGTTTTGGCAGGATTTAAAAGTGGCGTCATGTAAATTATTACCTCTGAACGACCTCATTTATAAATCCCAAGACCCAATTATATTTTACACACATCTAATATATCCTAAATTCAGAAATTCATTGTCGATAAACGAATTCAAAGTGCATGATAGGTTTCTATGAAAATTTCTATGGTTAACCTTTTTGTTCGGCACTTTTGAAAAGAATTCAATGGATCCAAGCAAACAATTCAAAATGGTAGGGTTTGTAACTGTTCAAGGCCCTTATTGGAGGTCCCAAACTGATAAAACAAGTCCCATATTCGAAACAAGTGGTTGCCCCTTCGAAACACCAAAGAACAAGCAATTTTTATGTCTGATGTCCAGCTTACGGACCTCAACATTGTTGAGGTTGAGGTCCGTAAGGCAGTGCCCAGCGACCAGAAACCGGCTGCAGCCTGTTTTGCACGATTTTGACCGATCTTGTTGGTATTTCTCACTATTGGGCGACCCCTAAAATGTTCCTAGACCCCAGGGACACTTGTGGGACAATTGTGGTCACTTGTAGCCTTAGTTGTCAACATTTTATGGCGATTACAACTAGTATATAAGGCCTTCAAGTTTACAAACATTCTTGCACTCACTTCTGATCATCTCTGGAACTCCAAAGCAGATCCCAAGCCTTCCTAATCATCCATTAGACACTTGTAAGTATGTTTAACCTTTTCTAATTAAGTTTTAGCTTAGTTATAGCTTAAAAGTCAAACCGTCGTAATTAACGGTTGACTTTAAGGTTAATCACTAATGGTCCAGTGATTAGTCGAATCAAAAGTAGTTATAAGTTGGTAATTATGTGGTTAATAAACCCTCAAAAGGGTCCTCCCTGATTACCACTCTAACCAGGTCAAAAGTCGGGTCAAACTTGCTAAGAAAAAGTCAACAGAATGTTTAAATTACAATTTATGCATGATTAGCAATGTAGATCATATACAACCTGTTTGATCATTGTTATAACTTGGTAATAAGTGTGAGAACATGTCTAAACATGTTCAACCCGACAAATTCCTGTGAATACCCGGTTCGGAACCGAAAGTCACATAGTTTGACTTTCAATTTGACTTTCAGTTCTGACCCGTTTAGGCATGTTTTAGAAATGCCTTAGAGCTTTAATTGGACTAGGTTACATGTTAGAATAACCCTCTGTGATGTTACACCTTGGTTCATTAGTTATCCAATTAATATGCATGTTTCCGTTAATTGTTCATATGTTGACCGTTATGCCCTTATTACCTTAAAACGTGATTTTTGGAAATGTAAAAGAGTAGAAACTTTAATTACTAATATATAAACTTGTATGCAAAGTTTGACATCAGATTGAATTGTAGATTTAGAGTTATGCTCAATATCGCAAAATTAAAGCTTTATGTTAATAAAACGGCGTAATTAGCGTATAGCCTAGTTAAGCCTACTTTTTGATATCAAATCTTTTACCCACTGATGAAATACATTATTTTGGGATTTTTAAAGATTTTTAATAAATTTTAGGCTGAGTATAACTAGTAGTCGTAGGCTTAATCCGGTAATTGTCGGTTTTGCCCTTACGGGCCATAAAATGAGTTTTACATATCTAAACGACTCCAAACCTTTTGCTACTGATCACATATGATAAATAAATTATTTAAAGCCTTCTGGAAATATAAAAATATCAGATTTAAGTATCGAACCCGGAAATGGCCTTTAATCGCCTTATTAAGCGTTTTTAACGCAAAGTATGTATTAAAATTATATTGGACATACCCGGGTTGATACCTACTGATATATGAGGCAAATTATAATATTTTAACAGTAAGCAAAGTTTGATAAACTCAGACTTCAGTTTTGAGCTTTTCGGCTTATGTGAAATTACCAAAATACCCCTACGGGGCATAGTTTGGTTAAAAATGATAAATTTCACATATATGCTTTAACCTACTGATATAACTTAGCAAATTGAGTATATTTTCTGATTACATCAGACCTGTAACTCGGGTTGTTACTTAAACTCTTTTATAAACTGTTAAATGACCAAACTACCCCTAGGGGGCCTAGTTTGTGTTTAAACACGTTTTGGGCATAATGAAAGACATCTTACTGATGTCACAACATATTTGAGGCATAATTAACTTAGGGAACCTGTATATAGCTCTCATGAATACCCGTCACGCTTATTACGCGTACGGTTCGGTTTATGTAACAAGTTTACATAAATTAGCCGAAACGGGTCAAACCTTAACGGTTTTATCTCAAAATCCAGAATGTGAATAATAAACCCATATTAAACAAGTCTTCAAACTTGTCGGGTCTAAATCACATTCTATCCGGTCTTCGCTTAATCGTGCGTACGAACCGTATCTTTGAAACTAGCCGGTCTAAGCTTAAGCTTAATTAAAGACCCGTTAGGATTCTAATAGGTTATTATAAAACCTTCGTTCCAGATTAGGAGGACCAGTAAAAGCTATGTGCATTTTGCTAATTGTGAATTATACTTGCTCAGGTAAATACTTTTAACTTATTTTCCCTATACGGGCTTGGGTTACGGTATATAGCATACCGCTTGATCGAGCATCAAATCCTCCACCGTTGAGTGGGTAATTGACTAATTTGATCGGCTCGTTTAAACAGTCTTGTTACTTAAAGCCTTTGGGGGGTTAATGACCATGTCCCGGATATCCTTGGCATCATTTTACGAAATGGCCACGACTTAAGCGCGGGGTGTAGGCGTACACCCGTCGGTGCACAAAAGTATATTGTGGTGTGTCTATTGATCTTTAACCCGGACAAGATCCGGGCTACTGAACGCACAAGGAACATGTAATTCGTTCACAAGATTATAATATTAAATAATTCTCCCAAGTTAAATAAAATGTTTATGCCATGTGCATCCAAACCAATTTTTAATCATTTTCCAAAATGAGTCAGTTGAATGTATTTACCAGTGTAAACTGACGTATTTTCCCAAAAAGATTAAATGCAGGTACTAAGCGTAATTGGCTGGGATTTCTCCTTAGCATCACTAGAAGTCTCGCAAGCTTAAGATGCCTGAAGTCTGTTGAACCATTAATATTATTTTTATTTCGATCCATCTGTGGATAAACTTCCGAATATTGTGACATTTGATATTACAATATTAAATTCGGTTGTATCATATTTTTAAATTGCTTCCGCTGTGCATATTGATTATTGTGTTGTTTGACTATTATGTTGCCAACCACGTCACGATACTCCCCCACCGGTGACACGTAGAAATCGTGGTGTGACAGACACATTTGCCTGCCGCGAACTCCCAGTGTCTCCTAAGTTATCAGGTTTCCTGGCGGTCACGTATTGTCGCCACACGATTTCCAGTCTAGATAATCTTCCCAAGAGTTTCGAGTACAAGTCCTGGACCTGTGACTAGGTTGTCACCCATTCTAGTCCAACAAGGAGATCGGCATCATCGTCCATACAAGGCCTCAAACAGAGCTGTCTGATCACACACATGCTCGCAGCATGTCCTCGAGTGTCTGGATGGTTCGTTTACTTTGACCGTTTGTCTAATGCTCATGGCTAGACGTGAGTCAAGAGTGTTGTGTGTTGTCTGTCATAAATCAAACATAGATCAAAATAAGAGGTAACAGGAGTTGGCACCTCGTGCCTAAAAGCCGCCTCTCTCAGAGGGACATTCACAGCTGTGAAGACCCATCAGTTTCCTTGGTTGAAAGAAAGTGTGCCGGTTACGTGAGTCCATCAACGATCATCCAGGTGATAATGTTTCCGTTTCGAGTTGTAAGTAGACCAGTGATAAAACCCATGGCAGTCTGTTCTCATTTCCATATATGTGTTTCTGGTTGCTAATACTACACCTTGACCTTCCCACAAGTCAAACATCGTACACATACTTTGCTAAGTGGGTCTTCATGCCCGATCACCAGTACAAAATTTATAGATCCTAACATGTCTCATAAAAAATTCATACAACTAGAATATCAAAGCCGGTGTGTTTTGCTCAACACGAGTTCCCTACAGTTTCCTTATAATGAGACCCACATTCGTTCCAAGAGGTAGTGAATATCGTCCAACCTGCAAAGGGTTGCTTCTCCATGCCCCGCATGGGCTTAACTTGAGAATTCTCTTCCTTCAGTTTCCTAGTTTGAACAGAACGAGTCTGATCAGGTAAGTTAGAGTCGATAGTGAGCTGCAAAGCTCGTGTACATTCAAGTTTCACAGTCGTAACCGTCCAAAATTCCATCCAGCGATGCCATTAACTAAGTTAGCTTTTCTGAATCGCAAGTACACGGGAGGCCCTTGTGATCGGTCTAAGCAGTGCATCTGGTACCGTCCAAGTAATGCCTCCAACTTAAATCCAAAGACCACGGCTTCTACTGCAGATTGTGAGTCATGCAATTCCTCTGGTTATGCCACCACGTAAACCATCACCTTCTCGTGTTGCATCGGCATGTAACTGGTACTCTGATTCAGACCATCATGGTGTACCACTAGATCACCCGTACCCTCGGGTAAGGACAATATTGTGGTGTTGAGTTTCAAAAGCTTGAAGAGACGTTCTCCTGTTCCATCTCACACAGATACACAACACACTGCTGTGTTAAAGAGGTTACAGCGGCGCAATTTTCGAAAATCCCTCTATGAATCTGCGATAGTATCTAGCGAAACCAAGGAATTGCTGTATCCCCGCAGTAATCCTTGGTGTCGATCAGTTTCTAACCAAAACAGGTCTTAGCGAGACCCACGTGTATTCCCACTTCGTTGATTATATGACCAAAAATTGTACATCTCGAATCCAGAAGTTACCTTTAACAAGATTTCGCGTGGAGTGGCTCCTCCCTCGGGAGCTCTAAAATAGATGCAAATACCACCCATGATGTTCCTTTCTCCTGGAATGATTTGAAACGTCATCAATAAACACGGTCGATTCATGTGATCCATATAGCTGCCAGTGTGTTGATTAACCCCAAAGGTCAGGGAATACAAAGTCGCAATGACCGCATTGCATTTGATATGCCGTTTTAGGAACATCCTCCCCTTGGACTTCCCTCTGGCGATAGCTCGTTCGTTAGCCTATCCTCGAATGAAGCTTGTCCCTTGCACTAGTCGACAGGTTGTCAATACATGGTCGAGACAAACGGTTCTTGACTGCCACCTTATTGAGTTCTTGAAAATCAGTACACATACGAAAAGGCTTATCTTCACAGATATAACCGGGGCTTCCCAAAGCAAAAACTAGGTCCGCCAAAACTCCTGTCCAACAGTTCTCGTAGTAGCTTATACAGTTCTTGCAACCCTCCTGGTGCAAGACGGTAAGAGCACGGGTATTCGGAGCTGCCTCTGGCGTGAGATCAAACTGAGATTCTGCCTAACAGTTATGGAAGTAATCCTAGAAGTTCTTCAAGTAGCTCATCGGAAGAAATCACAACCAACGGGTGGATCCTCGATCCTCACTTCCTTTGCCTTAACTTCAGTAACGGTTGCTAACAAAAGGTGGGGTAATCCCCCCCGTAGACACTTCTGAGCCTTCTTAGCTGGAATGGCGCTAACCCTTGTACCACCCTGACGCTTTAGAACATACAACGATCCTCCACGAGAGAAAAGGATATGCAAAATCTTCCCCTCAAAGGGTATATTTACGCGATCTTTGGATAACCAATCCATACCCACTACTGCATCAAAACTATTGTGGATAGCAGAAGGAAGGTCGATGTCGAACACTTGTTCCACCAGATCGAGTTTGCATCCCAACAAACATATGAAGTTTCAGTTATCTTGCCATCAGCCGGTTCCACAGCAGCTTCGGATTCAAGAAGTATCAGGGTTAAACAGAACAGAGACGAAGCGATTAGCTTCTCATACTAGCTACCGTGCTGCTATAATGCCTGGCGTCGCTCACGCCATTTCTAAGTGCCTTTCCACAAGCACCACTACCAGTGTTGTTACAGTCACGTGGATTCCCAACACTGCTATCGTTCCCTTGGTTGTTGTCGTTTGACTTAATAACAGTCAACCCATGTCGTAAGCACCTTCATTTCCATATAGTAAACTACAATTACGGGTACCTTGATGTTGCCGCGACTGTTGCCTCTAATATTGTTGCCTGTAACGGTGTCCTGCGTCCTTTCACCAACAAGGTCCATCTTTTCACATTCCGTGCCACGTCCTAAAGCGCCACTCACTGGGCTGACAACTACACATTCCACACTATAGCCATTTGTCATCGCTTATGACCCGATTGATTTGTAAAAGTTGACTCCCTTAAGTTGGTGACTAGGGTTAAGGATTCGATTGAAGTCAATTAGCTGGTGTTCGTTGCCGGTAGTCAGGGTCGTTCTAATACTGAGGTTGGTAAGGCACTACGCTCATCCTCTTGTCCATCGTCCTTGCAAGTTGACTGAGTAATACACGGTATGTCGCGAGAGTGTTGCAGAAGTGATCGTACTCCGGGATTCAAGACGTCAATACATGAGTTCCAGCAAACAATGAGGAGTGAGGAAGGTGTAGACCAATCATTGACGCTGCAACATCCACTCAGGGATGTTCGTACAAGCACCTAACATTGTACATAGTTCGCTAGGCGTTCAGATGGGTGTTCAGGTAATACTCGATAGCATCGAGATTCGGAAGGATTCAGGGAGAAGTGGAAAGATCATGTTCGAGTAGGAGACAATCACTGCTACAACTCCTACAGGCTTGTTACGTTTCACGTTGATCAAATAACAGAGCAGAACCCCTTTTTCACTTGTTAGGCCTCACTGGGACATACATGCACCCCACATTATTATTATGTGTGCACCCACAATAATATTGTGATTTGCATGCTCATCTCAGCTCCTCCTAATTCATGTCAAATGGTTCCTCAAACTCGAGTAGCAAACAAAAAGCAGCACGAAACGTGAGTCATGAATGTTTAGAGAAATACCACCCTATCAGTCATATAACACATGCAAGTCATACGTGGATTCATACCGTTGTGCTAAACGTGCAATCACATGCAATATCATATGTAAGTGTTCACTAGTTATGCAGTACAATGAGTATACGGGAGACGAACCTTGCAATCTGGAGCTGAGTGTCATGGTCATATTCAGGTTTTCAGAACTGTTCGGTTATAGTCTGGTTTTATAAAAACGTTTTAAAACCAAGTTCACTATAACCAGTGGCTCTGATACCAAACTGTCACACCCCCAAAATACCACATGCGGAAACCCCCGCGAGGCGTGTGACGTACCAGGATCGAAGCCACCAATCACATTGAACTCATAGATATTTTTAAATAAAACTTTCATTCATTAACAAAAAGTGTTACACACGTTACATATCATTCATTGTATACAGCGGAAGCATAACTCAGTTGTTAAGTGTTTCGTAAACCATGTGTGCATAAACCATTAAACTTGTATTGAGATTCCATGTGTCTTGACCCATGACCACTACAGCATCCCAGACAGCAAGTCCCAGTGATATAAACCTACAAACCTGCAAGCATGCAGACAAGTGTGTCAGACGACGCTGGTGAGTTCAAATTTTGTTAACGCGTTTAGTTACTAGGTATGTGTATAAAACAGTTCAATAGTTTAATAATTTGATTTGATGTTGATATTAACTCGATTACCGCAGATGGCTACAAGATGTATTTGCCCAACCCCAATGTCTCTATCAAAACATTGGTCATGCTTTAAGGAAATTAGTTCACGCCCGTCCTCCCCGGTACGGTGTGAGGGTGCCAAACCTAATAGCGTTATCAACTAATAACCTCGTTGCCTCCCCGGCAACTATCGATAGATGTAAGGGGTCTTATATGATAGAAACTGAGTATAATAACAAACATCCCATTAACCTGACGTTCCTCCCCAGAATGTTACCCGATATCCCTCCCCGGGATGCATGCTTGGAAAAAGAGCAGTGAACTCACCTTGGATTTGCTGGGTATGTTTTGATACATTACCCGTTCCCAGTTGGTCAACCAAACCCTACCATGGTTACCAGAGACAGTTAGTTTCGTAACACATAAATCACATACTCTTTGCACATAACATACCAGTAACGTATACGTAAGCACACACACACACACACACACACACACACCGTACGAGTCATGCCAGTTTATCATGCAATGTAACCACCAATTATCATCACAAGATCACATAACAGATACTCGATTCTCATACAGATTTACACTACAGTTCATGTTTCAATAATCATCAAGCAGTTTATTATTTTTCATCATAAAAGTGTGCGATTAAGTTAAACTTGTGCGACCCGTGAACAGTGCAGGCCCAACACTTGAGGTGCGGCCCAATGCCAACCCTTAGCCCAACCTGTGTATAACCCGACTAAACTGTGCGATTACCCAAAGTGTTCGGCCCAAAATGTACAAAAGCCCAAGTATTGGTGCAACCCAAACATGTCTACATATCTACGTAAATGTTACACGAATCAAAACTAGTTCCTTATTCCTAACCAGTATTTGGTCCAATAGCAGTACATGTGATGTTGAGGTTCATGTGCTGATCTGACATGTATTAGTAACTCAATCACGTGAATATCTCAGATCCTTTATTAAGTGGCCCACTGGCATCTAAGTATAGAGTTCAAGAAGAAAATAAATTATATAGTGAAGTAGGTGGATTTTTGGATATACTTTGCGTTTACTACTACATCTTAAATGGATCTTTACTATCCATTAACATTGGTAAATATCATCGTTACTACTTCTATCTAGTATAGTAATGGTCATAGAATCTTATCTCACTAAAGTGGTAATGATCACCCTAACTCGTTTCGCTAATATATAATGGTAGCAATGAACAGGTGTTAATTAGTGTTTACAAGCTTACAACCCCACTTCTATTTGTTATCATGGAAATATGAAAGAAAATAAAGATCACTCTCAACACATGGGTTATGGTAACTTTGCAAGAGGGTTGTGGGTAACTATATCAACTTGCAATCCACTATCGAGAATTTCAACAACAGTCAAGTGGATCTTGTGGTCCAATTATATTCATGGAATATGGATATCTCAGCTCATTTAATTCAAAGAACTGAATACATGTGAAGCATTCAAGTGTGTCGGCCATTTTCTTTATTCAAATTTATCAAACCTTAACAACCATTTAACCCCAATTCTATTGGACCATAATACTACTGTTATACTAGAAATCGATGATGTGCAGATTGTGAATTTTTGTGGACAACTTTGATTTGCATTAACCTATGTATAATAATATTATGTCATCCATACAACCTCATCAATCACACTTACACATAACAACCCATATTAATCAATAATTAAGAACACGCAATCAATACATTCACCCCTAGTCAAGCACATCGATCACTGAAAATCAAATAAAAGAGTCGTATACTAACCGAATTGGAACGAAGGAGAGGAGGGGTTGTCGTCTCTAGACTAGTAGGTTTTAGGGTTTGCAATACTAATTGAAACATATAACACTCATATCTACGTAAATATGGAGTAAATGAGAAGATTGGGCAGATTGATTCACACTTGATGGATTGGGCCGAGAGGAGAGGTGTGTGTCAAGATGTCCATTGGCGGCCCAACATGTATAAATCACACTAACCGGCCCAAATGCAAAGTGTGTGTGCTAAACAGGTTTACGGCCCAAGTATATCAAGTAGATTTGCGGTTCAATCAAATTTAAATACCTAACTTAGTTAAGCGTCATATAAAACATTTAACGATCACGTAAAGCATTTAACGATTTATTGCATAACCACTAATTATACACACATAACATTCAGCGGTGCACGAGATAGACAATTAAATGTTAAGTAGTGCTAATCCTAATTATTCGGGTTGTCGCACCGTATGTAGAGCAAGTTATGTAAAACTGATAACATGAGATGTAGTTTGTCCCAAGTATAAAATATTTTGTGCCTTGTGCACCTAAACCAATTTTCATAAACATTTTCAAATGTGACGGTTGATTGTATTTACCAGTGAAAACTGACGTATTTTCAAAAGTCTAAGTGACAGGTACAAATACGTAAATTGGCTGGAAGCTACTCGGGATTGTTAGACGAGGAACTTGCAACTCCTTCGCATTAGCCATTAGTCTGATAAGCTTCTTTTGTTTTAATGATCTGCCTGTGGATTATTAAAAGCCTGTCTTTACTTAATACTTTTATATTTTCAGACATTTGGGTTTGTAATAATATTTTATATTCCTAGACTTCCGCTGTGCTATTCTGTGTATGTTTGACCATGACGATACCAATCTTACGTCACGATACTCCCCACCGGGCCCACCGGGCTGAGCTGTAAATATCGGGGTGTGACAGGTTGGTATCAGAGCCAACGTTTGAGTGAATTAAACACTAGCCTTTTGTGTTTAATCTCAAATGACACAGTAGCATATTCCTTAGACCTCCTGAGTCTAGACTTAACATAGGAATGCTCTCATCCCTATTAAGTAAACATTGTTTTCGATTTTATGTATTCTATGAATATGTCACCAAGCAAAGAAGCCGTTGATGGAAATTCTTCACATCCGAAGCCTAGAAATGCCAAGCTTCGTACCACGGCTAGGATAAGCGTGCAACCAGTTGGAGGAAAGACCTTTATGGACCTATTCCCAAAATCAAACCTATTTAAACTCTTAACCAGACTTCGGAGTCCATACCAGAAGGTCCCTGAGGCTCCCATACTGAAGATGATGCATGTGGATGCTATTAATCCCTATTTTCTATCTCCAAGTTTTGAATTTCCAAACTTGGACTATGCTTATTAAACTACAAATCCGTGATCTAATTTAAAATTTTCAAATCATAAATCCTTGGATCCTACTCCTAGCAACAAATCCTGATCTGGAATGCTTATTTAATTCACTAAAATCTTCAGTGTCGCTATAGCATACGGCAAACAAAGAAGAGAAACAATCGGAATGAAGCAAGGAAGGCATTAAAAAAATCGATCTTTCATTATATTTCGTTTTTCCTCTAAATCCCTGTATGGACATTTAATTATCATAGTCCCTTCAAGGACATTATATTTCAATAAAGTCCCTTTGAGGACATTATGTTTCAAATAGTCTCTTCGTGAGCATTATATTACAATATAGTCCCTTCATGGACGTTATATTTCCATATAGTCCTTTCGTGGACATCATACTCTGTTATAGTCTTTTCATTGACATGTCATTTCATTAAAAATATTTTGTAGACATGTTATTTCATTAAAGTTCCCTGGCGAATATAATAATTCATCATAGTCTTTTCGAGGACATATCGTTTCACTATAGTCCCGATGTTGACATGTCTTATAGTCCCTAAACGGACTTATATTTTTCCCTTTCGTCCCCGCTTAGACATGTATTGCTTCAAAGTCCCTATAAGGACCTATCTCTTCTATATAGTCCCAGTATGGACATTTGTTTATTATAATCCTTATATGAACATATATTTCGATTTGAGTCCCTGTGAGGACATCTGTTCATCAAAGCCCCTATTGTGCGCATGTTGTACCAATATAGTCCTTGTATGAATGTGTTATTTCATTAAAACCCCTTGGGGGATATGCTATTACAAGATAGTCCCTTTGCGGACACAAGATTTCATTATAGTCCCTTAGTGGACATGTTACTTCAATATAGATCCTTAACAGATGTGACATTTCCTTAAAGACCCTTCATGGGTAAATTTGTTTTAATATAACCCCTATATGAACTTATATTATCTTATAGTCCTTATACGGACTTATATTTTTCCTTATAGTCCTTGTGGACAAATAGGATACTAAAAGTCCTGATTCAGGCACTGTTGTAAATTTTCTAATGATTTATGGGAAGTTTTGAAAATTTTATATAGGTATTAATTTCGTCCTTTATCAAACAATAGTATCAATTTTATTCGAACTTTATCGATCTGCTAAATAATTTCAAAAGATCTTCTTAATGGTATAACCCAGCCAATATGTCAATACAGACATGCTATGATGGTAAAACCCTATTAAGATAATTAATCCTTGTTAACATCTAAAGACATGTTAACACTCCTGGCAGCGTGACTTGAGAAACCACACCAGCCGTCAAGGTATTTGGACTATGTCCAAGCCTAAAGCCTATATGATCGAATTAGATCATGGCAAGTATCATCAATGTTATGATCATAATATAAACATCCGCTAGTGATGAAGTGCCTACGGGCTAAACTTGTTGTCCAATAAGACAACGACAGTTGTGGTCTACGGCCCCCTGTCTAAAAATGTTGGACTATGTCAAATTCTCATAGTCTAAAAGATCAATATGATCATGACTAATATCATCTAATACGATGATCACTTTATTTAACATCCTTTAGTGATGTTTCGCCTACGGGCCATATACTATATTGTCCATTAGTGACATTGACAATTGTGACCGTTATGGTTATTGTCCAAGGTGATGGGCAATGCCCAAGCCTCATACTATATAAGATCAATAAGATCTTGACAGATATCTTAAATTATGATAATTATATGTATATATATAAACATCCATTAGTGATGTCCATTGATTGGCCTATGTGCCAAAATGAACCGTCTTTTAAAACGAAGACAGTTGTAGTCTATGACTCCATGTCCAAAGGTGAAGAACTATGTTCAAGCCTTAAATCCCCTGATCTAAGAAGATTGTGGTTTATAAATCTAATGTCCTTTGCGACAAGGATTTTATGCCATATGATTACTTATGTCCTTCATGACTAAGCTTTATAACATATCGTTTTACGTCCCTGTGACGGGCCTCTGTGCCATATATATATTAAAGTCCTTTAAGGCTAGCCTTCGAGCTACTCATAATCGTCTATATGACAAAGACAGTTGTGACATTGTGATCCCCTGTCAAAAAGGTAATGGACTCAGTCCAACCCTTAAATGCCATTAATGGTCCTTTTGTAACCTAGGCCAAAATAATTGATATAATTTCAAGTAACATACTATAAGGAAGTTAAAACCTAATAGTCGATATGGTTTAATGATACCATAGCTTGATAATCATCAGATATGATAATTCACTATTATTTTGTAACTAAGCAATTGTTATTATTGGTGTTTAGTACCAAAGCTTCAAAATGGTGGATTGTGATGAAGCATACAGCAGTACTGCAAATAGAAACAATGATGCAAATGTAAATGTTAATGGCTTTGATCTACAGGCCATGATTGACGCAGCGGTTAATAAAGTTGTGGGTAAAGTTCTTGAGAACAATAAGGAGTCAAGTGCTACTCGCTCAGAGTCCCATACAAAACCAAATACATCAGCTCGCAAGGAGAGCTCCGTTCACTCTTCAAATGCAAAGAGTGAACCTCAGAAGTTAGTGCTCCATGATAAGCCCCGTTCAACTGAAGACGGGTGCACAAACAAATACTTCGTCTCATGCAAACCCAGGGATTTCAATGGGGGAAAAAGGGGCGATCGATGCCATGAAATGGTTTGATGAAATGGAAACTGTTGTGGACATCAGCAATTGTGCTGATAAGGTGTAGGTCCCCTTGATGTATGGATCTTTCACAGAATTGTTTATCTAACCTAGAGTGCGGAATCCTCTAGTTTAGATTTATTACAGAAACGAGTAGAAACAGAATTTCACAATCAAACGGGTCTTCTATTGATTATCCAACTTGCAGTTTACAATCAATTCAAGACCTCACAACCTCACAGCCACTCTCTGTGATCTTGCTACAAACTCAATTTCGAATTTTCTCTCTCTCTCTACTTTCTCTCTCTAAAATTCTCTAACCCCTCAAACCCTAATCACAAAACATGTTTATATACCACATGTCTGTGAACTAGGCTTCCTTCTGGGCTAGGCCATTTTCCAAGCCCATTACAACAATAAACTCCCTAACCAATAAGCTAAGCCCAATACAAAATATCCAAAGACTAAATAATCAAACTATTAAGCTGTTGTCACAGAATATGCACCAACAGACTCCCCCTTGACAATAGCTTCATAGTGTAACTTTGTCTTCAAACATCTTGTGTTCTTTTGGTCTTTGGATAGCGTCAGCTACACAGCTTCTGACATCAACAGACTCCCCCTTAGCTGATGCTTCCAATCTCCAAAACTTTCATTCATTGTAGATCAGTTAGCTAGCAATCCTTGGTTAAGTAAGTAAGCTCCAACTCTTCATATCTCTTTCTCTCTGCAATGTAGTAGAAGGATCCTACCATGCACCTTCACACGTTCTTCACTTCACTCTCAATCTGCACTTTACTTGTATTCTGCACTTCATTTTGATAATTGCATCAATCTGTTTAGCAACACAAGCAAGTATCTCGAAAAACCATTAGTCTTTTTCACATTTAAAGATAAACCAATATTTTATCTTAGTTTGCAAAAACAACAATCTGTCAGTTCAAAATGGAAGTCTTTTAAAAACAAATCTTTTTGGTATTTTTGATATTTTAAGAAAGCAGTAAACTATTTACAAAAGCAATAAACACTCTATTTTTGTGAGAATCACCGGTAAGAAGATCATATCAACAAAATCAAACTGTTTCACACAATTAGATAATTCTTTATTTAATTTTTCGTGAAAAGCAGTCCAAGACGATTACCAGTATGTTCGTCCACTTAAACAAAATGCATGAACATTTCAAGTACCATTACCATATGATACGTTAAGGTAATATTATTATACTGAAATACTAGTGTGTCCCACTTCAGGATATACCCCCGCGATCAAAGTATGCACAAAGATTCATCGTAGTAGGTGAGTATACTGAATTCATCCGTTTTATTTTTCAACGTTTAGATAATTGGTGAACAGGTCAGTACTTCCGTACAGCAAAGAGACCAAAATATCTAACGAGGGCTATGACAAATACCATTTTTTGGTACGATTTATGCATTTTGCACATTTGAATAACTCTCTTTGAGAGCTTCTTCATTTAAGGGTTTTGGCATTTTTAGCTCTTTTAAGATATCCTGGGTGTGTCTAGGTCAGCATATATCTGGATGCAGCAGAAGGACACCCCTGATATCCCCAGATGAAATAACAGTATAAAGACCCAAAACTTCAGATTTTGGCAATCTATCAACGCAAGATTTAAGGTCATAAACCATACACCACTGATGTGTTCCCCACTCATACACAGTTCATTTAAGTTTATATCACATTGGTAAGTTGATTATTTCATGCTTTTTGCCTACTGGTACATCATATAATGAAGCTGCTATCACACTTAAGTAATTTAATTTCAGTTTCAGTGTGACAGTCTAACTTACTGATGTACTATCATTTCTTCTTTTTCACACAGTGATAACTCATTTTTGATTTTCTATTTTTTTTTTATTTTTGATTTTTCAATTTTTTTTTATGTTTTTTATTTTTCAATGTTTTTTGAATTTTTGATTTTTAATTTATAACTAACTCCCCCTAAACACACGCACTAACTAAACTCTTTTTGGCTTAGGGAAAATTCTCCCCCTAAATTTTTGTTTTTATGGAGCAAGTTTCAAAAACAGAAATTTAAACACAAACAGACTCCCACTTCAATCTGACAATAAGTTTTTCACTTTTGAAGTTTAGAAAAATCATAACCATCACTAAAGTAAATAGTTCGTTACCCATGTTAACCTACTATTCACCTCAGACACTTTACAGGAACAACCACTGTTGAACACATCAACAGTCCTTCTTGGTCATCCTGCACACACTCAACAACTTAGTTAGACTTAACAACCCAAACCTGACCGGTTTTGGGTCGACATAAGATGCTTCTAACCAATATCCATCACACCTTACTGGTGTCTTGGATGTTGTACTCGTTGTTGAACAAGATTTATAACTTCCACTAGATCTTTGATCGCGAGAGTTCCAATAAAATCTCGGATTTTCCGACCTTTGAAAATTATTATCTTGATACCTTTTTCTCCCATTATTATACCATGAATTTTGAAAAAAATTTGGATGTTGTTGAACATTTGAGTTATTAAAACCCCTATATTCATTTCTTCTTTGAAAATTTCGATTACCAAAAGTATGGTGTCGATTTTGATATCCAAAATTTCTATTTTGACTTTGAAACTGATTTGATTTACCATTAAAATGACTAAAATGTGTAGAATTGCTTCTTGGTCTATCAAATCGTCTTGATGTTGAAGTTTTAGATTGAAAACTTGGTTTATTACGTTGACAATGTGGTTGCACATTATTATTTAAACCAACCCTATTCCCATTCTTAACTTCATCAACTTTTTGCTTATGTTTCTTCAAAGAACAACAACTTGCCACGTGCCCTTTGTTGTGACATCTAAAACAAGATTTTGTCTTGTAATTTCTCTTTTTCTTAAATCTCTTTTTAAATGTTTTCTTCTTTTCGTCTTAAGTATCCTCATCCGATTTATGAGGTGTACTGCGAGACTCAACAGATTCTTTCAAAGTAACTGGACTATTTGGCAAGTCCACAGCTATCGGATCCACTACAGCTGGTGTAGTAGGCACAAAATCAATTAACTCATTTTCATCGGGTAAAAAAGAGTAGTCTTGATTTTTAGAAGATGAGGCTTTACTAAACCCCAAACCCTTTTTATCATTACTCTTTTTCAAACTTGCTTGAATTTGAGTCCTAACTAATGAAGATTTTCCAAACTTGTCTAACTTTCCTTTAAGTTCAAGAATTTGGTCTTGTGCAACGGCTAATTCCCTGCACTTATCAGAAAATTCATTAGTTTTGTCCTTCACAGTTTCACGAGCCAAATCAATGATCTGTAACAGTTCATTGACTTTGCTTGTTAAACTGCTGATTTTTTGTTCATTTGACTCGAGTTTGTTTAAACAATTTGACTCTCGTTTAATCAAAAGAACATTTGACTCTTTTTGTTTTTCCAATTCAGCTAACAAAATTTTGTTCTGCTCCGATAGTCTGTTAACTTTACCTTGTAGTTCAGTGCAATTATGACATGTATGACTTACAGATTCTGATGATACCTTCACCTCTGCTGTAAGTCCGTTCACATCAGTCAAGCCCTTTGAAACTTCTGTATCCTTCTTCTCACCATTCTCCTTATCATCTTTCTTCTTCTCTTCTAACACAACATCTGCTTTTTCATCTAAAGCACAACCTCCTACACTCTTCCTTGATGAATTCTGATAACGTTTTTCTAAAGCTTCCCACAGCTCATAAGAAGTCCCACAGTGCTTGATGGTATGTTTAATTCCCTCAGGCAAGGACATCTTGATCACTGCTAAAGCTTTCTTCTCAGCATTTACCGTGAGTTTCTTAGATTCATCCATCATCTCATAGGAAATCACTTTAACTCTTCCGTCAACTCGTTGTGTAGGAGCAATGTATCCATCAATCATACAATACCACATTCTAATATCTTCACTTTTCACACATCCCTCAAATTCCTCTTTCCAACCAGAATATTCTTTGACGTTTCTCAGCTTTGGCCAATGTTTAACAGTCTCACTAACATTGTCCATATTAACCATCTTTAAACACGTTTTTATCGTAACCGTACTGATAAAAACCGTACAATATTTTCCGAAAACTGTTTTTACCAAATTATACCGTTAGAATCGTCTCGAAAAAACGAATCCAATGATATATAATGTCGAAAACCAAATTCGGGTTTTTTTTTTTGGTCCTAAAAATCCCACGAATCCAACCGTGCAAACGGTTTGTCGAGATGAGCTACGGATCACCTTCTATTTTCAAAAACGTTAAATCCTCTATACGTATCTAAATAAATACTCCACCTTTTAATTTTGTTGGCAAACCAAGTTAATATGCTGACAGAGTAGTTATAATTATGCTGGTAGAGGAATTATAATTATGCTGGTTTTTAAATTCGCTAGAATAAGTATGCTAGCTGATCAAATAATTTCGCCGGTTAATTATGCTAGCTGATCAGTTCACTATTACGACGACGTTAATTTCGCCGATCACCGTAATAATGTCACTGAGGACAATTATACGGTTACCAAAGTCGCCTTTGGATTTAATTTCACCGGTCACCGAAGTTAAATTCGTTGGATCAGATAATTCCTCTGATTTGTCAGCGGAATTGTTAATTATGCCAGCAAATTATGGAAACTCAATAATTTCGAATTTTCTGAAGATTTCCAGATCTTTTCTAACAGAAACCTGCAAGATTAAACAACCAAATCAGTCAAAAATTTTCGAAATTTACGAAGAACACGAAGAATAATCTTCGAATCTTCAAGACTTTCTTGCCAAAATCCTTCAAAAATCAACCAAACCTGCAACCAAAAACACTTTAAACAGCAAAATTAAATACGGAAACATATCAAACAACCCTCAAATTTTCGAAAATCCCAAGAACAAAACTCAAAATTTTCGAAATTTTTCCAAAACCCTTGTTTTCAGGTTTCAAATTTTCTAAAATTTTAACACTTCCACCCGAATTCTGCAGTCTGCAATTCTGAACCGAGCTTCTTCAAGAGCCTAATGCTCTGATACCAATTGTAGGTCCCCTTGTTCTTATGGATCTTTCACAGAATTGTTTATCTAACCTAGAGTGCGGAATCCTCTAGTTTAGATTTATTACAGAAACGAGTAGAAACAGAATTTCACAATCAAACGGGTCTTCTATTGATTATCCAACTTGCAGTTTACAATCAATTCAAGACCTCACAACCTCACAGCCACTCTCTGTGATCTTGCTACAAACTCAATTTCGAATTTTCTCTCTCTCTCTCTACTTTCTCTCTCTAAAATTCTCTAACCCCTCAAACCCTAATCACAAAACATGTTTATATACCACATGTCTGTGAACTAGGCTTCCTTCTGGGCTAGGCCATTTTCCAAGCCCATTACAACAATAAACTCCCTAACCAATAAGCTAAGCCCAATACAAAATATCCAAAGACTAAATAATCAAACTATTAAGCTGTTGTCACAGAATATGCACCAACATAAGGATGTAGTGAAATTCGTTTCACAATCTTTCAAAGGAGAGGCCCTCGCATAGTGGAAGGCCATGGTACAGTCTGTCACACCCTTATTTTCCACGTGTCACCGGTGGGCCCGGTGGGGAGTATCGTGACGCAGTTGATATCATCATAAGTCAAACAACACAATATATAAATGCACAGCGGAAGCAAAGATAGATTCATTTCAACTTTAATAAAATGTAATCTTAAATATCACGAAATAGTTGAAACGGATCCACAGGCGGATCAAAATAAAAGAAGAAATTGTTCAACATTTTATTTGACATCCAAGCTTGCGAGACTTATTGAGGACGCTAGAAGACAGCCAGCCTAGTACGAGTAGTACCTGCACTTAACCTTTTGGAAAATACATCAGTTTACACTGGTAAATACAATTTAACTGACTCATTTTGAAAAGGTTTAAAAATTGATTTGAATGCACGTGGCACAAAACATTTTATAACTTGGGATAATTATGTGAATATAATCTTGTAAATGAATTACATGTTACTTATGCGTTCAGTAGCCCGATCCGTAGACCGGGTAAAAGATCAATAAACACACCACATTATTTGGTTTGGCACCGACAGGTGTACGCCTACACCCTGTGCTTAGGTCGTGGCCATCTCGTAAGATGATGCCAAGGATATCCGGGACATGGTCATTAACCCCCCAAAGTCTTTAAGCAAACAAAACATTTCAAAACGTAGCATATCAAAGATTTAACCTCTATTGGATTAAAGATTCAATGCCGGACCAAGCGGTATTTTATATACCATACCCCAAGCCCGTATAAGGGAAAATAAGTTAAAAGTATTTACCTTTGTAAGTATAAATCACAATTAGCGAGTGAAGGTAGCTTTTACTGGTTCTTCTATTCTGGAACAAAGGTCTATAATAACCTATTAGATTTCTAACGGGTCTTTATTTAAGCCTAAGCTTAGACCGGTTAGCTTTTAAGGACGATACGGTTCAAACGCACGATTAAGCGAAGACCGGATAGAATGTGATTTAGTCCCGACAAGTTTGAATACTTGTATAATATGGGTATACTAAATACATTCTGGATTTTGAGACAAAGATGATAAGGTTTATGCAAACTAGTTACATAAACCGAACCGATCGCGAAAAGGGCGTCACGGGTAACCATAAGAGTCATATGCAAGTTCCCTGAGTTAATATGCCTTAAACATGTTGTGATATCAGTAAGGTATCTTCTATTATGCCCAAAACGGATTTAAACACAAATTATGCCTCATAAGGGCATTTTGGTCATTTAAAAGATTATAAAAGAGTTTAATTAGTAATCTGAGTTACAGGTCTGATTTATATAGTAAATACACTTAATTTAATAAGTTATAACAGTAGGGTATGACCTATATGTGAAATTTATTATTTAAAACCAAACTATGCACCTTAGGGGTATTTTGGTAATTTCACTTAGGCTTAAAAGGTCAAAACTGGAAACCTGAGTTTATAAACTTTTACTTACTGTTATTATATAAAAATATACTAAAAATATCAGTAGGTATTAACCTTATATGTTTAATATAGTTTTAGTACATACTATGCGTTAAAAACGCTTAAAAAGGCGATTTGGAGCCATTTCCGGGTTTTTAAAGGAAAGCTGATATTTTTATAATTCCAGAAGGCTCAAAATATTTTATTTAACAAATAAAATCAGTAGAAAAAGGTTTGGGGTCAAAAGGATTTGTAAAACTCATTTTATGGCTAAAAAGGGCAAAATCGGTATTAACCGAATTAAACTTAGAGACCTATGTTATGCTTAGCCAAAAATTAAATAAAAATCTTCAAAAATCCCAAAATATTATATTACATCAGTGGGTAAAAATTTTGATATCAAAAAGTGGGTTTAAATAGGCTATACGCTAATTACGCCATTTAATTAACATAAAGCTTTCAAATTACGCTAATGAGCATAACTCCTAATCTAGACCTCAAACTGATGTCAAATTTTAGGTGCAAGTTTATAAATCAGTAACTAAGGTTTGTACTCTTTTACTTTTTCAAAAATCACGTTTTATAGTCAAAAGGGCATAATAGTCAACATTTAAGCATTAATCGGAAACATGCATATGAATCGGATAACTATTGGACCAAGTTGTATAATCTCAGAGAGTTATACTTATATGAAACCTGGTCCAAAATAAGCTCTAAGGCAGATCTTAAACATGCATGAACGGGTCAGAACTGAAAGTCAAAGCAGAAGTCAAATTATGCGACTTTCGGTTCTGATCCGGGTTTAAACTGAAAATTGTCGAGTTGAACATGTTGGGACATGTTCTTACATTAGTTACCATGTTATTTTAATGATCAAACAGGTTGCATGTACCCTACATTGCTAATTATGCTTAAATTTGAAAATACACATTTTGTTGACTTTTTAAAGTAAGCTTTGACTCGACAATTAACATAGTTAGAGTGGGAATCTGAAAGTACCCTTTTAAGGGTTTGTTACCCACATAAATACCTACTTATAGGTACTTTCAATTCGAGAAATGACTGAGCGGATTTCATTTAATCGCAAAGTCAAACTTAAATTACGACGGTTTGACTATAAGCTAATTAACTAAGCTAAAACGAATTAGAAAGGGTTAAGAATACTTACAAGAGTCCTAATCACGACTAGGAAGCCTGATGAATCCTTGTTGCTGGCCAGAGAGCTCCAGAATTGAGAATGCAAGTGAATGTGAAATTGTTGCAACAATGGGTGTTCTTAAATATCAATTTTGATCTCACTAGATGATGCCACAAGGGTCTACAATTGTTATAAGATCCGTCCAAGTGCCTCTCTATGCATGTAAAACCATTGGTGAGCCTCTGGTATCAGATAACAGCTGTTTACAATCGATTCAGACCTGAAAACTGACATCTGCGCATTATTCTGCGCTGGCAGGTCGTAGGCGGGCCGCGAAGGGCCTCTCGCGGGGCGCGTACAAGCTGGCAACCAGCCAAACAAGTTTCCAACTTTTACATTTCAATCCCTGGTCCTTTGATACGTGGTTTTGGCTATTTTTCTTGCACTCTTGACCCTCAAACCTGATTTTTAAGGGCCTTAGGACCTCTACAAACTTGGTTAGGTCCTTGGTTAACTTTGTGTTTACCCGAAAAGTCACGAATTTCAACGTTAACGCATTTAACCCTTCGTGCACGGTTTTGATCATAACTTTCTCATACGATAACGAAACTTTATGAAATTTTTATCACGTATTCTAGTGAGTATATTTTATCATTACAAAGCTTCGAGTTTGCCAAAAGGTCACTCAGAGGTATACTTTCAACATGTTGACACATTTAGCACTTGTAGTTTGTAATTCCTCACTTTCTTTCATTTTCCGCTTTGTATGATCCATGATTTAATCATTTAAGATTATAAACACCATGTAGGGTTATTGTAGGGCCTATTTATCCGTTGTTGACACTTTGGACCGTTATATTCACATAGTTTCACTGTTTGTCAACTTTAGTCCTTCTAAAGTACTTTTTCACATATTCAAAGCTTATGACACATGTCAATACATTATTGGACGTAAATTTTCGAGGTGTTACATCCTCACCCCCTTAAAAGAAATCTTGACCTCGAGATTTACTGAAACAAATGAGGGTATTTTTCTTTCATCGTGGATTCTACCTCCCATGTGTATTCGGGACCTCTACGGGCATCCCATTTGACCTTTACAATAGGCACATGCTTCATTCGAAGCTTCTTTACCTGTCGATCCTTAATCGACAATGGTTTTTCCACAAATTTCAAGCTCTCATCTATATGTACATCCGTATGTGGTATGACCAGTGATTCATCAGCGAAACACTTCTTCAGATTACAGATGTGAAAAACATTATGTATACTACTGAGCTCTTCAGGTAAGTTTAACTTATAGGAAACTGACCCGACACGTTCGATAACCTCGAAAGGTCCTATGTATCTCGGGCTTAGCTTGCCCTTCTTACCAAATCGCATCACTCCCTTCCAGGGTGATACTTTAAGCAATACTTTGTCACCTACTTCGAAGTGAAAAGATTTACACTTTGGATCAGCGTAGCTTTTCTGCCTATCTTGGGCAGCTTTCAAGTGATCGCGAATCTGGACAATCTTGTCCGTCGTCTCAAAGACTAACTCAGGTCCTGATAATTGAACTTTTCCTACTTCTGCCCAACATATAGGGGTTCTGCATTTTCTACCATATAATGCCTCAAAAGGCGCAGCCTTAATACTAGTATGGTAGCTATTATTATAGGAGAACTCGATCAACGGTAGGTGGTTATCCCAACTGCCACCTAAATCAATCACACATGCTCGAAGCATGTCTTCCAGTGTTTGGATGGTACGCTCACTCTGTCCGTCCGTCTGTGGATGGTAAGCCGTACTAAAGTTTAGGTGCGTGCCCAAAGACTGTTGGAAACTCTTCCAAAAATGAGAGGTGTATCTCGTATCTCGGTCGGAGATAATCAACACTGGTACACCATGCAGAGCTACAATCTTATCTACATACAATTGAGCTAACATGTCGGAGCTGTAAGTTTCCTTAATGGGTAGGAAATGTGCTGACTTGGTCAGTCTATTTACTATGACCCATATAGTATCGTTTCCCTTCCTTGTCTTTGGCAATTTGGTGATGAAATCCATTGTCACCATCTCCCACTTCCACGTGGGAATTTCAGGCTGTTGTAACAAACCTGACGGCTTCTGGTGCTCAGCTTTGACTTGCGCACAAGTCAAACATTTAGCTACATAGGCAGCTACAGACTTTTTCAAACCAATCCACCAGTAGTTTGCCTTTAGATCCTGGTACATCTTATCAGCTCCAGGATGAACGGAATATTTGGAACTGTGGGCTTCCTGGAGGATAACATCTCGAAGTCCTCCATAAACTGGAACCCATATTCGTCCATTTAATCTTAGCATTCCGTCTTTGTCATAGGATAACTGCTCCTCATTTACTCCTAGTTTTTCTTCAGGATAGTTAGCTTCCAACACAGCTTCCTTCTGTGCAGCTAACACCCTTTCGTTCAAACTATTCCTTATTTCAATGCGTTTGGCATTGATTCTTATCGGCTTCACTCTTTCTTTTCTGCTTAAGGCGTCAGCAACTACATTTGCCTTGCCTGGATGGTATCTTATCTCACAGTCGTAATCATTTAAAGTTTCCATCCATCGTCTTTGTCGCATGTTCAAGTACTTCTGATTGAACAAATGTTGAAGGCTCTTGTGATCTGAATAGATCACACACTTGGTTCCATACAAGTAATGCCTCCATAGTTTTAATGCAAATACAACGGCACCCAGCTCCAAGTCATGGGTGGTGTAGTTCTTCGCATGCACCTTTAGCTGTCGTGATGCGTAGGCAATAACTTTACCTTTCTGCATGAGTACACAGCCCATACTAGTGTGTGATGCATCATAATATACCACGAATTCTTCTATACCATCGGGCAATGTTAACACTGGTGCATTGCTCAACTTTTTCTTAAGAATGTCAAAGGATTCCTACTGCTTAGGGCCCCAATCAAATTTAACCTTCTTACGTGTCAACGAAGTTAGGGGCGCAGCAATCCTTGAGAAGTTTTCGATGAATCGCCTATAGTATCCTGCTAAACCCAGGAAGCTACGAATCTCAGTAGGTGTCTTTGGCTCTTGCCAATTCATAACTGCTTCTACCTTAGCGGGATCTACTTGGATACCACGCTCACTTACCACATGTCCAAGGAATTGGACTTCTCGAAGCCAAAATTCGCACTTCGAAAATTTGGCGTAAAGTTTCTCATGATGTAGAAGTTTAAGAATACAGCGAAGATGTTTCTCGTGGTCAGCTTGGCTCTTCGAATAGATGAGAATGTCGTCAATGAAGACTATGACAAATTTATCTAAGTAAGGCTTGCAGACGCGATTCATGAGATCCATGAATGCGGCTGGTGCATTAGTGAGCCCAAAAGGCATCACTAGGAACTCGTAATGACCATAACGAGTCCTAAATGCAGTCTTGTGCACATCTTCATCCTTGACCTTCAACTGATGATAGCCTGACCTCAAGTCGATCTTGGAGAAGTAGCTTGCCCCTTGCAATTGATCGAACAGATCGTCGATCCTGGGCAAAGGATACCTATTCCTGATAGTGACTTTATTAAGCTCACGGTAATCGATGCACAGACGCATCGATCCATCCTTCTTCTTGACAAACAAGATCGGCGCTCCCCAAGGAGACGAACTAGGTCTAATAAAACCTTTGGCTAGCAGATCATCTAATTGTGTCCTTAACTCCTTCATCTCCATTGGTGCCAACCTATAAGGTGCTCTCGCTACTGGTGCTGCACCCGGGATGATGTCAATTCGGAATTCCACTTGCCTATCTGGGGGTAAACCAGGTAGTTCTTCGGGAAAAACTTCAGGATATTCCGAAATGTCAGGGATGTCTTCAATCTTGGGTTTCAGCTCATCAATAGTAACATGTGCCATATAAATGACACAACCCTTCTTTAAGCATCTAGATGCCTTGAGCATGAACACTTGCTCAGGCAATCCATGCTGGGTATCTCCCTGAATGGTAAGTGACTCACCAGATGGAGTTTTGACTACCACTTGCTTTCTGTTGCACACAATCTGGGCTTGGTTATGCGATAACCAATCCATACCTATAACTATATCAAAACCGGCTAGCTTAAAGGGAAGTAAGGACAAAGGAAAAGAGTGATTCCTAATGGATATAACACATCCATCTAACACAGTTGAGGCGGTTTCTATGGTTCCATCAGCTAATTACACTTCATATTTCACACTTAAGGCTTTTACAGACAATTTCAACAACTCACAAAACTTATTATCCACAAAAGACTTATCTGCTCCAGAATCAAACAATACTCTAGCATAAACATCATTTATGAGAAAAGTACCTGTGATCACGTTGTCATCCTGAACAGCTTCCTTTGCGTCCATCTTGAAGACCCTTGCGTTGGTCTTTTTCCCATCCTCGGTTTTCTTGGTGTTCTTTGGGCAATTGGACTTAATGTGCCCTTTTTCATTGCAACCGTAACAGGTTGCGTCCTTTAGCTTCTTGCACTCCAGAGTCTTATGTTCTGAAGATTTACAAATCCCACAGGGCCTCGGCTGAGACTGGGATTTTGACTCAAGTCGACACCTCCCAAAATGGTTCTTCTTGCAAACCTTACATTTGGGCTTATCCCCAGATTGTTGTCCATCCTTCTTAGGCCCTGACCCTTTCTTGTGGTCGTTACTTCCTCGGTGCTTTTTCTCTGATCTTCGTGAGGTATTGTCCTCACGCTTCCTCTTACATTCGTCTGAATTCCTGATTGATCTCAACCTGACTAAGTCTAAGGTGAGAGATAGAGATAGATCAGTTGCTGATCTGAAGGTAGCAGGCCTTGATGCCTTGACACTGGCTTTAATTTCTGGGGCTAAACCCCCGATGAAGCGAGCAATCCTTTTAGGCTTCGGAGTTACCAAGTACGGAACCAGCCTAGATAGGGTATTGAAACTGGTGAGGTAAGCCTGGCAGTCTAAATTCTTCATCACCAATGATAAGAAATCTGACTCGATTCTTTCAACTTCGTGCTGCGGGCAATAATTATCCTTAATGAGAGCAACGAACTGATCCCATGACAAGTTGTAGAGTGGGATCTTCCCGGCAGCTTGAATGAGAGACTTCCACCTTGCCAGTGCCTCTCCCTTAAACGATTGGGATACATATTTTACTACGTCCCTTTCAGCACAACCGCTGATGTCTACAACCGTGTCCATTTCATCCAGCCAGGTCATACAATCTATTGCTCCCTTCTCCCCGGTGAAGTCCCGAGGTTTGCAAGAAACAAAGTACTTGTAAGTACAGGACTTGGTATGTGGTTTGGCATCAAATACCAACCTTTTTGAGGGAACACTGTCGTGATTAGATGAATGTCGATCATCATCCTTCTTGAGCTCATCTTTCTTAGGTGCATCTTTCTTAGAGGGCGGTTTGCTATGAGCCTCCGAGTGTGTCTTTGGCTTGGAATGTGGTGCGGATCAGGTCCTACTTCGGGTCCCGCTCGCTTCACTATACTGCCTATTTAGTGCTTCGGTAACAGCATTGTCTACTAATGCTTTCAGCTCCGCACCAGTTACTAGTATTTTAGCATTTTCAGGGTTTTCCTCTGAATGACTGTTTATTTCTTCTGACTTGGCCATGTAGCTTTAATTGCTACATAAAGAAAATAAGGACAAAGTTTTATTTAGGAGCCTAAACAGTATTATCGTTCTTGACGATTTATTAACCATGGTTTTAATAGCCATTTTAGTTAATTTATTTAATAATTTCATTTGGGATTTTTACTAGTAACTTTTTAGAATGAAATATAATATTGGCATAATAGGCCTAGTCACGTGGACAAATTTCTAAATTATAAATTTAGATCTTATAGGATTTAGTTACTAGGGTTTGAATTAAAAATTCATTACCCTTCTTGGCAGGGAATCTATAAACTACGACTGCCCTTTTGTCTCATATGACAATAATTGTAGCCCGTAGGCATCACATCACAACTGGATGTTTAAATAACAATAATAAGGAATTTGGATAATTATAAAAGGGTGACCCGTGTGATTTTGCGGATCACATTAGTCGAGAATGTTAACATATTTGCAGATGTTAACAGAGATTTGAATCTTTTTAAAACAGGTTTTACCATATTGGCCAGGTCTTATTATGACATACAAGCTAGGTTTTACCTTTTTAAGATTCCTATTATTTTATTAAAATGATAAATAAAAAATATGTTATTTTTCATTTATTCACATATTATATTCATGCACAAAATTTATAAATGAAAATTTTGAACTAACCATTCCAATTAAAATTAAACTAGTACGAATTTGCCCTAAACGGGACTTTTACATAAATAACACGCCCACGCAGGGGCCAAAATAACAAACAAACCCACGCAGGGGTCAAAAAGAAAAAACATTGCGCGTTTCATCGGTGGTCTGGCACCGGAAGTAAAAGGGAATGTTAAGGCTTCAAGGCCAACCGCATTCAGATCAACTGTGGATCTATCTTTGTCTCTCACTCTAGATATAGTGAGACAAAAGTCAGTCAAGACTGAGACTAATGAGAAAAGACAGAGGGGGGAGGATAACTCCCAGAATTCTAAGAAGAAGGGCAAATCCGAGTTCGAAAGGAACCAACAAGATTCCAATAAAAAGCCTACATGCAAAACCTGCAAAAGAAGGCACTGGGGACAGTGTCGATCAAACCAAAAGCCAAAGCAATGTGGCATCTGTAAAAGAACTGGTCACCAGTCCCACGAATGTAGGGGCATAAAGAATGCAGTCTGTTTCAGCTATGGCGAGAAGGGCCACATCAGTACTAATTTCCCTAAAGCTGCCAAAGAAAGTACAGCTAAGCCTGGAGAGACTAAGAAAGGAAATGCCTGAACTATCGGATGAATGCCAGAGACAGTACATATCAATAATAGCATCAGGTACACTCCTTATCATTTATCAATAACAATTCTGCTAAGTGTCTTGTTTTAATTCGGGGAATAATAAGTCTTTGATAGACCATAAGTTTAGCAAACTTTTGATTATACTCGTAAGAACCCCAGATATTCAGTATAAGGTAGAACTTACCAATGAAAACTATAAAGACCATTTCTTCCATTCTCGACGATGATCCTCTCATAAGAATCTAGAGTACTTTTTCTCCAAGATAAAGTACGACGATATACGTTATTTTAATAGTATCTCATTGATTTCTATCAACTGCGAATGCCAAACTATGTTTGATAAAGGTGCCATATGAGGATTGGCATATCCTAATGTGTCCCATAGATTGCTTCCATGCTTGATCAGTATGGAGGTTTAATGCATGGAACCACTAAGATATTTCCAATGGTCATATTGTACCAAAGTCAGCTAGTGGTATTCAAAGAAGATATCCAATATAGAAATGCATGAGTAGACGTTTCTACTTAAGGCATCCATGTACTCGTGAAAACAGATGTGTCATTTTCATGGCACAAGTGATAAACTACCCTGGTTACCTCCAGAGAGGCAAAATGGAGTTAGGATTGACATCCTATTAGGAGCCGTATCTGTTACAGAAACTCTATATTGGTTAGCACCAACGGAAATGGAAGAATTAAGAGCCAATCATTATGGAGATAGGCTTGTACAGCTAGCTCATCGTCTTAGGAGCTCCGATTATTGTTGATAAAAGAAAGCACGGTGCAAATGCTTATGCATTGATTATCGACACCTTAACTAGGCAACGATTGAGAATTTCTATCAGCTGCCCAGGATCTTCAATTTGTTCGACTAACCATGAGGTTAACTATTCCTTAAATTGATTTAAGTAGTGATAAGAATGACTATCCTATAACTAATAGTTAGTATATAAGCATCAAGGCTGCTCCTTTGGAGACCTTGTATAAAAAGGAATGTCAAACGTCCGTTTATTGGACAGAAGTTTGGTAAGTTCAACTATCAGGACCTGAATTTACCCTGGAGACAACGGATAGGATAATACGAATCCGTGATCGTCTAAAAGTTGCCAGTAATCGGCAGAAAAATGAATGTTGATGAGAGTCGCAACCCTCTTAAGTTCTCAATAAGGAGCAAAATTCAACGGAAAGTACCACCCTAGAAGGCTGTGCTGCATTTTGATGTAATGGGCAAATTCAGCTCTAGATATATAGAACCATTCAAGAAAATCGAATACGTCAATATCAATAGCCTATAAGCTAAAAACTTATCTAAGGAACTTGATGGAGTTCACAATGTGTTCCACACTTGTGAATTAAGGATATGTCTAGCCGATAAATTGATAGCATTATCACATAATGATGTACAGATTAATAAAAACTTATGGTTTGTTGAGAAACCAGTATCGATTAAGGATCAACAGGTTAAGAAGCTCCGAAAGAAAGCATGTACCTATTGTATAGGTCAACTGGGATGCCATAGAGGCCCTAATATGCTATAGAGGTTAAGCCCATTATACGTCAGAAAGTACTTCCATCTTTTGAGCAAATCTCGAGGTCGATATTTCTTTTAAGGGGGTGAGGATGTAACACCTCGTAAAAATCATGCCCAACGATGTGTTGACACGTGTACTAAACCTTAATGAAGTCAAACGTTGACTATTAGGGACTAATTTTGTGAAAAATCAAAAACTTTGAATGTGGAAGGACTGAAAATGTTAACATGCTTAAACTAAGCCTCTGAATAACAAAACACGGTATTCATAATTATATTTGAGCCACTTGTTGATCGAAAGGAGCCGTTTACGTAATTAATTAAAAGTTTGCGCGATGAAGGGTTAAAAGCGTCAACATGTTTAATTATACCTCTGAGTGACCTTTTAACAAACCCGGAGTGTTATAATATCTGATTGTATTATGGTTAATACATAATATTGGCCATATAGGGCTTTAATGCCGATAAATGATAATACGCACAAGTTTGTGCGTTAAAAGGGTTAAAAGTGTCAACATGTTAATTCTTACCTCTGAGTGACCTTTAACGAACCCGAATGTAACGCCCCGCGTTTTCAAACTTTCTACACTTAGAAACCTTTGCTTGAAGCACTATTTTTAGAAACCTTGCATTCTTGTAATCACCCTTTCATCGTAATCATTTTAAAATACGGGACTTGAATCATAAATAAAACTTGTGTTTTCACCAAACTTGTGTTATACATACTTCTTACATATTCATATGTTTAACTCATGAAGCAACTGGCACATATTCGTATTACTTGCAAACGTATGACAACTCTACCAATACGTGACATACACACTTTGTACAATACATACATATGAGTCTTATGCTTAACCATACTCGTTTTATACTTATATAACCCTTAGAACATGCCTTATACACCTAAATACCCTAAAATGGTCATAAAACATGTAATATATATCAATGGAACATGTTACAAATCATTAAATTGAAGAAATAAATTTGTGCCTTCTGCTTGTGGCTTACGGACCGTAAGCCTCCCACACTATACAAGTGTTATGTGTTGAAGATGATTATGTTGATATAATACTTTCATATTGTTTTATTCCGAATCTCGACTCTAAGCCTACTTGAACTTTAACCCTTATACATTCGGACTCTAAAACCTCTACTCGTCAACAATTGGATAATCGGAAAGCATATGCAAACTTTGTGAGTACACTCGACCCATTTACATTTTAAACCACTTTTGGGTTGTAACATGTTACCATACAACATTACACTTACACACACATAAACATGCTTTATGAACTCAATCCGTTATACATGCTACTTGTTATGCTAGATAATACATGCTTTATGCCATTACTATGTTATACCCTCGCTTAACAAATATAGCGCTATAGGAGTAGCACACCACCCGACGGGGGATTGTGAGGTCATTATACTATACGGTCTCGTCACTTTTGTGGCGAGGGATGCTAAATACTAGTGGACACTTTGGGTTTAGACGTAATGATATGCATGCTAATTACCTTGCTTACAAATTGCCATGTGGATTCGAGTAAAATGCTTTTATACTTATGCTATACTTATTCAAACCTTGTGTACTCGCCTTTGCTTTTGCATTGAACTTTATTAAAACATGTTGCAGGTTTAGCGATGATGTTGATGATGCATGGAATCTAGTAGGATGCTTAGATACACACTTTAAATTTTGTATTTTATTTGTATTGTATTCCATTATCCATGATGTACTTGTTTCAAACTCTTGTAATTGATTCCTTAGAAATGAAATGAAATTTACTATTTAAATACTTGTCACGATTATTAGTGTTATGATGTCTCGAGCAATCTTCACACTTCGTCTCATCCCGATGTTTCCGCCATTAGTTGGGGTGTGACACCGAAGCATCGTGATGTTTGATAATACTCACGGGAATGCCTAATATTGGCCGTTTAAGGCTTTGACGCCATTAAACGATAATACGCACAAGTTTGAGCGTTAAAAGGACTAAAAGCGTCAACGTGTAAATCTACATCTTTGAGAGACCTTTTAAACGAACCGGGAACTCCGTGATGCTCGGTCATACTCCCAGGTGTGCCTAATATTGGTCACAATGGACATATATTATTATTATTATTATTATTATTATTATTATTATTATTATTATTATTATTATTATTATTCATTACTTAAAGCCCACACATAACTAAAACCATTTGATGAATCTATGGACTTGTTAATGGTTTTAAAAACCTAGTATAACACTTGTAATCATCTCATGATTTCCCTAAACACATGGCATGATCTTATCCTTTCTCAAAAACTATATAAAGGCCTTGAAATTTCAATTTCAAAGGGAACCATTCATTCTTTCTTCCTATCTTCTCATCTTAGAGGATCCTAAGCAATTGGGAACCACCTTTGAGTTTTCTTCAATCCATAGGACCACTTGTAAGTGTTCCTTTCATGACTAGTTATTTTATTTGGCTTAAAAAGTCGAAAAGTCAAGCGTTTACGATAAACGCTTTGACTTCTAGTTAGACCGTAAACGGTCAAGCCATTGTTTGCAATGAACATGGCTACATGATTGTAATTAGGTAGGTGTTAAACCCTCAAAAGGGCACCTTCTAAGAATCACGTTTGCTTGGTCAATTGATGAGTCAACGTAATATTGTTTTAAAAAGTCAATAGGTCAGTTTTTAAAATAATTGTGATATGAGTTTAGAAATGTTCTAAAATACGTTTTATCAGTTAAACAACTTGGTAATAATTATTAGAACATGCGTAAACATGTTCGGCTCGTCAATTCCAGTTTTAGGGTCGGTTCGCAACCGAAAGTCGCGAAGTTTGACTTCTGCGTTGACGTTCGATTATGAACCGAATTAGATCAGTTGGCTACTGATTTTAGGTTCCGTTAGGATCATATTATTATGTAGCATAACCCTATAAGGTTAGATTACATAATGTATTAGAAATCTTAATTTTATGCAAGTTCCATTAATATGCCGTAATTCGACCGTTATGCCCCTTTTAGCAAAAATAAAGTTTTAGACACCAATAAGCATTCAAATAACTTAGGTAGTGATAAGTTATCATGTTTAACTTATATCGATGTTACGAACCTGATCATAAATTGAGTTTGCATATAATATCATAAATTGTGCTTTAAATTGACTAAAATGCCCTTTAGGCGCATAGATCGGTTTTAAGCATAATTCTTCATAACAAACTCATTTCCTACTGATGTAATATCATAATTAGGATAATTTGGGATATCCATTCAGTTTACAAACTGAGTTTTCGCATACGTTCTTGAGTTATGTCCTTAAAAGACGATAATGCCCTTTTTGCACCCAAAATGATTTAAAATCATGATTTTCAAACAAAACCTTTTATTTACTGATATGTTATATTAATTAACATATTTTGGTCATATAAATCTGATCATAACATCAGTTTTCCTAAAAGATCGCAAATATCATCATTTAGCGACTTTAACGCCGTTTCGGCGCGTAGTATGGTGTTAAACCATAACTACCAATCAAGGCTTGTTACCTACTGATTTTATAAATCATTTTAAATATTTTTACAGTAGGTATATGGTATAGACTCAGATTCCCAAATTAGCCTTCAAAACAATGTGTGAAATTACCAAAATGCCCCTACGGAGCATAGTATGGTTTTAAACTATAAAACACACATATGTTTGATATCCTACTGATATTATATCATAAATAAATTATTTTCAAAGAATGTTTATGGTCGTAACATCAGATTGTACACAAGTTTCTTTTACACATCGTAAAATGACCAAAACGCCATTATGAGGCATAGTTTCATTTTTAACCTAAATCTAGACTTAAAGTAATACTCTAGACTCTCTAAACTCGACTAAACTACTAACCGGCAAGTGAACCGGTCGACTCTAGTAAAGCTAAGTAAGTCCGGATGTCGAACCCACGAGACTCTAATTAATTACGCTAATAACCTTATTTAGACTGACTCTGACACGAACTTAACTATTTTTGTGTTTTTTTTTTGGGGGGGGGGGGTTTACTAGAATTCTAGAGTTGAAATTAAAGTAAAGCTATACTACGACACGAATAAGAACTTAAGATTTAATTCAATGGAGATTAACGACTACCTAGGCTAGAATCCGGTTTAATTAGGAATAGATTTCTAACGGTACTAAAGTGGTATGGAACCAGGATCTTTGTGTACTAAACCCTAAGAAATCTCTACTAAGACCTCCTGACCCTTCTCAGGAAGAAACATGTGAGACTCTACAAGGCTGTTATGAACACTGGTTGTTAGACTTCCTCTCAGTCCTGTAACGTCCCTAAAAGTACCCTAATATGACAATCTACCTCTCAGAGCGAAAGTCTAAGGCAACGATAGATTCTAACTTGGCTTAATAGACACAGGTGTGATTAGGAAACTAAGACCGACTTCTCTCAAAATCTATCTTAGATATATATATCAAACCGAGACCTACTAACAAACTCGAGCCTCTCAGCGACAAGTTAAGCAAAATATCTAGTTCTAATTGTGTTTTAATTACTGTTTCTAAGGCTATCGGCCGATTTACCCAAAGATTCCCCGAACCCGCTAAGATGCGAACAATCAACACAAACTTATTACATGAAAGACATCCACCAAAGTTTATGTGAAACAACAAATAATCAACAATCAAATCTAAATACGCATACGCACCAAATTAGAGGTTCTAAAGTTCTTTACTTTCAAAGATTAATCCATACACAAACAATAGAAAACCGTTAAAAAATCCAAACTGCATTAAACTTTCATCTATCCTAGGTAGTAACAAAGGTTCTAGCCAGAAAACATGGTGTCTAAAATCAAAACACAAGTTTCAAAACAAGAATTCATGATCAAAGTACTGAAAAACAAGAAAGTAATGAAAACCGGGAAATAAAACCCGAATGATCTTCTTTCCTGTGCTCCAAGCTTCAACCGAATGATTCTTGTGTGCCAAAACGCTCTGAATAACTGAAAATCTGCTGCTGAATTCGCCTATGGGTTCTTAAATTCTTAACTAGGGTTTTGTGAAAGTTAAAGATGTATATATATGTTTGGGATAACATGCAGCAACAAAAATCAACAATTTCCGAAAAATACCCCGTCGCGCCACGCGACGGGTCTTGAGCAAGTGGTTCGCGCCACGCGGCGCCTAAAAAATCAGAGAATTCAAGTTGCATGCCTTGGCGTCGCGCGTAGTGTCTTCCTTATAGTTGTCTTATAGCGCCAAGGCCCTATTTGTCCGAAAAGTTTCGTTTTTTCTCAAGTGTTCAGCTCCAGCAATCTCGAACTCTCTTCCTTAGCTTCTTCTAAGCATATTTCCAACAGTTTTTAGCACTTTTTCGCAACAAGCACCTGTACATAAACAAAGTATCAAACTTCTACGGAAAAACTATGAAAACTAAATGAAATAACGTGAAAACTATACAAACTATACACGATATAAGTATGTATTTTGCAATACATCAAATATCCCCGCACTTGCTCTTTTTTCGTCCTAGAAAAAGAATTATGCAAACGGAATCAGAGAAGGATAAATACTCGGGTCAAAGCTTATTTATACTTGTTAGAAATCAAAACTTGTGTTAGCCACGATTGCAAATATATTTGTCTCTTTAAACCCAACCCGATTCTAAGCCTCTTATCATGCAAATTTAGTTCAAGTGTGGTCAGTCTACCTAGGGTCTCACACTAGAAGCCACAGTCCACCTAATCCCGCCTCAAGCTTATAGAACAAAAGGAACGATCACTGGACCAATTCCTAACCGTTTTATACCAAAATCAAGAGAATTTAAAACCAATTTTTTTCATTTTTCCTTCTTTTTCTCTTTTCATATTTTTTTCTTTATTTTGAGCTTAGACGTTGCTTTACCTAACCCATAGGCATTCCCAATCAGAGTCACCATCCCCGAGAGAGATTATAATAGGCGTCGGTAATTTTTTTGCAATTTTGATTTCACACATCCTAGAGGCATTCCGGGTCAAAGTCACTATCCCCAACCAAGATTACGTAGGCCTGTGCTACTTTCTTTTAGTTTCTAGCTCATTTTTTTCTATTTTTTTTTTCTTTTCTTTTTCATGATTAAAAATTCTAACGATTTTGACTTATAACAGCATTCTTTATGCTCTTATTGGCGGTTTCAATTTCCCATTTTTCTCAAATGAGTGCCCACTAGCAGACCGACAATTAAAGTAATATTAAATCAAAGGGACCTAAAACCGAACCGGGCCTATTCACATATCCCAAACTAGACACAAGCTCGACTTAATTAATCTTTTATTATCATTATTTGAATCCGAGCAAAAATCCATCTTTTCTATCATTTTCCGTATTACTTTTGCAAATTTGTAATTATGTAATTGCTTGCTTGTTTTGTTTGTGCGCCCCGATTTGGGGTTGCCGTTTCTAATGAAGTTTGTCTTTCAAAAAAAAAATTATACTAAACTCATATCCTTAAACTTTGTGTTTGAATTTGTAATGTGTCATAAATCCTACCCTTAGGTATAGTAGGGGATGTTTAATCATGCATCATGTGGTGACGTTGATAGCCAAAAGACAAGGGAGTACGTACACTAATTGGCCTTTGTCTTAATTGCCGAGTGTTATGTGCCTTATGTCCAAGGCTTGATACAAAACTACCATCGAGCCGGAGGTCTCACTGGAAGCAGCCTCTCTATTCATACGGGGTAGAGGTAAGGCTATTTACATCTTACTCTCCACAGACACTAACTTAGTTTTGCTATTGGTGGGATTTACTGAGTATGATGATGATGAAATCTCAAACCCATTGTGTGTGAGGGATCATTAGTTAAAAACTCTATTGGTGGGATTTACTGAGTATGATGATGATGATGAAATCTCAAACCCATTCTGTGTGAGGAATCATTGGTTAAAAACTTAAAAGAGAGGTTTTACTTTAAACTTTAGTGTTGAAAAACTTGAAAGGTTGTTTGTTAGTTTTAAACATAAACTAGGATTAGGCACCCCGCGTTGCGGCGGGGGCGAACACCAATGTCACACTACTGTTAACGACCACCAACACTAAAGTTGTGGCGTGTTAATGCGAAAAAAATTAAACCGAAATGTAGAACATATAAAAGAATAACTAAGTCGATCTAGGCCCGCGCGTTACGATGAACCTATCAAACGGAATAAAAAAATAAACAACGTAAAAATGTTTAATCACACACGCACGTTGCGCCGTGTTAACTCGCAAAATTTAGAACGGAATGTAAAGCGAATTTTTTTGCGAAAAATGAAAAGTGTAGAGGACCAAAGTTGAAAGTAAAAAAGTTGTGATGTTAAATTGTAAATGATGATATTCAATATTTTAATGCATACAAGTGTTACAAATTATATCTATACTAGGAGCCACATGGGAGGAGCTTGAAGTTCAAGCCCCACTACACATGATCTTATGCTTGCTACAGACTCACGCATTATTATGTGGCACCCTACGCAATAATCACTTGTACTTTCTTGTGGCTCAAAGTTGTAAACCCACATTGGGTACAACGATAAGATGCATAATACATCTACAAAGCTTGATATACAAACTTTAATACAGTAAAATGTCTACAAAGCTTGATGTACATGCTTTAATGCAACAAAATGTTGCAAATTATATAGTATATAATATAATTATGTAGTATATAATTATATATTATATAATGACCTTGGGGGAAAGATCCACTAAAAAGTGGATTTTGCCTAAGTAGCCTAAGAAGGATTGAGATGATGACATGTGACACTCCTAATAAGTAGGAATGAAAGGCATTTTGGTCCTTATAAATAGGAGTAAAAATAACATGTGACACCCCTTTTGTTTTTTAAAAATACAACAAAAAAATATAGCACAAAAAATTTAGTACAAAAAAAATATAGCACAAAAAATGTAGTATAAAAAAATATAGCTCAAAAAAATCTAGTACAAAAAATATAGCATAAAAAAATTCAGCAAAAAATGTAGTACAAAAAAATCCAGCACAAAAATTGAGAAAAAAAAAAATTAAGACAAAAAAATTCAACACAAAAAATTTAGCACAAAAATATAGTACAAAAATCCAGCAAAAAAAATGTTATACAACATAGAAATACAACACATTTTAGTGGGTTTTTTTTAGTCTTCATATTTTATATTGCAATATGATACTCAAATTAAAGATAAAAAGACGCTGGATTTTATGGTGAAATTTTTATGAAAAAAATAATGTCGTATAAAAAGTTATGAACGTTTAGAAAACGGAGGTGAAATATGCATGTGTCTTGCATGTGGAGAGAGAAAATCTATAAATAAGATTTTTCCAATATACCCTTGAACTCCTTCTTTCTCCTACACTTTCATCTTAACCATTGATTTGAAAAATAAATGGTTAAGATTACTTCTCATCCTACTTAGGCAAAATAAACTTTTTATTTGATCTTACCCAATTCAGGGATTTTACTAAGTTACTCCAATAATTGATGAAACGTTGATAAGGATGAAACGTTGATGAGTGCAATATGTCGTAACTTCATTTATCCTGAGCTAAAGCTTGTATACACCTCCCAATTTATGTACGATTTCATGTGACCCAACTAACTTTTTCATCAAAACAAAATAGGACAATTTCGTTAAAGGTGCATAACTAGGACATAAACTACTTTTTTTTTAACTTAAATACGGGGAGCATGCGTTACACTGTAGAGAGTTGCCGGGGTTTAAGTATCGCCATGACTTTGTGCGAGACGCGTTAATGGATATTCTCAGACGAGCAGGGATCTTGGCGAAGAAAGAGGCACCGGTTAATTTTCTTACAGACCCGTCGGAGGGGAGATCCACCCTACGCCCAGCTGACGTGCTAGTTTTTGGTTGGGAGGGCGGGAAACATGCTTGTGTCGATCTCACAGGTGTATCCCCACTAGCCGGGTTCCGGGAAAATGGGTTTGTGGCGGGGCAAGCGGTACTGAAAGCAGAGTCAAAGAAGGTGGAAAAGCACGCGAAAGCTTGTGAGGATAATCAACATGCCTTTGTCCCCCTGGCGTTTGACACGTTCGGCTCCTTGGCGCCGGAGGCAGTTCGGTTCTTGTCTAGAGTTCAGCGTGTGGTCCATAGCAACTTTTCGACCCCTCAGGGGCGGGGCTTTGTTTTTAGTAGATTAGGGTTTTCTATTCAAAAAGGGATGGCGGCGCAGTTTGTTGCTCGTCTACCTGCTATCCTTATGTAATTTGCCCTGATGATTGGAATGAAATTTTACTATTGAAAAAAAAAAAAAAAAAACCCTTAAATACTTCGTAAAAGAGTTAAATAATTCTACAAAGGCTCTTAAAAATAAGAAGTGTACAAAGATACAATTAATTGCACAAGATGACCAGTGTCAAACAAAATATAACACAATGTCGAGGAAAAAAGAAAAATAATGAGTCGCAAAAAAATACACAATGACGCAAACACAGAAAAGACACAATGATAAATAAAAAACACAATAATAATAAACAAAAATTCTAAAATCTACAACCTATAAATCCAAAAGTGAAAAACTAAAATCTCACATCGTAGAATTCGATAAAACGGTTCCAATGCCGTCTGAATGAGGTCAATCGGAACTCGTTTGATGCCCTTTGTACGACTTCTTATTTTTAGGAGTCTTTATATTTGATTCTACACCTAAAAATGTATACCATATTAAGAAAATAAAATAATTCACAATCAAAGTCATTGTCTAAATTTTGTGTTTAGTGTTAAACACCTTAAAAGACCAATATATATTCCTCAACATTGTAGGGTTAGGATTTTTATCTTTTAATCAAGTCAATGCATGCATCCGTTCTTTATCAAAATAATAAAAAAAAATCATAGATATTGACATAAAGTTTCTTTTACTGTTACTGTATGGGGAAATGTCCCTCACGAAAACTTCAACCTAAAAAAAGTAAAAGGTTAGTGCTAATTAAAACGACTACATTGTATGTCTAGAATGGAACAATTTGTTATATACAATCAACATCAAAGATAAATATTAGACAAACCAAATATTTACGTGTTTTTATAAGAAAAAGTACTAAAAAAATGTTAAAATCAGTTTATAAAAAAAGAAAAACCATCGAGTGGGAAATCGTGATCCAGTTTATGGAATACGTGTTTAGCCCCTTTGCTTTTAAAAAAGTTTTTTTTATATAGTTAACTTTGTTTATGTGCGTGTTTAACCCATCTGCCATAACTTTAGTAGTATAGGGGAAGGTTCATTGGGGAACACTAAAAAAGTGGGGAACAGCTGGGAACCGGCTCAAACGAACTCCGATTGGACTCATTCCGGCTGCGTTGGAACTGGCTCGTCGAACCCTAACTAAGATCTCTTAACCCTAAACTCTAAACTCTAAACCCTAAAGCTAAAAAATAAGGCTAAAACCTAAGCTAAACCGTAAAATCTAAACTATAAACCCTAAAAGCTAAACCCTAAAGGCTAAACCTAAAGCTAAAATCTATAGCTAAACCCTAAACCCTAAAGCTAAACTCTAAACCCTAAAGCTAAACCCTAAAAGCCAAACCTTAATATATTTAGGGTTATGATTTAGGGTTTAGGGTTAAGAGATCCTAGTTAGGGTTCGACGAGACGGTTCCAACGCCGCTGGAATGAGTCCAATCGGAGTTCGTTTGAGTCGGTTCCCCACTGTTCAACTTTGCTAATATACGTGTTTAGCCCCTCTGTTTTTTTAGAATTTTTTTTTATTGATTAGCTTTGTTCATATGTGTGTTTAGTGCATCTGCTTAACTTTAGTTGTGTACGTGTTTAGTCCCTTTACTTTTATTTCTTTTAGTATTTCATCTTTTCTCTTTTTTTCCCTTGCTACCGTGACGAACAACCCGGGGGTATAGTGACCGTTGCTATTGGTGGACAAACACTATTACACCTGGACTTTAATAAAGTTACTCTATGACGAGCGTATTTTTACCTATGTCTCGAAATAATTTTTATCAAGATTGTGTTACGAGTACTATGTTCAAGTAACCATAATACAGACATACATATTATCAATCTGAGATATATTTTGTTTACCGCTCCACAAAACATAACACTAATTGCTAATAAATACGATGGTACTGTATGTATAAAATATAGTATACAATATTTTATATATAAGAATTAAAATTAAAATTGAGAATGTTGCATGAATCGAATTGTTGGAAACAGGAAAAGGGAATATATATTTAGTTGGATATGGGAGAAGCGTGGGTCGCTATCTTTGATCAAGTTCCGTGGGCAGAATACGACCAAGGAAAAGCGTGTCGTTGATAAAATGAAACTAAATAAATGGATAAGTTCCAAATTCTTTATTTTCCATCCATCCTCCCATTCCATGCATATCCATTTCCAGCCTTTCTTTTCTTATTTAATTAAGTTGAATCGGTGTTTCTAACATACAAAATAAAACTAGTTTTTACCCCGCCCGCGTTGTGGGGCAATAAGCCGAATATTTCTCTCTCATAACATGTATGTCTGTACAAAGGGCAAAATCGGAATTATATTTTGAACAGGAGGCGAAATCATGATTTTAAACTGAGAGCAAAATCATAATTTTGAGCTAGGGGAAAACATAATTTTATTTTAAACTGTGGGCAAAAACATAATTTTGAGCTGAGGGCAGAATCGTAATTTTGAGCTAGAGGAAAAAACAACATTTTATTTTTAACTGAGGGAAAAAACGTAATTTTAAACGGAGGACGAAACCGTAATTTTAAATCGGGAACAAATTTAAAAAAAAGTTTTTGAACAGAAGGCAAAAGCGTATTTTGAGCTAGGGCAAAATTATAATTTTATTTTGAGCTGTGGGCAAAAACGTAATTTTAAAGGAAGGACGGAAGCATAATTTTAAACTGGGAATAAAATTAAATAAAAAATGAGTTGGTCCAATAGGGAAGTGACAGACAGCTAATAATTTTGAGCTAGGGGAAAACATAATTTTATTTTGAACTGGAGGCAAAAACGTAATTTTGAGCTGAGTGCAGAATCGTAATTTTGAGCTAGAGGGGAAAACAACGTTTTATTTTGAACTGTGGGCAAAAACGTAATTTTAAACGGAGGGTGAAACCGTAATTTTAAACTGGGAACAAAATTAAAAATGAGTTTTTGAATCGATGGCAAAAGCGTAATTTTGAGCTAAGGGCAAAATTATAATTTTATTTTGAGCTGGGGCGAAAACGTAATTTTAGGTAGGGGCAAAATTATAATTTTATTTTGAACTGGGGGCAAGAACGTAATTTTAAACGAAGGACGAAAGCGTAATTTTAAACTGGGAATAAAATTAAATTAAAAACGGGGTGGGCCAATACGAGAGTTACTGTTGTATGGTGTTGGTTAGCTTATTCTTGCTAGTCTTTTATTTTGTTTAGTTTAAGTATCTTTAGCTGTTTAAGAAAAAAAAAGTCCATATTAAACCTTTTCTTTATTTTTTACTAGGTTATAGTCCCGTGTGTTACTCGAGTTGAATAATAAAAAAATTTTGTTTGCATATCACAATAACACAAGTAGACGTACGTTTTAATCATCACATAAGCTTACAATTTTTTTCTCATAGTAATCACTACTCAACGCGCTTTTAAAGTGCTTAACAACTCTTGTTGAAAAAAAAAAAACAATTATGCTTATGAGCTATTTATATAGGAGAATCATGGTTTATATCAAATAAATTTCATTAATTAAAGGGTTAAAATTAAATTATATTTGAAATAATGCTGATCTTTTTAGAAACGTAATTAAAAAATATTATTATCATTATAAATCAAATATTATAAAAAAATTAAAATTATTTTTGGTATGGTTTAATTCAAATCATTAGCAGACTTTGGGTAGTCCATTAACGTCCTTTTACCAAATTAACATGGAGCACCAAACTAGGGCTGTAAACGAGCCGAATCGAGCCGAGCTAGACCCAGCTCGAGCTCGGCTCGAACTCGATTCGAGCTGGCTCGGCTCGAGCTCGAATTTCAAATCGAGATGAGATTTGAGGCTCGAGCTCGACTCGATTAGAATTCGAGCTAGCTCGGCTCGGCTCGATCTAGCTCGAACTAATAAAAAACCGCAAAATTTACTACTTAAAAAGCCCTTAAAAATGAATTTCTTCATAGACTAAGGGCCATAATTGTCATTTAATTTAACCATATGGTTAAATATGCAAGTATAAATAGTTAGTTCACTTTGTATAATGTCTTTACCTTCTTTTATAGGGGAAATACTCCCTTAGTTTTTGTTTTCTAAGCGATGTGGGACAAAAAAATGAAGGATGTAAACCTTATCGAGCCAGCTCACGAGCCGGGCCAGACCAAGCTCGAGCTCGGCTCGTTTAAAAACCGAGCCGAGCTGAGCTGGCTCGTTAAAAACCGAGCCAATTTCGAGCCGAGCTTTCTTCGAGCTTTTTTCAAGCGAGCTTCGAGGCACGAGTTTTTTGAACACCCCTACACCAAACACCACTCTCTCTGGTTATGGTTATTGACGGTACCAAAGGCATCTTCCGTCATTGCATTAACGGGCGCCAAGCCTTTGAGAGAAGGGGTCCACTTCCATTTGACCAATTACGTCTTTTTATTTATTTATTCTTTTTATATATTTCTTTTCTTTTATAATATATTTTGTTACAACTACACCTAATTATGGTGTATTGAGTTATTGCTCAAATACCTCCATGACAACAACATGATGGTAATAATGCAACAGTTGTTTAGTTATTCACTACCCCATAGCCTCATTAGAATTGTAAATTCTTAACCCGATTTAAAAAATAACAAAAAATCAATTTCAACTAAAAGTACATTTTTAAAAGATAACTAGTGGGATTCAACCTGCGTATTGCGGCAGGAACGTGGCAGGATTTCGTGCGGTATATCAGTTCGTTCGTTACAATAGCGGCATAAGCTATTGCAACCAAAAGAGAAAACCAAAAAAAAAAAAAAAACATAGTATAAAACCAAAATTTACCAAAAGAGAAAACATTACGAAATACATATTATCAAAAATTGACCGAAACGATATCTACACGTGGCACGTAGAAATCCAAACAAAAAAACATTACGTGGTAATTAACTAAAACGTAGTATAAAACCGTATAAAACGATATCTACACGTGGCACGTTGAAATCCAAATAAAAAACATTACGTGGTAATTAACTAAAATGTGGTATAAAACCGTGTAAAACGTGACATACCCAAATTCATTATAATTAATTGAAATCTACTCATGAGACTATTTTTATAATTAAAAGAATAAATTCTCAAAAATCGAAAATGTTGTAGTAATTAGTACGGTTTTACCCATAAAAATTAACCTTTCATATAAATCTTAGTATGGTTTTAAAGAAGAGTAGCAATGAACATTTAAGAGACTTTGAGTGCCTGACCCATTATTCATCTTCACATTCTTCTAAAAAAATATACTCTACCAAGAAAGGTTTTAAGGTTTAATTGTATTTAAAAAAAAAGTTAAATTACATATTAATAAAAATAATTTATTAATTATTTTTTATTCAAAAATATATTCAGTTTATTGGTTTTGAAAGTTGGTTTGTTGGGATATTAAGAGGGTGTTTGGGTTAGCTTATTTTGAAACAATTTTTAACTTACTGACTTATAGAAGTTAATAAGTTGTTTTTATAGTGTTTGGAGTTTGTGTGTGTTGAAAGTTGAAAAGGAGAAGTTAGTTTTTGTGACTTCTCAACAAAGTTGAAAAGGAGAAGTTAAAAGGAGAAAAGAGAATCCCAAACACCCTCTAAAAATGGTTGCGTGGACCGGGAAGTTATCCAATGAAACAACGGCTTGTGAAAACAGTGATTGTATGGACATTGTGAAGACAGTGATTGTATGGACCTGTAATATGTATCGTACAGAAAAGAAAAGGCTCGAAGGGCAATCCTGTAATTTTAGAGAAAGAACAAATTAGTAATGTGTGTCGGTGGCATTGTGGCCGCCGACCTTTTGTTTTAAGATTATATAAATATAATGTTGACACATATTCTCATAAAAACTAACAATATGTAATAAACTAGTAGGATTTCCCGCGCTTCGTAGTGAGATTTCCGTCGATATTGGTACGGTTTCTTAAAGTATCGGCTCGGTTCTTATAGCAGTTAGAAGAAATACACCTAAAAGAATATTGGCATGTGTTTTACATCGATCGAGAACTATAGAAACAAATAACGATACCGGTAGCGATGTTTTTCGGGCAGGGCATCAATTTGGTCACCAACACTTGCTACGGTAATAAAAATACTATATTGCCAATACAATTTTATTTTCAATCACTTTTATAATCCACGTCGAGAAAACATCAAAACGCATACGATACCAATACCGATATAGTTCGAACAATATTGTTTCGGTTCATCACGTTAAAGAACAAAAAGAATCAACTATATTTACCCATTTGATTAAAAGATTTATCGAATCGTAGATAAAAATAAACATGTAGCAACAGTGTATTCAAAATTTTATATTATATTATTCAAATAACAAAAAAAGTAAACAGTATAACTATGTATAAAAAAACTCAACGATTTTTATATCTACGTGTCGAAAACACCATGAAAATTAAAAAGAAAATGAAAACATATAAAATGGACGATTATAAAGAAAGTACTGTACAAATACTTTGAAAATGTTAGGGTAGAAGAATTATATTAAGAATAAGTATAAAACTTAATAGACACCGAACAATTTACTTTAGAATATAATCAAAAAAATTAAAAAGAAAATAAAAATATGTAAAATAAAACAAATAAAGAAAGTACCGTGAAAGTGGTTTGAAAATGTTTGGAAGGAAGAGTATAATCTTTATTAAGTTGATTTATCATTCATATATTTGTGGTATAGTAATAGATCTAAATGTAAAGATGTTTCGTGGGAGAATTGGGTTTCTTTTTCGTTGATGTAATCGGTTTTGTCCTGCTTGTTGGCGGCCCTTGTTTCGAGGGTGTGCCGTTGTGAATAATAGTTACCTTTCAAAAAAAAAGTTTTGGTGTTTAAACGACTCGGTTTAGTACGTATTTATATGTTAAAAAACATTTTTTTTCTAGTCTGTGAGTTATTAAAAGTTAAAGGGAATATATATGTGTGAAACTCTTCCTGTTTCATATTACAACTACTAATGTCAAAGTCATAAAATCGAGAATAAAATAAGCTTAGCTATAGATGCATCCGTTGATATATGTTGGCAGCGGAAATTTGACACTCGTCTGATGATTATTAAAATCAGACTTGGATTCACAAGTATTGGAAGTGGTTTCCATATTAACTTTGAATCTGTGTTCGATAATAGACACACACACACAAACAAAACAGAATGTGAAGAAACAGAATGGATATTATAGAATATCTTGGTACTCGGCAAAGATTGCCGGCAAGTTTCTTATATACATTATGAAAGACGGCTATGTGGCGGTTACTTTGGGCGGGAAACGGTGTAAAACCAACCATCATACCTCTTCGTTAATATTGACCCATATACATATAATCTTAAGTTTAATAATACATAACATATAAATATAATTAAGTTTATTTACTAACACACTCCCCTAAACTTAATTGTTCTTTCGAGAATGCATCATAACACTTTTGCTCGCTTCAATCACCGCCTTTTCAGCCTGTTTGAAATCGAATTTCCTCCTCCTTTGCAGTTTTTTTTCAGCCTGTGCCAGTCATTACTTGCATAGAATGCAAAATGCTCTCCTTCTTGTTCATTACTGCACTGTCCACTTGAATTCCTTTCCATCTGATCAACAACAGTCCCTTGCTGATCCTCATAACTTCGGCTTCGTCTAACATCATCTCCTAAACTTAGCATCCGCAATGACTCGTCTCGTCTTCGTTGATGATAAAATGCCTTTTTGAATTTCATCCTTGCTCGTTTGGCTTGTTGTTTGGTTAGCCTTCTACCGTCTTTAAACATCAGCCTGTCATCACCGATTGTAAGACCCCCAAAGTTCGCTTTGATTACCTTCTTCGATCGAACGTCTTCTTCGTCATCTGCACGTGTTGCGAAATTCACGCTTGGTACTTCATTTTTTCCCCGTATGGTACTGTTGAATGGTTCCCCGTCTGCGTGAATACTACGGCCCATACCATAGCCGTCTTCAACCCTCACATGGCTGGAACTTGGGACACTTACTTGTCCGTATTTTAAATTCTGGGAATCCTTATCGATTCCGTTCGCTATTTCACGGTTCTTCTTGCAGACGTAATTCATTGTTGGAACAACATCTTGTTCCAATCGCATCCTCCTTCGTCTTTCATTCATTTCATCGGAACAATGTTTGCATGGCATCGTTTCTCGCTTCATTCTTGCAAACATTCGTGATCGCGGAGTTGTGCGATCGGGGTTGAATTCGTCTCCGTCTCCGTATCCTCTGTTTTGTTCTTCATCTGGTTGTGCCCGGAATCGTATAATATCGATCGATTTTCTTCGTTTCCCACCGTGGCTCTGATACCACTTGTTGGCAGCGGAAATTTGACACTCTTCTGATGATTATTAACATTAGACTTGGATTCACAAGTATTGGAAGTGGTTTCCATATTAACTTTGAATCTGTGTTCGATAATAGATAGACACACACACACAAACAAAACAGAATGTGAAGAAACAGAATGGATATTATAGAATATCTTGGTTATCGGCAAAGATTGTGAAAGACGGTTATGTGGCGGTTACTTTGGGCGGGAAACGGTTTAAAACCATCCATCATACCTCTTCGTTAATATTGACCCATATACATATAATCTTAAGTTTAATAATACATAACATATAAATATAATTAAGTTTATTTACTAACACACTCCCCTAAACTTAATTGTTCTTTCGAGAATGCATCATAACACTTTTGCTCGCTTCAATCACCGCCTTTTCAGCCTGTTTGAAATCGAATTTCCTCCTCCTTTGCAGTTTTTTTCTGTGACAACCCTCGTAATTACATGTATCCGTACGATTATTTAAAGATAATTAAATTGCTTGATGACTGTGCTGAATCACTTAACTGCTCTCTGAATACTGTGTTATACTTACATGTGCATGTTAACATACTAGTAGTATACAAAAAAGTTACTAAATAGTCTGGTATGCTTTCCTAAGTGTTAGGAATTAATTGTGTTACAATAATATATATATATAAGATGCCTTACGGGACAATTAAAAAATTTAACGGAACAGTATCCGACCGAACAACCGGACATTACCCGGGACACCAAATATTTGTCAAACACATTATTTAATTATTTTTGGCTAGTCATGATCCCCGTATATCATAACACCCACTAAAAATCAAACTAACTAACAATACAAGAGTATGCTTGAATTCTAACTTGTAGTTACTTGTTAGTTGGAAAATATTTACATAAAGCCCTCCCCCCCCCTAACCTGATTTCGGTCCAATGGACCCCACCCAAAATCTTCACCATATCCTACTACAAGATTTTATGGCTATATTTTGTGTAGAGTGGTTACTTGCATATCTTGCCAAGATATTGCAAATCTTATAAGTATGATTACTAGACCATGAAATCTCTTGATATCTTCATCCTACCTTCCCTAGATCACTCTCTCACCTCTCTCATCACCATCCTCTCTCTCACTTTTGGTTCACCCCAAAACCGCCACCCTCACCACCACATAACCACCATCATCTTCATCATATTCAAGTTCCATACAAGCTTGAAGGTGATCCATAGAGGTTGCATCTTGAAGGGCATTCAAGGAGCTTTGTTCTTGCTTTTCATCCTCTCCAACTTCTTCACTAAGAATCATCCCTAGCTTTAAGCTAGTAGTAAGTTCCTTATGTCACCTTTGTTCATCTTGTTTCATGATTAAAAGATGTAATATGTTAAATCTATAAGAACACTAAAAAAAGGGTTTAAACAAGAAGATGAAACATGATGTAAAAATGTTAGTATGAAGTTGTTTGGATATATTGCTGATTACTTGCTGATTTACTTGTTAATATTGAGTACTAGAAATGTTGTTGATCATTATGCATGTTAACGGAACCAATATAACTCGCATTAGAATGTAGAAGCTGAAAAGCTGAAAAACAGAAAGTTGTTTAGTGATTACAGCCAACTTCAGTTGGCTATAACCGAACCTTAATAAAATGAAAAATGCATTTTCTAAAGTCTAGATTTATATATTATGAAATACGGTTCTAATGGCACTGGAATCATAATTTTTGGACCTCGTTTACTATTTTTAAAGACCTTTTAAAAACAGCAGCTGAAGCTGAGTTTTTGCTGCAGAAAATGGGTGATGTGTTTTTGGTCATAACTGGAAATCTATGATGAATCAGCTCATGAAATTTGTACAGTAGATGACAATTGATGTATTTGTAATTACCTCACTGGAATTTCGTAAATCGGACTCTCGATAAATTTTAAATAAATTATTCCGTGGACTGCAGTCAGAAATAGATAAATCTGAGTCCAGTCCGGAAAATGAATTTTTATAAAATATTGGTGATGAACTGGATCCCGATATTTTTACACAATAATATTTGGATCGTTTAAGACATTCTGTAAAAAGTTGGGAATTTTTGGAACATGTTAACTATTTTATTAAAATCCCCGAAAACATCCCAGTTTCGAGTATAAAAGCTGAAACGACATAAGTAGTGATTTGCGTGTCTAAATGTCGGGTAGGTTATCCGAGAATGATATAACATGTTATATGTCAATAAAAGTGTAATTTGAAATGTCGTATGTTTGTTTATGAGTGGGGAATAGATGGGAAGTTTATATGGGCATGAACCGTTAAAGTGATGCATGTTATGTGATAGATACGTGTAGGAACTTTGTGCTCTATTTTGAAGTCACTAATAAACTAAGTGGTAATCATACTAGGATGTGATTGACCGACCTTGACTGTTAGCTATATTTGAGAGTCAAACCGAGCAACTGAGGTGAGTTCACACTCCTAAGGTATGGGATTCCCGGTGGGTTGGGAATGGGATTGAATAACTACTCGTATTATCATTACTATTAAACTACTTACTATTGTCCTCGGATTGAAGGGCACGTACGTAAAACCTACGTACACTCATACTTACTACTGTCCTCGGAATGAAGGACACGTACGTAAAACCTACGTACCCTCATACTTGCTACGGTCCTTGGATCAAGAAGGGCACGTACGAATACGACTAGTCTACACATGGGAAGCCCCCACTAATCATCGCACACATGTTTGGGAAACCGCGATACGGATTAATACTATACACATGGGAAGCCCCCACTAATCTTCGCAAACATGTCTGGAAGACCGCGATACGAATTAATACGATACATGGTTTACAAAACGAACTTATGATTTACGAAACGAATGCTATAACTAAACAACCAACTGTGAACTCGCTCAACTTTGTTGTTGACTCGTTGTTACATGCCTTGCAGGTCGTTAGGTATCTATGGAGCTTGCATCGGAGTGGGAAGAGTCGTTGTGGGACATGGACAGCTGTGTGCCATGCTAAACTTTTGAAACGTTTAAACTTATGACTTGGTTTTAAACATTATGCTTCCGCTTGCAACTTAAACTATTGTTTTGTTTAGACACCAATTGTATTGTGTTGGATCTTTATATACTACTTACATGCTTGTTCAATATGATTGGTGGCTTGATCCTGGTCACGTCATGCCTCCAATCGGTGATACTCTGCAGGGTGGATTTTGGGGGTGTGACAGATTGGTATTAGAGCCATTGGTTATAGAGAACTTGGTTTTAAAAAGGGGGAAACTTTTGGGATAAAACCAGACTATAACCTGAACAATGCTCAACGATCCACAACGACGCTTCGCTCCACGTGCAAGACTCAACACTATAGGTGATATGATTTATGTTTATATTGCCTACTTGCTAATTACATAGAACTTTGCTCGTGGTATGCTTAGATAAACGTAACAACTGTTGTTTGAAAACACTTGTGTGCTTACCCTCTTCTGTCATCGCACTTTCGCGAACCTCTCTCACTCATGTTTCCTTTGGTATGAAGATCATGAGTGGACATGTCAACATGACTCAAGCCCAGCTGATGGCTTTGATCAACGAACAAGTTACTGCGGCACTTGCAGCCGCTCAAGCAGGAGGCCAGCATGCCCAGCCGCCTGTGTGCACGTTCAAGACTTTTATGGACTGTCGTCCTAGTACTTTCAGTGGCACTGAAGGAGCCGTCGGACTCCTCCACTGGTTCGAGAAGCTCGAATCGGTCTTCGAGATGTGTGAATGCCCTGAGGCTCGTAGGGTGAAGTATGCCACTGGTACTCTCGAAGGCGTTGCGTTGACTTGGTGGAACGCGCAAGTTCAAATGTTAGGGCTGGCAGCTGCTAATGCCACCCCATGGAACGACTTCAAGGAGCTGATCAAGCGAGAATACTGTAATCGTGATGACATCAACAAGTTGGAAGTGGAGTTCTTTAACCTGAAGATGACGGGGTCAGAGATAGAGGCGTATACGAAGCGATCCAACGAACTGGCAGTGTTATGTCCAACTATGGTGGATCCTCCCATCAAGCGCATTGAGCTGTACCTCAAAGGCTTAGTACCAGAGATACAAAGCCATGTGACTGCTGCTAACCTTGCTACCATCCAGGATGTTACTCGTCTCGCTCATCGTCTCACAGACCAGGCAGTGGAACAGAACAGGCTGCCTAAGCGTATAAGTGCTACTGTTACCGCTACTTCTGCTATTCCCAGTGACAACAAACGAAAATGGGATGGAGCCAACAGCAAGGGTTCAGCTACAGTTCAGTCCCAGGCACAGCAGCGAAAGATTGATGGCTACCAGAGTCCTGGTCAGCAATCTTCTAGTAGTCAAGGGCAAGGTGGATATCGAGGAAACCACCCAAAGTGCAACAAATGCAACAGACACCACAGTGGTCAGTGCAACAAGGGACGTTGTCAGAGATGTCTCAAGATGGGTCATGAAGCCAAGGATTGCAGGAGCTCATGGCCTACAAACCAGAATCGTCAGCAGCAACAGCAAGCTCCACAGAACCAGCAGCAGTAACAGCGAGGCAACAGGGGATGCTTTCAGTGTGGTGCTGAATGCCACTTCAAGCGGGACTGCCCCCAGTTAAATCAAAATCAGAATAACAACAACAACAATAATCAGGGCAACGGGAATAACAACGGGGGTAATAACGACGGCAATGGTGCCAGGGGACGTGTTTTCGTGCTGGGTCAGGGTGATGCAAAGAACGATCCCAACGTTGTGATGGGTAAGTTCCTTCTCGACGACTTTTATGTTACTGTTTTATTCGATTCAGGTACCGATACTAGTTATGTGTCCTTAAAAGTTAGCCAAATGCTTAAGCGCACTCCGACACTTTTGAACACCAAACACACTGTAGAGCTAGCAAACGGTAAAAGTCTTGAAGCCACACGCATAGTTAAGGGTTGCGAGCTTGTCCTTGCCGATCAGACCTTTTCTATCGACCTCATTCCTATCGTTCTGGGTAGTTTTGACGTTGTCATTGGAATGGATTGGTTATCTCAACACCAAGCAGAGATTATTTGCAAGGAGAAAATCGTCTGTATCCCTCGTTCTGGTAAAGAACCACTCGTGATTCGTGGCGACAAGAGTGGTGCTGTCGTAGGCATTATCTCTTTTCTTAAGGCCCAGAAGTGTTTGCGAAAGGGCCACACTGCCATTCTAGCGCTCGTTACTGACACATCAACGGAAGAGAAGAGAATTGAAGACATTCCTATTGTGTGCGATTTTCCTGAGGTATTTCCTGAGGAATTACCTGGTCTTCCGCCTCATCGACAAGTCGAGTTTCAAATCGAGCTAGCTCCTGGAGCAGCACCAATAGCTCGTGCACCTTACCGTCTAGCCCCAACCGAACTGGAAGAACTGTCCAAGCAATTACAAGAACTTTTGGAAAAAGGTTTTATTCATCCTAGCTCTTCGCCCTGGGGAGTTCCAGTACTATTCGTGAAGAAGAAAGATGGTACCTTCAGAATGTGCATCGACTACCGCGAACTCAATAAGGTGACCGTGAAGAATCGTTATCCTCTTCCACGTATTGACGACTTGTTCGACCAGATGCAGGGGTCGAGCTATTACTCCAAGATTGATCTGAGATCGGGTTACCATCAGCTGAGAGTCCGGGATGAGGACGTCTCCAAAACAGCATTCAGAACTCGTTACGGCCACTACGAGTTTCTGGTTATGCCTTTCGGATTGACGAACGCACCAGCGGTCTTCATGGATCTCATGAACCGAGTGTGCAAGCCGTACCTGGATAAGTTTGTCATAGTGTTCATCGACGACATCCTGATCTATTCTAAGAGTCAGGAGGAACACGAGCAGCATCTACGACTTATGCTGGAACTTCTTCGCGCAGAGCAACTGTATGCTAAATTTTCGAAATGTGACTTTTGGCTTCGCGAAGTCCACTTTCTAGGCCACGTAGTAAACGAGGATGGGATTCATGTTGATCCATCCAAGGTCGACTCGATCAAGAACTGGCCTGCACCCCGTACACCAACAGAAATCCGCCAATTCTTGGGTTTGGCAGGATATTATAGAAGGTTTATCAAGGATTTCTCAAGGATTGGGCAACCTCTCACTTCACTAACACAAAAGGGTGTCATCTATCGTTGGGGTGATGCACAGGAATCTGCATTTCAGCACTTAAAAGACAGACTTTGTAGCGTGCCTATCCTCTCATTGCCTGAAGGCACAGATGATTTTGTGGTTTATTGCAACGCTTCCATTCAAGGACTTGGTTGCGTGTTGATGCAACGTGACAAGGTCATTGCCTACGCATCGCGCCAACTTAAGGTTCACGAAAGGAACTACACTACGCACGAATTGGAGCTGGGAGCAGTTGTTTTCGTGCTTAAGATATGGAGACATTACCTGTACGGTACCAAGTGCACCATTTACACCGATCACAGGAGTCTCGAGCATATCTTTAAGCAAAAGGAGTTAAACATGCGACAACGTCGATGGATCGAGCTCTTGAATGATTACGAATGTGCAATCAAGTACCATCCGGGCAAAGCCAATGTTGTGGCCGACGCCCTCAGTCGAAAGGATACTATACCTAAACGTGTGCGAGCGTTACAACTTACCATTCAATCTAACCTTCCCGCTCAGATTCGCGACGCTCAAGTTGAAGCATTGAAAGCAGAGAACATCAGGGCTGAGTCCTTACGAGGATCGAGACAATGGCTAGAACAAAAGGAAAACGGTGCCTACTATGTAAACGGACGCATCTGGGTTCCCCTGTATGGAGACCTACGCGAGCTTGTGATGGATGAAGCACATAAGTCTCGCTATTCAGTACATCCTGGTTCGGATAAGATGTACCACGATCTCAAGACTACGTATTGGTGGCCTGGTATAAAAGCCCACATAGCAACCTACGTTAGCAAATGCTTGACTTGTGCGAGAGTCAAGACCGAATATCAGAAACCATCAGGCCTACTTCAACAACCAGAGATCCCGACATGGAAATGGGAGCAAATTTCCATGGATTTCGTTACTGGCCTTCCTAGATCCCAACGCGGAAATGATACCATTTGGGTAATCGTTGATCGACTGACCAAGTCTGCACATTTTCTGGCTATCAAGGAAACGGATAAGTTTTCTACTCTAGCAGACATTTACCTAAAGGAAGTAGTATCAAGGCACGGAGTGCCAACCTCCATAATTTCTGATCGTGACGCGCGTTTTACTTCTGAACTGTGGCAAGCTATACACAAGTCCTTTGGCTCTCGTTTAGATATGAGCACCGCTTATCACCCACAGACGGATGGGCAATCTGAACGCACCATCCAAACCCATGAAGACATGCTTAGGGCATGTGTAATCGATTTTGGTAATGGCTGGGAAAAACACCTCCCGCTAGTGGAGTTTTCATATAACAACAGCTACCACACCAGCATCCAGGCCGCTCCGTTTGAGGCATTGTACGGACGTAAATGCCGATCACCTCTTTGTTGGGCAGAAGTCGGTGACAGTCAAATCACTGGCCCAGAACTCGTAGTAGATACAACAGAAAGAATTGCCCAGATACGACAACGAATGGCAGCAGCGCGTGACCGTCAGAAAAGCTATGCTGATAAGGGAAGAAAGCCACTCGAGTTCCAGGTTGGGGACCGGGTGCTACTCAAAGTCTCACCTTGGAAAGGTGTAGTTCATTTTGGCAAACGAGGCAAACTTAACCCGCGATATGTCGGACCATTCGAAATCATTGAGAAAATTGGCAAAGTCGCCTACAAGTTGAATCTACCTGAAGAACTCAGCGGAGTTCACAACGTATTCCACGTGTCAAATCTGAAGAAGTGTCTGTCAGACGAGACCCTCATAGTTCCTCTCAAGGAACTCACTATCGACGACCAGCTGCGATTCGTCGAGGAACCAGTAGAAATCACCGATCGAGATGTTAAGATCCTCAAGCGTACCAGGATACCTCTCGTCCGAGTTCGTTGGGATTCCCGTCGTGGCCCAGAGTATACCTGGGAACGAGAAGACCAAATGAAACTCAAGTACCCACTACTGAGGCTGAAGCTACTACAGAATTTCGGGACGAAATTCCAAATCAACGGGGGGATGATGTGACACCCCAGGAAAACCAGGAAACCAACGCAACGTAACTAGCTTCCTCAGTAACCACGTGCTAAATTTCGGGACGAAATTTTCTTAACAGGGGGAGAATGTGACAACCCTCGTAATTACATGTATCCGTACGATTATTTAAAGATAATTAAATTGCTTGATGACTGTGCTAAATCACTTAACTGCTCTCTGAATATTGTGTTATACTTACATGTGCATGTTAACATACTAGTAGTATACAGAAAAGTTACTAAATAGTCTGGTATGCTTTCCTGAGTGTTAGGAATTAATTGTGTTACAAAAATATATATATAAGACGCCTTACGGAACAATTAAACAATTTAACGGAACAATATCCGACCGAACAACCGGACATTACCCGGGACACCAAATATTTGTCAAACACATTATTTAATTATTTTTGGCTAGTCATGATCCCCGTATATCATAACACCCACTAAAAATCAAACTAACTAACATATACAAGAGTATGCTTGAATTCTAACTAGTAGTTACTTGTTAGTTGGAAAATATTTACATAAAGCCCCCCCCCCCAACCCGATTTCGTTCCAATGGACCCCACCCAAAATCTTCACCATATCCTACTACAAGATTTTATGGCTATATTTTGTGTATAGTGGTTACTTGCATATCTTGCCAAGATATTGCAAATCTTATAAGTATGATTACTAGACCATGAAATCTCTTGATATCTTCATCCTACCTTCCCTAGATCACTCTCTCACCTCTCTCATCACCCTCCTCTCTCTCACTTTCAGTTCACCCCAAAACCGCCACCCTCACCACCACATAACCACCATCATCTTCATCATATTCAAGTTCCATACAAGCTTGAAGGTGATCCATAGAGTTTGCATCTTGAAGGGCATTCAAGGAGCTTTGTTCTTGCTTTTCATCCTCTCCAACTTCTTCACTAAGAATCATCCCTAGCTTTAAGCTAGTAGTAAGTTCCTTATGTCACCTTTGTTCATCTTGTTTCATGATTAAAAGATGTAATATGTTAAATCTATAAGAACACTAAAAAAAGGGTTTAAATAAGAAGATGAAACATGATGTAAAAATGTTAGTATGAAGTTGTTTGGATATATTGCTGATTACTTGTTGATTTACTTGTTAATATTGAGTACTAGAAATGTTGTTGATCATTATGCATGTTAACGGAACCAATATAACTCGCATTAGAATGTAAAAGCTGAAAAACAGAAAGCTGTTTAGTGATTACAGCCAACTTCAGTTGGCTGTAACCGAACCTTAATAAAATGAAAAATGCATTTTCTGAAGTCTAGATTTATGTATTATGAAATATGGTTCTAATGGCACTGGAATCATAATTTTTGGACCTCGTTTACTATTTTTAAAGACCTTTTAAAAACAGCAGCTGAAGCTGAGTTTTTGCTGCAGAAAATGGGTGATGTGTTTTTGGTCATAACTGGAAATCTATGATGAATCAGCTCATGAAATTTGTACAGTAGATGAAAAATGATGTATTTGTAATTACCTCACTGGAATTTCGTAAATCGGACTCTCGATGAATTTTAAATAAATTATTCCGTGGACTGCAGTCAGAAAAAGATAAATCTGAGTCCAGTCCGGAAAATGAATTTTTATAAAATATTGGTGATGAATTGGATCCCGAGATTTTTACACAATAATATTTGGATCGTTTAAGACTTTTTGTAAAAAGTTGGGAATTTTTGGAATATGTTAACTATTTTATTAAAATCCCCGAAAACAGCCCAGTTTCGAGTATAAAAGCTGAAACGACATAAGTAGTGATTTGCGTGTCTAAATGTCGGGTAGGTTATCCGTGAATGATATAACATGTTATATGTCAATAAAAGTGTAATGTGAAATGTCGTATGTTTGTTTATGAGTGGGGAATAGATGGGAAGTTTATATGGGCATGAACCGTTAAAGTGATGCATGTTATGTGATAGATACGTGTAGGAACTTTGTGCTTTATTTTGAAGTCACTAATAAACTAAGTGGTAATCATACTAGGATGTGATTGACCGACCTTGACTGTTAGCTATATTTGAGAGTCAAACCGAGCAACCGAGGTGAGTTCACACTCCTAAGGCATGGGATTCCCGGTGGGTTGGGAATGGGATTGAATAACTACTCGTATTATCATTACTATTAAACTACTTACTACTGTCCTCGGATTGAAGGGCACGTACGTAAAACCTACGTACACTCATACTTACTACTATCCTCGGAATGAAGGACACGTACGTAAAACCTACGTACCCTCATACTTGCTACGGTCCTTGGATCAAGAAGGGCACGTACGAATACGACTAGTCTACACATGGGAAGCCCCCACTAATCATCGCACACATGTTTGGGAAACCGCGATACGGATTAATACTATACACATGGGAAGCCCCCACTAATCTTCGCAAACATGTCTGGAAGACTGCGATACGAATTAATACGATACATGGTTTACAAAACGAACTTATGATTTACGAAACGAATGCTATAACTAAACAACCAACTGTGAACTCGCTCAACTTTGTTGTTGACTCGTTGTTACATGCCTTGCAGGTCGTTAGGTATCTATGGAGCTTGCATCGGAGTGGGAAGAGTCGTTGTGGGACATGGACAGCTGTGTGCCATGCTATACTTTTGAAACGTTTAAACTTATGACTTGGTTTTAAACATTATGCTTCCGCTTGCAACTTAAACTATTGTTTTGTTTAGACACCAATTGTATTGTGTTGGATCTTTATATACTACTTACATGCTTGTTCAATATGATTGGTGGCTTGATCCTGGTCACGTCACGCCTCCAAGCGGTGATACTCCGCAGGGTGGATTTTGGGGGTGTGACATTTTCAGCCCGTGCCAGTCATTACTTGCATAGAATGCAAAATGCTCTCCTTCTTGTTCATTACTGCACTGTCCACTTGAATTCCTTTCCATCTGATCAACAACAGTCCCTTGCTGATCCTCATAACTTCGGCTTCGTCTAACATCATCTCCTAAACTTAGCATCCGCAATGACTCGTCTCGTCTTCGTTGATGATAAAATGCCTTTTTGAATTTCATCCTTGCTCGTTTGGCTTGTTGTTTGGTTAGCCTTCTACCGTCTTTAAACATCATCCTGTCATCACCGATTGTAAGACCCCAAAAGTTCGCTTTGATTACCTTCTTCGATCGAACGTCTTCTTCGTCATCTGCACGTGTTTCGAAATTCACGCTTGGTACTTCATCTTTTCTCCGTATGGTACTGTTGAATGGTTCCCCGTCTGCGTGAATACTACGGCCCATACCATAGCCGTCTTCAACCCTCACATGGCTGGAACTTGAGACACTTACTTGTCCGTATTTTAAATTCTGGGAATCCTTATCGATTCCGTTCGCTATTTCACGGTTCTTCTTGCAGACGTAATTCATTGTTGGAACAACATCTTGTTCCAATCGCATCCTCCTTCGTCTTTCATTCATTTCATCGGAACAGTGTTTGCATGGCATCGTTTCTCGCTTCATTCTTGCAAACATTCGTGATCGCGGAGTTGTGCGATCGGGGTTGAATTCGTCTCCGTCTCCGTATCCTCTGTTTTGTTCTTCATCCGGTTGTGCCCGGAATCGTATAATATCGATCGATTTTCTTCGATTTCCCACCGTGGCTCTGATACCACTTGTTGGCAGCGGAAATTTGACACTCGTCTGATGATTATTAACATTAGACTTGGATTCACAAGTATTGGAAGTGGTTTCCATATTAACTTTGAATCTGTGTTCGATAATAGACACACACAAACAAACAAAACAGAATGTGAAGAAACATAATGGATATTATAGAATATCTTGGTACTCGGCAAAGATTGCCAGCAAGTTTCTTATATACATTATGAAAGACGGTTATGTGGCGGTTACTTTGGGCGGGAAACGGTGTAAAACCAACCATCATACCTCTTCGTTAATATTGACCCATATACATATAATCTTAAGTTTAATAATACATAACATATAAATATAATTAAGTTTATTTACTAACAATATAAGCATATTATTTTACTCATACGGTTATACCTGATAAGATACTATGATTATTATTGTATATATATTTAACGATTAGAAAAGTCTATAAGCTTGACCAAACAGTATATAATTGACGAGTAGAAAAGTCTATAAGCTTGACCGAACAGTATGAATCATGTCGACGTCGTTTACTGTTGCCGGATTTGATTATGTTAGGTTGTTATAGATCTTTAATTCATATCTCTATCTCTGTTAACTATTTTCTCGAAATCTAATACAAAACACAATCTTATTAATTGATATAAAAAGTAACGTGATGTTGTTTTCTGTCTAGTCATGATAGGCTTATGCGATAAACTACATATATCTCGAATATATAATTTTATCCGCCTACTATTCTAATTAAGTAATTAAATTCTTTGTTATAACTAAACTCAAAATTTTATCCACCTACTATTCTAATTAAATTCTCCGAGAGTGCCCGGGATTGATTCTGTTGGCCGTTCAAAAAAAAAATATTCTTTGGTATGTTAAACTTAAACTCAAGCTCGTTTGTTAAATTAGCTTTAATTAAGACTTAAGATTGTTTAAACTCGGTTAAGATCAAGCTTTTAACTAGCCGATATCAAGTAGCTCACAGCTGCACAAATCATTTAAACCAGTGCTCAGAAGTGAATCTCATTGACATATAGCTTAAAATGCCCAGGTTATAATAAATATATATTAAATAGATTGGAAATCCATGTAATATAATGAAAATATTAAATAGTTAGCAATGAAAATTTATAAATTATAAGATAATACATTTACATATTATATAGTCATATTGAATCTAAGAGGTTGTTTGTTTACCTCTTAATAAGACTCTTTATGGTTTAGACCTCTTACTGGTTCAGCACTTAATGGTTCAAATTGTTTGTTTTGTGAGCAGGTGTCTTAATGGTTCAGACATTTGCCTCTGAATGGTTAAGTATTATACAGAGTCTGAATGGCTAAGACCTCTAATCTGAATTGGTCAGACATTTGCATCTGAAGGGTTAAGCATTATACCGCTTCTTAATGGTTCAGACCTCTTAGTGGTTCAGCACTTAATGGTTTAGATCTTTTGCTGGTTCAGTATTTAACCATTCAGAATTTGTCAAACAGCCGTAATAAATAAACAATGATGAGTGTTGGAAACTTGGACGCATGCCATAAGCCCATAAATAATCCGAAATCGAATACTTAATCTAGTTTTAAATCCATAACTTCCAAACTACTTCTAGTGGCCCAACCCAACCTAATGTACACTGTCATCACCAATTGCCATAATCCCCGCCATTTTCGGGCCACCGGAAAAGCAAAGAAGAAATAAAAATGCCATCATTGCTACTTCATCCTTTACTCTCTTTACAGTCATAAAGCTCTCAAAATCATTAAAATAGTCATTTCAAAACACAGATATATTAACAACTAATACTATCACTACCTGATTGATCTCATCACATTTTTTCAAACCCCTCACTCATGGCAACCTGGCCTGAATCACTCCACCACAATTCGGTCGAGTTTCGAGCCCCACCGCCATCGCCAATAGCCTCAGGCCGCCGCTCTTCAGTCGCTAACGACGAGTTTCTGACTGAATTTCTTCACCACTCGCTTCGTGTACCTGATCTTATCCTACCGGATCGCGTCTCTCCTAGACAAAAATCTAAGATCCAGAGCCTTCCGAAACTCGATTACAGATTTCTGGATTCGATTGAAGGTGATGTCAATGCTGAGAATTGTGATGTGATTGCACGAACAGGTTGTTTTGAGCTTGTGAACCATGGGATATCAGATCAACTTGTTCGTTATGTTTCGAGTTATGGTGCGGGAATATTCGAGTTGTCGCCGGAGAAGAAGGCGGTTATGTCCAGATCTGGTGATCGGATGTACGGTTTTGTGGAGTTTTATGGTGATGAAAAGGAAACATGTGAAGAATTCGTGTGGTGTAGAGATGATGCTTTTGGGAAGAAATTGGATGCAGTTTTGCCTCTTCAGATATCAAATTTCAGGTGATTATTAATAATCTCTCTCAAATCATATCATTCAAAATCTCAAATTCATAACACGAAATTTCGTCATCAAACCCGATTTCCGGACCCGAAGAAAAAAAATTTATGGCTACGCCCCTGCCCGCTTGTGGTGTGCACATATAATATATATGTGTAGGCGCTCAGTGAAATTGCACTAACTTTAACGTTATTTTACTAAAATCGTAAAAATAATGTTAAAAGCGGCAAACAGTTAATCATAAATCATGCATCATGTGGTGAAGTTGATAGCCGAAAGACAATAGGGTACATGCACCAATCAGTCTTTGTACCGATTGCTACGTGTTATGTGTCTTAGGTCCAAGGCTTGATGCAAAACTACTATCGAGCCGGGGTCTCATTGGAAGCCGCCTCTTTATTCCTACAGGGTCAGAGGTAAGTCTGTTTACATGTTACCCTCATTGGTGAGATTTACTGAGTATCATAACACGAATCTAGACATGGAACATTTGCACAAATTAAACTTACAACAAAAATGATGACATGAATCGAGAACTTATCATATCATTCATAATTTCAAATTCATAACATGAATCTAACATTTGCAAGAATCAAACTTACAGCGAAAACATGGAGATCCTAACGTCCGAAATCGAGAAGATATGCAAAATCATCCTAAAGTTTCTACTCAACACCATCCAAGGAACAATATCAGTACCTCGCGATGCTAAAGCAAGCGAGAAACAAACTGCCGAATCCATTTGCTACTTTTACAAGCACCATCAGGATCCAAACACAAACCATAACGAAAATCACCAAACGAACGCTTTAAAATACGACATGATTCGGATGCTGATAAGAGGATCCCAACATTCACACACACTATGTGTTCACATATGCAGTGGATCCGAGTTTCATGTCTACTCGAAGAAAGGTTTGGTGTCGTTTTGTCCTGAGAAAGGCGCGTTGGTGATCACCATTGGTGATCAGTTGCAGAGATGGAGTGAAGGGAGATATAAGCATGTGATGGGAAGGCCAGTTTTCAAAGGTGAAGGAGATGAGTGTGTTTCAATGGCGTTTATGTATAATCCTCCACCTGTTCCTGTACCTGTGATTATTTCAGTTGGTCACCAAGCTTTGTTTGTTTTGATTTTGGCACTTGTTTATAAGTTTTATTGTGTGATTAACTAACAATGTTTGAAGTGTGGTTGTTTGATTGTGAAGTTTCTTGTTATTTCTTTGAATTTAATTGTAAATCTTTTATTAATTATGCATTTTACCACTATTGTGATGATTATTTGTGACATCTTAGTTTTATGAAATGTGAGCGATGTTGAATTTACACCAACTTTTATTAGAATAGAAACTTTATAAGTAAACTAAAAAAAGTTTAATAACTTCAAAACTAAACACCAAGGTCACACTGACTTTTACTTAAGATCTTTTGGTATGTGGATTATGAATTCAATAGATACCAATGTGCAAAAACCATGTGTTGGGGTGGTGATGTTAAAATTTGTAAGACTCAGTTTTGACGATTTGTATATTAGCATTTATCTTATGAAAAAAAATTACGTCAAACGTTTATAAAAATAATCACGTCGTAATGGAAAAGCCGGAATGTAATAAAACGTCATATTTTAAATGTTGTAAGAGGAAAGAAAAAAACAAAAAGGAGAAAACGAAACCTTGAAGAAGCGTTTGACAACTTATGCGTTTGTATTTCACTGGCTTGTATATTATCAAGCGCAACTCATATTTGAATAAAATTTACATTGAAATTGAAACATAGATAAAAAAGAATGTTTTAACGGTATATTTAGAATTTTATAAAATATTATATTTTAAATTTTAATAATTATAAAAGTAAAAACAAAAACTTACACACGAGCCACTTGTCATAACATTGTTGGTTAAAAAAACAAGAAAAACAAACAAAGCAAATATTCTTTTTGATGAAATACATGTTATAGTAGCAAAAGTTATCAACATGCTCTATCCTGATTATTGAGGTTCGCTAATTTTAGTTGTCAAAAGTTAAATTTTCAATTTTTAGACCTTGCTATCTTAACTTTATTTATACAATTTATAAGTCATGTTCAATAAAATCACAAAATTCGGATTACGCATAAGTGTCAACAAGTCATTTGATTTATTTAATTAGCTAAATACTATACTGGCAATTTGCTTAACTCACAAATACAGGCAAATTAATCTTGCCTTACTGGACATGTTGAGTTTTAGCCCAATATAAACCAGGGCCCAACAGTCGAGATTGCACCACATGTGACATATCGAATTATTTTTCAAAAACTGTAACCGTAAGGGGATAACATGATAAGCCAATCGAATTAACCGAGTTTTCAAGAACATTTGATACCAACATGATAAAAATCTGATATAAGAGACAAATTTTAAACATATAGTCTGTTAACACCAGTTAGATTTAAAGCAAGAAACACAAACAAGTTAACGTTGTCAATGCCTAAACTGGATAAGCATTCAAAAGGAAAGATCCGAAAAGTTAACCATCCTTGACTACCCAACAAATCACAAAAACAACTAAAACTACCATCCGCTAGCGACCCGATAGAACTCAGATAAACGACCAGTTGACAAACATAAAGCAAAAGCAAAAGCAATACGCGTGGTCTTCCTCATTCACCACTTTCCATGCCACTGCGCGCTCGTAAGAAACTGGTTTCCCCATACTCGATACACATATACCCCCTGGAAGACACGCGAAACCCTGTTGTATTATCTGTGGGAACTCGTAATATAAACCTTTTCTTCCATTTTCGTCTAGGATCTTCTCCAAACTGATATCTTGAAGTGCGACTAGTGTGGTTTCAAGCATATCCAGACCAGCCTGATTTGCAAATGTGAAAACCGGCATCGCCTGCATAAAACCATAGTGGTTTAGTGGTCTAATAACATGACCAATGTTGCATAACTAACGAACTGGTTGTTCAACAATGTTCAATAACGGCTAACCTTCATTGAGCAGCATATGATTGCATCCGAGTGGTGCCACATAGATTTAAGAATCGAGTCACCCCCGTCACCCACACGTCTAAGTAGCTCCACACCCAAGTAGCACCTGTAACTATGGGAAATCCAACGGGCTAAAGTGTGGGCTTCGGGAGTACCAACTGGTGCCTGAATACCTTTGTTTGGTATCGGGGATAATGCAGATGCTACCCTCTGAACGGATGATATAATGCTGCGGACGTATTGGCGGGCCATAGCAGATACACTTTCTTGCATATGACTCTCGAATGCAAACTCGAAAGCGATTGTCATCACAGATCTCGCACTACCAGTGCCGACATCTCGATCACCAGATAATTTATTCCCGGTCCCTCTTACGTCAAGTGCAGAAGCAAGATCAAGGGTGCGGTTCGGGCTTGAATCCCCCTGTTGGTATATTACAGTTTATTTAGATGAACGCAAATATTAACAATTTATACATCTAAATGATCACAGTCTGAGGTGCAGATTATAAAGTTCTAACCTTGCAAGAATCAAGAGGAATGATGCGAAATCCAGAAGCCAAAAGTGGTGCCTCATCAGCAAAAGAAGCATCAATTGGAGCAAATATAAGTTCTGAACACATGCCAAAGGCCTTTTCGTCCATTCCACTGCATAGCTGCAATATTTACATAAATGTAATTAGATAAAGAAAAATGGCAGAAATATAAAATCGTGTCAAGTATATGTGAAATGGAAAAGAATAAACAAGAACCGTACTTGCAGTAAAAACATGTCTCGACCCATTAGCGCATCTTCGGGACAAAGCCCAACACCCTCCAGCTTGATCACCTCCAAAAGCTATATACCACAAAGAGGTTAATATTTCTTCAACCGTTTTACTTATAAATGAATCAGTTTGGGTTATGTTTTATCTCTAAAAGATCGAACAGATACACCAAGACAAAGTAAATTATCGTTATGGCCCAAACCCATTTGACAAATTACCTAACCCGCCAATTTTGCCACCTCTAATACTAAAACAAGTTAATTAGAAGTGACTAACTTACCTCTTCATGCTCGATCGTATGAGCAAGAGGAAGTATAACTTGACCCCCAAAATTACCAGCTCGAGCACCCGGTATGCTACAGGGACCAAGTTTGATCGCTGCAGCCGAGTAAGCATCAATATTGTTGTCGGCCCATTCTGAACGGTGCTCCCTCAAGAACCTGAGCAAGAGGGCTGGAGGAACATTCTAGAAAATACACAAAATGGTAAAGAAAATACGTACATGAATAGATTTTAAAATCATAATTCACATAAACCTTGGTGTTCATTCACTGACCTGTAAAAGCATAGATGCTTTTGCACACAAGACAGCGGTGTTAACAGACGGGTATCCATTTGAGAAGGAAAGATTTAATCCCATTAGCTTTTCGGGTGAAGAGTTGACAAGAATCGTAACATCATCTACTCCATCATTACTCGTTAATGACCATCCCTCGTCAGTAAACCCGTTTACAGCCTCGTTAAATCCCCTAACAAGAACAAAAAGGTCAATTCAGGATATGTTTTATCTCTACCAGGTCAAATGGATGCAATAAAAATGAAACAACCATTTACTTGTCAACAAACTGGGTTAGGTTATATTTACCTCTAACAAGTCAAGCAGATGAAATTTAATAAAAAATAGCTAAAAACAAAACCGGTAAGATTAAAGTATTATTGAACCAATATAAGTTTATAACTAAATTTGAGGCATCATTTATCGATGAAAATGTTCAGAAAAAAGTGCACTGGGGCAACCCAACCCATAGTTGTCAGTAGCGAATAGAGGACGAAAGTGACAAACTACCTATATGCTATGTAGCGATAGCGACGAAATAGCGCCTGTTATTAGGCATTATTTCATGTTTAGCGATAAAATAGTAGAAACTTTAAGAAATATGTTACATCCATACTTTATCAAAATACGCTATTTTTACATGTATATTTCATTTGAATACACTTCTTTTTTCAATCGTTAAACAAGGAAAGAACATAATGAGCATCGCTATATATATTTATCAAAAATAAAAAAAAATTACGGAAAAGGTCACTATTTTGTCGCTATAAACCCTATAGCAACAAATGGGCGCATCGTTATGTAGCGCGCTATAGCCAGTATCCACAACAATGACCCACCCGTTTGATCCGACATCTCTATTCGAAACTGATCCAAAAGGTGCGATTTAGCTAGTTACCTGCTTAACCTCTGGCTAAGTTCTCTCAAAGCTGCCGGTCTTCTGCCCCAATTAGGGGTACCTGCCTGAGAAACCTCCTGAGCTATTTGCCTCAGTTGGCGTAACGCCTGTTCAAAAATTGTTAAGCCTTAAAATCCACGAACTCGTTACAAGAATTAGAAAACAGAGGATTAAAGTTGTTACCATCATAGTCGTTTTTTGAGAAAAAACGGTTGGTGATTCATACAACGGGCGCAGCACTTCAGGTACATTCCATGCCTATTTAGTAATACACATAATAATTAAAATTTCCAAATCATTGTACAAGTAAATAGTAAAAAGGCATCGCATAATCCAGCAGAGTGATTATTTACCTCTAAGTTCATATGATCCACAATGTTTATGATCGACCCGCCTCCTTCACATGGTCTGATAAGGTAACCACTAGGCAGCATTTCTGCCCGCACAAAATTCGGTACAGATGGTATGCTTGGACCATTCTGGGTGTTTGTTAGTGATCTTTCACAGACCACTAGACTGCCATCTTCAGTAACGGAAGTATATCGCAACAACCAGAAGTCACGAGCTGTAGCCAAAGTTGTAGGGGCATAAAGCTACAGCATGAAACGAATTCAGCGTAAAAGAAAAGGTGCAAACTACATCCCTTGACTAATAATCAACAAAAGGATCAAGTGTTAGTTACCTGCATGTACAAAAGTTCAATGGTTCCACCGTTGGCGGTGGGCAGAACATCGAGGACATCAACGGCTCGACAGTCACGAAACCAGGAGGGGCGATCCTTGAGGATCTCAGCAACCTGAAATTTGAATTCAAATACATTTACTCCGGTTTCAAATGTTTTCGTAAAATGAATTATTCATTTCAATGTGGAATTTGTGGATCAAATAAGGAATGACTTTTTGGTGAGAATTGTAACAATTGTTCTACTTTTTTTGGGTTAAACCTAGTTCCACCAATTTTCATAAAATCATATAACTTGTATATGCTTCATTATTTATACAAACCATAATTCATAAAATCATATAACTTTTATATGCTTTTCATTATTTATACATACCATAAAATTGAGAATTTTATCATCTTTGGTTTAAGTATAGTATTGTTGCATTTAAAAAAGTGACATTTTAGAAATTTATTGTTGCATTATATATACACGGTTGCGTGATTAAGTATTCAATAAGGTGGCGTTATTTAAAACACAAGTTGCCTGTTTTCATGCATCGGAGTGGGTGATTTTATACATATGTTACATAATTATTCACTTGTTGATTATAATGTAGCCTAATTACATACAAGTGTTGTGTTATTATGATTATACGACGCATATACACATGTCACAGTTCATATGGGAACCGGCGTCTAAATGGATGTGTGCATGTGTAGTATATCTTACTTACCCTAGTAGGCTCAAGACTGACCAAGCCACACGCTCGCGACGCCACGCCAGTGCAACCATGAGAAATAGCAACGATTCCAATGGAATCCGGACCAGGCTACAATACAGTTGCAAATTAACCAAGTCCCATTAATCTTTATAAATGCAGATAAATTAACTAATGTGATGGTAAATGAATAATACAACATGAGTAGTAGTGTACCTTCATTCCAGGCATCTGGACCCACTCTACAGCGGTTCCAGTAGCCTTCGAAAGAAACTCTGTTAAAGTTTCCTCTGCAATGGACAAAAGTCTGAAGAAAAAACAACAAAACAATTAACCAAACAAAATGTTTTTTTTTTTTTAAATCATAAGAATCAAAAAACCAACTGACCCAGCAGGACTAGCATCCCGTGGAGGATGCTGTGGTGTTAATTGCCGTTGACCTTGACCGCTGCTCACCACTGATTCACAGCTAGTGTCCTTGCTAGCAACTGTCGTCTGCAATTCATTCAATAAATTTTATAACCTCAAGTGTACAATAATAATCACACATGAACAAAATATTCAAAAAAGGCCCTCACATTTTGTGTATGTTGACGAAAACATCCGTTTTCATACACAAGGTGAGACACTTGCTTCTGCAAGCGGTCATTTTCCTCCATTAACAGCTTGTTCATAGCAGTCAGCTTCCGGTTCACAGATTGAAGACGTGAAGCCTCTTTCCTTTGTTTCTCTCTGCATCTGCATATCAAAATCAAACAAAACATCATATACACCGTACGTAACATCCACACCTCTCATACCACCAACGTTGCCCACAAAGAGCTCATATATTCATTGGGGGTGAGCAATAACCGAATCGTTAACCGAAACCAAATTAATCGAAAGTCAGTTTGTCGGTTATTTTTTTTACCATCGGCTAACCGAAATTAACCAAACAATTTATATTTATATATATATATATATATTCGTAGGTTTTATCCCTCCATTTTATGTATTTCGGCTTTATACTTTTATTTCATCTACATTACATGTGTATCTAAGCAAAAAATTTAGCCCTTGTTTGATTTGACTATTAACCGAAATTAATCAAACCAAACCAAAAATTAACCAATGACTTCGGTTACGGTTACCGCTAATAGCCTAACCAAACCGGTGCACACCCCTACTTCCACTCGAACACTGGTGTTCTCTCATCCATACCCATTACGTTCAAAACAAGTTGGTTATATTTGGTGTGTAAATAGAAAAAAAAATGATTAGCATCCAAGCCACCTACCTTCGATTTTGGAACCAAACTTTGATTTGTTTGGGCTCAATGTTGCTGAGAATAGGACACTCACGGATGAGTTGCTGACGACGAACAGAAGTGGGTTTGGGGCAGTCATGATATAGCCTCTCAAGGGCTTCAACCTGCTCGGGTGTGTAACGAACATATTTGCCGTTATCCATCATTGCAGCTTTACCATCTTTGCAGATCATAACTCAAGATTCATTCAACAATCCAATGTAGATAATTCAATCGTCCCTAGCCTCTGGAACATGTTGTTGATACTGTGGAGATGATTAAACATACAAGATAGTTGTTGTCTCCGGGAAAGAAAAATATTAATGATGAAAGAAAGAGAAAAGAAGAGAAGAGAAGATCTTTTGAGTGGTTTTATTGTTTGTTACATTAACTTACCATGTTGATTGATGTGAAATGTGGTGCTTCAAATTGATTTGCTGCTGTTTGTTGGTTTGCTTTTGGCTTCCTGCCACTCTTTTCCATTTGTATCTTCTGAAATATATTTGAATCTTGGTGAAGTTACGTTTTTACCCCTTAATTGAAATGCTTGGAATTCTTAAATTACTATTTCAGTTATTTTTATCTAATTAGGTATACAAGAAATAACCAAATAATTGTAAGTAAATTAGAATAAAGTTTGTACAAATTATCAGAACAAACAAAATAAATTATACAACTAAATAGTGGCCTTGTACCTTGATGTCGTTATTCTTGTAACCGGACTGCATCGAAATCTTCGGTCGAACAGTTAATATATGGAAGCTGCTACATAACTTGTCTGGACAATTCAATTTAAATCGCTTCCATTTGAACCGGTTGATGATCAGTTGGATCAGTTAAACTGACGAATCTAGGTGGTTGAATCGTACTTCAATTCAAAATCATTTACTTTTTTTTTATAGTTTTTTCTTCTATTCTCATTTACAAATTCATTTGTTACTTGAGGCTACATCTTTATATATTTCGGTCTTTGTATCAAAAAAATTAATGAATATAATGGTTGAAACATATTCATACGTTATTTTACTTTAGTTTTATATATGATCTTTAAATAACTAATCAAGTATCTATAATCAATTTAACCAGCGGATCATTAAGACCACTGGTTTATTGACTTTGACATAAAAAGTTTTTTTTTTTAAAGGTGAGAGTCTACTTTGGTTGTGAGAGCACTCCCACACCCCCCAAACCGGGGGGGGGGGGGGGGGGGGGGGGGGGGTTAGCCAAGTCTGCCCAGACTACTACGTTGTCTTAACCGGGCCCGTGTTGGTTATCAGACTTGGTTACGGCTTTCCCCCGGAAACCGTTCTGCCTCTACACGAGAAGCCTCGCTAGAGTAACAGCCGGATGAAAACCGGGGGCGGGCTCAGACTCAGGCCCGCGGTCCTTTGTGTCCACGGGACTCCTCGTCCTCATTGCCCTTACCCCCAAATGCAACAGGTGGGGATCGAACCCGGGTCTCCAAGGAAACCCAAAGTTCTTTCCACCACTCCACTACAAGTGGGGGATTACTTTGACATAAAAAGTTATAGACATGGAACATCATTGTCATTTTTGTAACAAACTAACATAAAATAGAACAATATCTTGATTCCTAAATTTATAATTAAAATAAAATGTATGGTTCACAAATTCTATTTATTGTTTTGTATTACATATGTATTTTAATATTATTAATTTTATAACATGAATTTATATGTAGTGGTGTGATGATGGCATAGGAGGTAAATATATTGAAAATAAGGGTTTAAGAGAAGAGGGTTCATAGAAAGAACGAAGGGTGGCATGGGAGGTTTCGTGGGACAAAGAGAACACCATGATGACCGCTTTGCATGCGCCTCGCTTTTACCTTCTTTTTCTATTTTTATTCTTTTTAAAAAAGCATTGTTATTTTCATTCACTTTTTTAGTATCCTTCGGTTTTTAAACTTTCACTTTCACCCCTTTACTTGTTCTTTTTTACTTCAAGTCCCAAGACCTTTACCAAAAGTCATTGGCTTTTTTTAAAGTTAAATGTCATTTTAGTCTCTATGGTTTAGACCACTTTTTCAGTTTAGTACAAATGTTTGAAACTTGTCATTATAGTCTAAATAGTTTGAAACGTTGTTATTTTAGTCTACTAGGTTAACTTTATCCCATTTTTCTGGTAATGAGAAGGGTAATTCAGTCATTTTATATAGTCGAATCGTCCTTTTAGTTAGCAAAATTACATAAAAATGACTGAATTGTCCTTCTAGTTAACAGAAAAAATAGATGAAGTTAACCCAGTGGACTAAAATGGCAACGTCTGAAACCATTTGAACTAATATGGCAACGTTTCAAGCCTTTGGATCAAACTGGCAAAATAGCCCAAACTACAGGGACTAAAATGGCATTTAACTCTTTTTTTAGGTAAACTTCATTAAACCAACCAACCCGAAAACCGGACAGCAAAAAGAAAACAAATACATAAATACAAATTTACATCATTCTTCCCATGTTATAAGTCTATGTTTCGATCTGTTTTTGAACCATAAGTATTCGGCAGCTTTAACATCGCTAAGAATGTTTTCAGCCTTTGACTTTGCCCGAAAAAATCAACTCGATGGCTTTTACGAAGACTTATTTTGATTTTTGTTCATCTTATGTGTTTATGTCGTGACTATTGTTTTTACGTAATACATAAATGTAGAATGATTAAATATGTATTTATAGATATTATTCTAAACACCGAATAAGTTGTAATTATAAAGAGATCTGTACTTGTAAAATCATAGTAATAGAGTAAACTGCCAAAATGGTTAGGTTTGGTTGCTTTTAACGCTTTAGTCCAAAACTCAAATATTTTGAATCTGGGTCCCTGTGGCTTCAATTTTTTTGCCATTTTCATCCAAAAGCAAAACCTTGTCAGATTTTCAGTGACCAAAACATGTTGAAAATGATCAAAAACTTTGCCAGTGACTAACACCGTATTGAGAATGATCAAAACCTATTAAAAAAATTTGGATGTTAACTGAAAAATCTGACCATGTTTTGCTTTTGAATAAAAATGACAACAAAATTGAAACCACAGGGACCCAGATTTAAAAGGTTTGAGTTTTGTATTAAAACGAGTTAACGCCAACCCGCGCGTTGCGGCGGGATCTCAATTATAAATGTCGTTAGTATCACGGTTTCTCTTGATTATCATCGATTCAAACACAAAAACAGGTTCAAGTTGCTTTGTTAAAGATTAAGGGGTTGTTTGGTAGCCTCTGAATGGTCATTAAGAGGCTACCTCTTAATGGAACCATTAAGAATTTTACCAATGAGAAGGTAGAAGAATGTGACATGTGATGATTTACCATTCAGAGGTTACCTCTTAACCATTCAGACTTGAGGTTACCTCTTATTCATTCAGTTGTTTTAAACCATTAAGAGGTAGCATCTGAATGGTCATTAAGAGTTTTTTTTTTACGCTAAACAAAAGTGTTAACACAAACTCACTCTCTATATACTAATTTGGAAAGGAAAATTAAATTCAAGTTCTTTCTGATAAAAAAAACACAAAAGACTGTCAAAACCTTGGTTCTTTTGACTCTTGAGTTAGAAAAAATTTTGTTGAAGCACAATTTGCAAACAAAATATTTTTTTTAATTTAACCCTGTTTAGTCAATTCAATCCTTTTAAAAACTCCACAAATTATGACTAAACTTTCTAAAAACAAATAACTTTTACGTGATAAGTACCGGGATTACGTTTCGTGCAGTACCTTTATGTTTGGTATGAAAATTAACACATATCGGAAATAGGACCACAATTGAACAAAATTTAAAAATAATGCATATTATTTAAGTGTTTGAATTGGAATTTTACCCTAATCACAACTCAAGAAGGATAAGAAAAACAAAGATAGAAACGAATATGATTGAAATGATTGAACATAATTTACGAATGTCACCTTCAGTGACACTATGGATTGGTTGTGATTTACAAATCGTTGTTGAAGAAAGGATAACTGGATTTGGAGATCATAAACATATGTAGATTTGGATAATCTGTTAGAGCAATCGATGGAGTATGAGACTAATTTACATATTAGCAAAAATGGTATTCTGCATAAGTGCATTACTATCATACGCCTCTTCCAACCTACATCTAATCATAAGATTTTTTTTTTGTCTTTTTTCTTTTCTTTTTTACTATCTTCTCTTTTCCAAAAGAGACAATGCACACTCGTATAGATTTCTATTTTTCAAACCTCAGTTCCAAACATGTATAGGATCAGTGAGACACTATGTTACTTTTTTTTAAGTGCACAATATGTATTTGGATTAATAATCCTTTTAATGCCTGGGAATGTATTGCAATATAAAAAGATAATTTAAATCAAAAATTTTATGTTGAAAATAATTTGCAGAGCTTCTATTATTCAAATATATCTCAGATCCAAATTTTTGTATACTTTATGCATTTTGACACCAACAATCAAAAGAACAAACAATCTTCTAATTTTGATTTAAAAAAATCCTAGAAAACATCATAGATTATAAAAAAAACAACAAAATATGGTATTAATTCCTAAGGGTGGATGAGGGCATCTCCAGTGATAAAAAATCTTAAAACAAAACAGTGTAAATTCTTTTACGTTGTTCATTCTAAATATAAACCCTCAATTATAATACTAAAATAGAAGGCCTAAATAAATAACAATGAGTTCAGCATCATCATCATCGAACTTGAATCGCAATCTACTATTTCGAGATTGAATATACAAATCAGCAAACTTGAATTTCGTTCAAAACAAAATTTGATGTCTCTTGTTGATGAAATCGGACGAAATCCGATAATCATTACATCAAATCGAAGTTCCAGAGAAAGAAGAAACGAAAATCTGATTTTCTAAACGGTTACCATGCATCTTAAATGCGATGTTTAGCTTTTTCTTTGAACGAAAATGCAACGTTTAGTTGTTATTAAATGCGAATTTTGCTTTGAACGAAAGTGCAACATTTAGTTGCTTTTTGGTTTAGATTAATTAATTTAATAAAACAATGAATGGTGTAATAATCCATATATATGAAACGGTGTTGTGCAATCCAATATACATAATGAAACGGTGGAATCCATATAAATGATTATTCTTGTTACGGTGGAGTACCACTTATGAAGGAGAAGTTATTAATTCATGTGGCTGGTAAAAGAAAAAAAAAAGGAAAAAAAGCAGAGAAAAGGGTGTTGATGGGAATCGAACAGGCGTCTCTTGGTTGTTGAAAAGTTGCGACGACCAATGGAACAGTTTGCATCTTGTGGTGTATATACCTTTCAGTTAATAGATAAATATAAACTGACGCGACTCTTCGTTACACTACGTCTCTTATTTGGCAATATATTTTCGGGCAATATATTTTCGGGCAATAGTTTTTCAACCAACGCGATGCTTAAATAAAGGGACATGTTGGTTTGGGTTATATGTTTATTAAGGCAAGGGTATTAGTAAAAGGTGTGATGTAAAGAGACACAACTTTTGACTTACCCTAAGACACCCCAAGTTACTTTTTGTAGGGTTATATAATGACAAAAATGATTAAACCTCAGAGACCATTTTGGCAGTTTACTCCAAAGTAATAACACAAAAAACCCTCAAATAGAAGTGATATGATCAATTTGGGTCAAAATTCATAAGTGTTTTGTTGGAATACTAGCCTAAGACCCCGCGAGCTTCGCGGGTGGCTAAACACCAACTAAACACATAAAATAATTTAAACGTAGAAGCCTTAAAGTGTGATTTGTAGAGCCTAATATTTTGAGACAGTTGAGCACGTCCCAATAGTACATCTACATAATGTTCGTTACAAATTAAGTTTTTGTCAATTAAACCTTCATGATGTTTTCATGATGTCTTCTTTAACTCCACTATCGCATTCATCCTCTGACATTATCAATTCCAATCAGGACGACTTAGAATTTAAAGCTCTATTGCTAGATTATTAAAAATATACATGAAATTAATTTGAAAAAAAAATAGATTTTTACTTAAGTGTAAGAACAACTCAAACGGGTTCTTAGAGATATCAACTGGTTGGCTACCCTCCAACACTTGATTTGCTATAAATCTCTTTTACTGTTATAGAAAAAAATAAGGTTAATAAATTAAAATACCCAAGATACCAATAACCAAAAAAACTACTATCCTACGTCATCTTGGATTGCAAAACTTTATAGATTACATGTAGGTCTTCTCCTCAAATGCATAGCATGAATTAGATGATAGAGAGATGCACAATTCATTATAATTTGAAAAATTTATGAAGAAATTGGTATTCCTATAAATAACAACCTTTAAAAAGATGTCCTAAAATCCTATGAACATAAGTTTAGCTTTTAAAACTAAGGCCTTAGATGAAGATACACAATAAGTCTTCAATGTACAATCTATATCTACATCATATACAAACCAAATCAAAAAAATAACTTTGAAAAAAAATAATATAACAGGATTTAAGTTCTATTTATTAAAAATAAACTAAAATTAAGTGACTACCGACTACTTCCAGTCCTTTGACATGTTCTTTTTGTACCTAAATTGTTTCGTATTACTTTCCATAAATTAGACCAAATAAATATAATAATTTCGGTAACATGTATTCTTAATTGTATTCCCTTTTACACATTATAAAAGACAACTGAATATAATAAGATCCCGCGAGTTTCGCGGGTGGACCAACACACAAATATATAACTTAAAATTGTTGAAATAATAATTGGAAAGAAATAAACGTTCAAGTACTAATGAAATTAGTAAACTACAATGAATTGAAAAAATGAAGTAACGCAAAAATCACAAGTCAGTCTATATAATGAAATATGTGGACCGACAATAACCGAATTTGGATCGGAGGACTGGATGGCCTTTGTAGTCAAAGTTACCGTCGACAAAGTTGTTGAGCATCCGTGTAGCTCAGCCGTCTATATCATAAAAGGATTAAGATAATAAAGATGTAGATCATCATCACCAAGCTAATGCATCTGCTGCCACTCTTTGCTGAATTGGCAGCCTGTTAGCTGCAGCCACGGCTTTGTTCACCCTCTCATCCACATCTGTTGTAGCGACTGCTTCCCAGTTATACGTCTTGCTTCCTTAAAACCACATATCAGATTCATAAACTATAAGATGGTAATGATCAAGAGCATTTAAAATAAGAGAAATGGAAGAAAATGATCAAAAAAAAAACGCACATCAAAATCCTGAAAACAACCACACATCAGAGAAACTGTAGTGATAGTTGTTTGATTCATTTGGACTGCTTCAAGTACTTTGACATGTTAAACAACTCAAAGATGTAAAAACAATAATATAACTCGAGTTAAAGCAACCACCTCTAATGGCATGTTAAACAACTCAAAAATGTAAAAACAATAATAATATATGAATAACTCTGCCAATATGAAGCTAGTGCGAAAGAGTAACAATTTTTTACAGAAAATATTACTTACTCTATTCACAAAACTATAACATGTTTGGCGTTAGCATAACCAAGTTTAACATATAATAGTAATACATTTGACACTCCAAAGCCAAAAGTGTACTTTCAGACGGAGAAAACTTAATATAGGGGATTCAAAATCTGTTCATCGATATCTATTGAACTTACTAAACTTCTTGCACATTTAGCATAATCCTAATTTTACTAATTACAACATAGTTTATAGCAACTTCTTACAACATACTAATTACAACTATGCGATTTACCAACTCAATTAATCATCAACAAACATATTGCCTCCATCCAAACACTCCAAACTACATACCATCGATTAAAAGCAATTCCAAACACCCTTCATAAACATTAAAAATAGCTTATCTGACAGTTAAATGCACTTGTTATACAAAATAGTAGTATACAATTGTGTGTGTATATATAAGAGCATAGAAAATACACTATATTGATGGAAGTGGTCTCTGGTGCTGCTCAATTTCACATTAAAATGGTTGGTCAACTAAGGTCATCATCTTGCCTTTAGTGCCAAACCCGTGTCTAGCCATCGGTATGCAGTTTAAGCCATGGACTTCAAGATAAATAAAACTTGGTGGATACACGAGCGGAGGTGGTGGAAGTGCCTTTGATGCTCTTCCGGTTCAGAGTTTCATTTGGGTTTTTGTTCAACACTATGAAAGTCGTATACGACAATAGTCTTTTATTAAAAAAATAACATCAAAAGAATTTTGTATGTAAATAATATAAAAGAAACGCGTACTGAGATCAAGGAAAATTACATTATCCGGTCAAAAACAAAAAAAAAACAAATTTTTTAGTGAGTTAAAAAAAACAACTGTAGGATGACGCTAACAACTTCTACTGAGACCAAGAACTTGCCAGTCTTGCCTTCACGAATAAAAAGATCACGGAAGATTCTCTTCAAATAAGCATAATTCGGTTTATCCTCAAATCTTAATGAACGCCAATAATGGAAGTAAAACGCAAACTCTGTAGGGTAGCCCCGACATAAAGACCGCAAAATATATAATAATCAACAATAACATATTGCAATAATGCAAATTACAAAAAAAAAAACATCACGGAATATAATTGTTTTACCTCGATAGAGGCGTAAACCTTTTTCTCACTAATTTTTTTCATAATTTTGTTTCTTGTTCCCAGCTTTTAGTCCTTGCCAAGGGAGACTACAACGTACAAAATATGTAGTCAAAACCAATAACACTATAATTATACACCAAAATGAAAGAAAGACAATACATGTGAGGTGTAAAGTATATCTACCTTCCTCTTAAGAAGTACATAAGAACATGTCCAAGTGATTCTAAATCATCCCTTCTGCTTTGTTCTTATAAAATAGAATCATATAAAATATAAGAATCATACCGTGTTGTTCTATATGTTTAAATGATTTTGACCCACCATATGCTTACCAATCCTAATGTGAGTATTCATGCTGGCATACCTAGCGTCCCTGTCAAATTCTTGTTCTTACTAAACCCCTCATGAAAATATGGCATTAGATTAATACCCATTAGAAAGGGGTGTTAAATAAACATTGATTATCAAAAGGGTTGTTGAACTAATCAATATAAAACATAATTAAAGAAACAAATATCGTGAAAACAGAAACTTAAACCTGGTTCCCATTTCCAGCCACGTTGATTATAGGATACGGATCAGGTGGGTTAAACAAATCACAGAAAGTGTATCTTTTATACATGAACTCACCAAATCATTTTATACAAGATGATGGAATACCATCATTGTTTCATCTATCCCTTTGAAATTGAGAACTTACCTTCTTTTCCCGATGTATTTGAAAGCCCATTCATCACCATTGGATAAACCCTGGTTTTTCCCATCTTATTAGAGCATACAGATCCAATCTGGTCATTCAAACAAAATCAATCGGAAAATGATACAAAACAATAAAAGAGACTGTAAGTACATCAAATTACTTAAAATAACAACATTGTGAACTTCCAGTTGGTTGGTAGACATAGTATCTTGCTACCTTTTAAAAATTATTTCTTGATTACAAATTTCTTTTTAATCCGTTATATCAAACCATGCATTCTAAATCAATCTTTTTTCCCCAAAAGTGTAATAATAGGTAGAAATTGCTTCAATACATCTCGCAATTGTTAATAAAATCAATTTCCAGAGTTGCCAAGAGCAATTACATACCTGCTGGTCTAATCTTTGCCATGTATCAGACATATAAGACACCGAGTTTGAGCATATGGGACATCGGTATCTGCTAGACAAAGAAATTAGTCTCCATAAACTGCAATTATGTACCAGTAGAAAATTAACCATTTTAGAAAAACTGAAAATCAATATAAGGATCATGAATTAACTAATCATGGTCGATCAACTCCCTATAGAAATCAAGACGAATGGCATTGTCCACAAACCATGATCGTTGCGGCCTTGCTCTCATTAAAAAACTACCAAAAAACTTGTTTTTTTTTTATCAAAAGTAGATGATATAACTTATAACTGGAATAATACACAATTATAACAATAAACGAAGGTAATATTTTGCCACCTTTAATACAGAACTGTGGCATGACCTATGACCAAATTTACTTTTCTTTTTGCCATAACCATCAAAATCCCCATAAAGATCAGCACCAAAAACAAAATATATATATATACATATACAAAGAATTACTGTGAACGGAGAAGAGGCATCGGTTTTGAAATTGGATTTTGACCAAATGAAGATCATTAGTATGCCACTGGACAAAATTCAGTCTATCCCGAGTGTTACCTGCTGAGTTATGTTAGTAAACTGTTTAAACTCTCATATTCTTCACAAAAAAAAAAAAAAAAAAACCTTTGCATCGAGAGGCCATGAACAACTTCATTTACCTTTTTAAATGAAATCAACTCGTCATCATAATACACGTTACAACTTGCAGGAACAGTAGCAGATTCCTGATGTGATTTGGTCAAACAAAACTTCACCCATCTTCATGGTCTTTACACCTTTATTAAGCCCATCAATGACTTGTTCAGTCATAAAAAATAAATAACAATTCGGTTTAGTTTACTTGATCACATATTTTATAAAAAAGGAAATAATTTTTAGTTGTCAGCACCAAAATGGCACTCACCTTCATCTATTGTGAACTCAAATGGCACATCATCACATTCCTTCTTCAGAAGCACAGTTCCATCTTGGAGTTTCACAAAAAATATAGATATGTCAACTAGTTTTTAATAATCCACACATCTACATGCCCGCCTTAGAATTTCTTTTTTTAATTTTGATTCCTTAAAATCCACTTGTCTATGGACAGTTTCACTCATGATTAAATACAATTATCTCATTTTTAACCTTTACACTATCTATACTACCAACAATCTTTTGTGTTGTAGTAATAAGTAAATAACCATTATTCAAATCCTAATTTGTTTAGAACCCATTGAATTCAGAGAAATGCAGGGATTTTAAGCAAGATTTTTTTTTACAATTCGATGTTTAGGAGTATTGTAGAATGAGCAATTGCTCCAATTTCTTTTGAATATTATTCTCCAGCCCTGATTCAAACACCCACAAACCCTATTGCAGCTCAATGGCGATTGAACAACAAAATAAAAAAAAATTGTTCCACAAATCCATACATATGTCAACGATTAACATATTAAACATCGATTAAAGCAGAAGATTCAAAGGATTATCAGAATACGTCATAATACAATGAAGAAAAATACCCGGTGAGAGTTCATATGTGCCACAGAAGTAGTAAAGTAGTATATGTGTATTAGGGTTTGTAAATGTGAAGAGGATGAAAGAAAAAAGGGAAAGAACCTTAATCACCAGCGCCGCCTCCATCATCCACAACTAACCACAACCACCACGTTCTCTACAATAATCCGATCGTTAGGGTTTCAGACCTCATATCTCAGATGATAGTTTAGTGTAGAAATTGAGAGGATTAACTGAGAGGTTTATCAACAATAAAGAAATCAAGAAACTGAAATATAGAATTACATCTAGGGTTTTATTTGAAGCAGAGATAGAAAGGAAAGTGTGGGGTGAGAGAGAGAGAGAGAGAGAGGTAATTCAATACTGAGACAATGGAGGAAGAGCGGAGTCTGGTTTTTGCCGCTCAAACCAAATCAATAAGCAATATTACATTGCCAAGTGGCCTAAACTTGTTTTGCTTTATTAGAAGTAGTAGATTAACATTTAATTAGAATGTTGATAGAAATAACATAGACAACCCTCAAACAGAGGTGATAGGATTAATTTGGATCAGAATTTAAAAGCGATTTGTTGGAAAATTTACCAACTATAAATTAGTAACATCTTTTGGCATTAATGTGTTATACCTTATGTATGGGGAGTTTTTAAAAAAAATATTTTTCATTTGTAACCCAAATGTTTTCTTCCTTTTCATATTAGCCCCTTAGATTTTTTTTTTACTTTTAATCCAAACTTTTTCATCTTTTCAAAGTTAACACATCAATTTTTTTTTTCAACTTTGGTCCCCATATTTTTAGTTTACACAAATTTTTCGTTTTACGTTTCGTTCTAAATTTTGTGAGTTAATATGCCGCAATGTGCGTGTGGGAATCCACGATTTTTCGTATATTTTTTCCTGTTTTACAGGTCCATCGCAACGCGTTTTTTTCTTCCCATTTGACACGTTCGTCGTAACCCACTGGTCCTAAATCGACTTTTTTATTCTTTTCTACATGTTACGCTTCGGTCTAATTTCTTAGCATTGACACGCCAAAACGGGTTGTGCGGTTCAACGATTTACGTCTTCTTTTCGATCGGTGTTATTTTTTCCTTTTTAATTTATTTTGTTTTTACAAGCTTTTCCGATGTTGGTAGTCGCTGGCAGTGGTGTGACATTCGTGCTACTTGGCACACTTTTAGGTAATTTTATTAAGTTTTATATTAATAGTTTGTTTCGAGTTTAGCCCTATACTTCATTTACTTACAAAACTATTTTTTACGAGCATTTTTTTATGGACGCCTTAGTATAAATTCGATTTGCTCTACATTTGGACGTAAACGTTTTTAGGAAACGAGTTAGGTCAAATATAATACATTTTCGTTAAAAATCATTTTTTACGTGCATAGTTTATATACGTGATGTGTGTAAAATGCAACATATAAATTACATCAAATAAGGCATAAAACTAACCCTTTTTAAGTACTAATATTGGAAAAAGAGTGTTTTTGTCTTCCTTTTGTATTTTCAGGATTAAATGAGCTCAAAAACACAAAAGAAGCAAAAAGACAACTAAATTCAACATAAATACAAGGAAAGGAACATAAGTGGACTGCCCGACCCCTCAACGGCATCTTCCAAAGCAAAATAGAGAAGGCAGAAGACTGAACACGCCCCGTGCTCAGCCAGCACGGGGCCGTGCCCAAGAAGCAGCAGAAAAGACAAACCTATAGAAGCTTCTATTGCCCACCACGGGGCCGTGCCCAGTGAACACGGGGGCGTGGCGAAAGTACAGCAGGCGCATTAATTGTAATTGCGAATTACAATTAATGAGGAGAGAGAGTGTCAGACAGGCACGGGGCCCTGCCCAGCGGACACGGGGCCGTGCCCAGCCCTCTGTTCAGCCTATAAATAGGAGTGCTTGGTTTCATTTCAACTCATCCCTTGGCACACCACCTCTCTCACACTTCATCCACCACCCACCACCATCACAACACCATCATCCACCACCATCATCCATTGTCCATCGTAGAGTGTGTGAGTCATCTCGGGATCCAAGATTGATCGTAAGAGTTCTTGACAATCAAGGCCATGTTTGCCTAAGTCTCTTACATCACTTGGTGAAGACAAAGTGTCTAGTATAATACTTTTTATTTCTAATCTTTTGCACTTTTTATTTGGTTTTGTATTAATGACTTTAATAACTAGTTACTTATGTTGAAGGTGATCTTTCCTTATCATTTGTCCGTGGTGTCTTGGCATTATTTTACTGTCTATATAAAATAAAAGATTTTCACCATTCATATCTCCACGGTCTATATGGAGGTATGTTGGCTACCTGGTCGGGGGTTAAGGGAACGGTTTGGTAAAGGTCTTGCCATTGTTTAGCGTTTAGAGGTCCTGCAATGGACCTGGGTCAAATTTAGTAGGACCTCCTTCAATGCTTCACGGTATTGGATGGCGGGGGTCCAAACTCTTTGATCCCCTCATAAGTTAACTACTATTAATACTATAACCCGGCTATTTAGGACTGTATCCCTGCTGACTCAGACTACTTAGCCGAGGGTAACGTCACCGCCAAAAGCGGGGCCTACCATAATATTGCATTAATAACTTAATTCATTATCTTCCAATAATCCACCCTTTTAGGATTATATCCTTGCTGACTCAAACTACTGGGGTGAGGGTAACGTCACCTTCAAAAGAGGGGCCTACTACAATAACTAAGATAATCTCTTAATTATGTGCAAAAGTGCGGAAATAATCAAAGGTTATACTAGATACGAGTCGGAACCAAGTGATTCATCTTGTCTATCTGTTTTATTTTATTTTTATTTTCAGCATTTTAGTTAGTTTTTATTTTTATTAGTTTAAAACATTTTTCTAAACTTTTTATTTTGATTAGACGTTGAGGATAAACCGGTACTAAAAGCTCTTGTGTCCTTGGACGACCTCGGTATCTTACCAACGCTATACTACGCTCACGATGGGTGCACTTGCCCATATGTGTGTTTAGTGTTAGTAAAATATCGTGTTTTATAAATTTAAAACTTGGCTAAAAATAAGTGTTAAAAGGGCTTAAAATATACACCTAATAAATATAACACTTCACACGCATCAATACGTTTCGGTATAAATTCGAGTTAGTCTACGTTTAAATGTAAACTTCTTTGGGTAACGAGCCATACAATATATATAATATGTTTTCGTGCTTATTTTATATATGTTTCGTATAATTTGTTTTGAACCGAGTAAAGTCAAATTGTGGTTTCCTTTTTTTTTTTTTTTTTTCAAAATCTTTAATTCATCTCTTTTGATTACATGTGTCAGTTTTTCCTTTATACCCGTTACGTTTTCTATGTATAGGTTGGGTCATATATCATATATTATGATTGTACGGTATAAACTCGATTTAATCTACGTTTTGCTCTAATCGCAATGCTTATATAAGTTACATTGAGTACAATCAGACGTCGAAACACGTGTTTTCCTGATGGGTAATGCGACACATAAGCGGGTCTTATTAATAGTTACTACAAATAAATAACTAAAGTTTAGAAGTCCCAATGTTGTTAGGCATTAAAACTTTATTTTTAGCTTATAAAGTTGGACATCGGTTTATGATAAAACCATGTACTATAGTATTTATTTATATACTATTAATTGGTAACATTGCTAGGTAGGGATGAGCACGGTACCCGTTAGGTACCGGTACTGAAAAACGAGAAAAGTTGGTACCGGTACCAATACAACGGCCGTAACATGAAGCTCATGTATAATGTTTAGGGGCTGTTTGACAACTTCTGAATGGTTAAGTGCTGAATCAGTAAGAGGTCTGAACTATTAAGTGCTGAACCAGTAAGAGGTCTGAACCATTAAGAGTCAGTATAATGCTTAACCATTCAGATGTAAATGTCTGAACCATTCAGACGCAAATGTCTGAACCATTCAGACATTTACTCGCGAAACAAACAGTCTGAATAGTAAGAGGTTTGAACCATTTAGAGCCTCGTCAAGAGGTAAACAAACAACCCTTTAATTATTAACTAACCCATGCTGGCTGAATTTGTAAGCCCCGGCAACGCGGCGTGGTCTTACATCTAGTTAATATTTAATTAGAAAGTAGGTGATTTTGATAGATTATTAAATGAAAAAAAATAAAAGGTTGTTATGCATCTATCTACTATAATAAAAGAAACCAACTTTTGGACACATGTCATTCATTGAAGGCATCCTCAAATATATATACTTATCATATATTAACTAAATAAATAAATAATAATTAATATTAAATCTTATCATACTTTAACAAAATATTATCCTCAAATTTAAATTGTTAATTTAATATATTTTTAAAACAAATACCTCTATTTCCTACTTATCTTATATTAAATATATAAATAATAAATTAATATTAAATGTTATCCTAATTTATTAAAAATATAACTTTTTTTTATTATTTGGTATACAAAATTATATCTATTCAACTCGTGTAAAACGCGGGGTTTTTAAAAATTTAACTTTTATTATTTACTATACAAAGTTACATTTATATAACCCGTGTAATACACAAAGTTTTTAAAGATATAACTTTTTTTTTATCATTTGCTATGTAAAATTAGATTTATTCAACACGTGTAATACACGAGGTTTTTAAGGATATAATTTTTTTTATTATTTGGTAGATTTTTCAACCTGACTATACACGAGTTTTTTTTAAAGATACGACGTTTTTAGTATTTAATATACAAAATTACATTTATTTAATATGTATGATACAAATGGTTTTTAAAGATATAACTCTTTTTTAGATCTATTCAACACGTGTAATATACGTGGTTTTTAAGGTAATTTTTTTTTATCATTTGATAGATTTATTCAATCCAATTATACACGAGTTTTTTTAAGATACGACGTTTTTTAGTATTTAGTATACAAAATTACATTTATTTAACCTGTGTAATACACATGGTTTTTAAGGATATAACTTTTTAATTATTTGATATATAAAATTACATTTATTTAACCTGTACAATGTGCGAGTTTCATAAAGATACAACTTTTTATTATTTAATATATAAAATTACATTTATTCAAACTGTGTAATACACGGGGATTCTAACCTAGTTAAGTTTATACGTGAAACCTCTCAAAAAAAATCCAGTTTTGGTTAATTTATATATTACAACATCTATACTATATATCAAGAAATTAAATTTTCTAATTTACTCTCACATAAAAAAAGCTTATGATAGTTTATCCTGGACTTGAAAAGTTGTAAGTAGTTTACCAATACGTTGATACGAAATAAACTCTAATGCAAGAGTAACATTTAAAAAAAGACTTGTTTGGGATATTTAACTAAAAGGGGCAATTATATATATATATTCCCCTTTAAACTTTATTAATCTATACTATATAATAAAAGAAACCACTTTCAGGACACTTGTCATCATATTAGACCATCTCTTATAGATAATTATTATTTTAGTTTAATCTCTTCTAATTAATTAAGATAACCCTCCTACTAAATATTATTAGTTTAATATCTTATGGATAATTATTATTTAGTTTAATCTCCTTGTCATTTATAATATTATTTATTTGAATTAATTATATTTGGACGTTTTGTTTATGGTATCAAATAGATTTTACGAAACTTAAAATAAAATTAACTAACATTATTTATCATTTATACATTTACGGAGTTTTAAATAAAGGGTTAAATTTATTGGGACTTCGTTAACAAATTTTGCAACAACAGAATAATCTATTTTATCACGAAAACCAAACTTTGTATTAATATATTAAATATTTTTATTTTCACTATACAAAATTATATTTACTCAACCCATGTAATACATGAGATTTTTTAAGATATAACTTTTTATTATTTGATATATAAAATTAGATTTATTCCATTCGTACTATACACGGGGTTTTTTAAGGATATATTTTTTTATTATTTAGTACAGAAAATTACATTTATTCAAACCGTGTAATGCGCATATTTTTAAAGATGTATTTTTTATTATTTGATATATATCAAATTACATTTATTCAACTCGTGTAATACACGTGGTTTTAAAGATATAACTTTTTTATTTGGTATATAAATTTACATTTATTCAACCCTTACAATATGGTTCTTATAGATATAACTTTTTATTATTTAATATATAAAATTATATTTATTCAACCTGTGTAATAAATGAGGTTTTTAAAGATTTATTATTTTATTATTTAGTATATAAAATTTATTTATTCAACCCGTGTAATACACGGGGTTATAACCTAGTTACATATATACCTAACCCAAAATATATATTACACATATCGGTCCCCTTCCCAAAAAACTAAAAATATCAAATTTACCCAATTATACATCCTATAAAAATGCTATGTCGGTGAAAACCTTTTTTTTTTTTCTTTTTTTTTTTTGTCTTTTCATAGCAAACTTTGACTTTTTTTTTAATTTACGTTTTCGGCCCTTATGCTTTGTGTGTTGTTTCTTAAATACCAACTTCTTTTACAATTTACATTTTTCATCAACTTTTTAACTTTACGTTTTTACCCCTTGCACTTACGTATTTTTTCCATCTCTTGTAATGTACGTTTTCGGCCCTTATGCTTTGTTTGTTGTTTCTTAAATACCAAGTTCTTTTGTAATTTACAGTTTTCGTCAACGTTTAAACTTTACGCTTTTACCTCTTTCACAATTTTTTTCTTTCTTTTTTCTTTCTTTTTTGTGGTTTTGTTTTTTTTACTTATAACCTTTACTTTTCAGCATTAACTATTAAAACCTCCTAACTTTCTAAATACTTTTTAATCAACTTTGACGTCTTTATTTTTATTTACGTGTCGCTATAAACTTAAGTTGATTAGCATTCACACTGACAACCTTTTTACTTTGTAAATACTTTTCTAATCGAGTTTCCCACTTGATGTAAGACATGTGTCGACATACTTTTGTATCGGATCAAAAATCGTGTCGCCCCGCCGCGAAGCGCGGGTGTAACACCCTAGTTTCAATTATTTTATTAAAAATAAATCACAGATAGACAAATTTACCCCTATGTTCTCTAAAACTTAACAAGTATTGTGCACCATTATCACATAGGGTTGTAAATATGGGGATAAATGTAATAATCCCTAACTAAAATGATTAAGTTTTGATTTGAATTAACCAGAACTACATGATTTTAAAAGTTTATCATGTAAGATTATATCTCTCACAACATATTCATTGTCGTTAATAAATACATCTACTTCACAAGCTTTTTAGTAGATTGTATAAGCTAATGAGATAATATATGAGACTTTCGTATCAACGAACAAGCTAATATATGAGGCATGTAAGTGAACCGAACAAACTTGAATGAGGGATTTTTTGTGTTTGTCCATTAACTTTAACCCACAATCGAGAACACAAAGACATAAACGAGCAATTTATTTTCGTAGATTAACAAAATGAATGTGTCCGTGTTCGTTTATGTTATCTTAGAATATCAAAGTCCGAACACAAACTTAAACTTGGTTCGAAGTTTGAGTGGATTGATGAACCATTTTTTTTCTAATGGGTCTTTTAGGCAATTAGTATTACACGTATCTAACAAATATTTTTAAATAAATATGTAAATAAACGAAACTTAGATGATTACATACACAAACATAAACCAATTAATGTAAATGAAGGAAAAAAGAAAAGCATTATGTTCAAGTACATTCACTTCCAACGGGACCACCTCAAGTCAGATAACAGGAAAGATGCTTTACGGGATGCGATTGCTAAAGATCCCGACTTATATGAGGACGTGGGAGAAACTTTGAAAACGCTTAACAACTGGCTGTGCGGGGAGTGCATGGTTGTGCATGCTCTTAGCCGGGGGTGTCATCATGTTGATGACCTTGTTAAATTCGTCCCTAGCTCGAGGGGGACCGAAGACTTTATTGTGGGGATTCCCAAACCACAAGTTTCGGGAGGGGGGCTTCAGGGGAAGGCATTGCCTCTATCGGTGTGGATGGCTCCCTTCTGGAGCTGGTTTTTTCTCTTCCCATCACGACAGTCAAGAGCATTCCTCCTAGTTGTCGAATGGCGTTCGCGCAAGCTTTAACATCTGCTATGCGGAAGGTGGTTGCTACCCCTGGGTCGTTGAATATTGGGTTAAGCTACTCTTGTTGCCTCGCTGTACTTTAAAAGTTGTGCGCCCTGCCAATAGGCAGGAACGTCGGTCCGGGAACAGGAAAACGTTACAGTGCTTTAGCATCCAACGGGCTCTTTCTGTCTGGAAAGACGGGGAAGGGATTAGCGAGCTAGTTGCTTCCCTCTTTCAGGATGTAAAGGAGAAAGGGGCGGTAACTGGGTCCGACTGTCGGGAGGGCCGAACCAATGTTAAGCAGTGTCTTCGTAAAGTGGCAGATGGTCATTTCACAGCTACGGTCAAGGTGTTGTCCTCTTCTGGCGTTGCCCCCCTTGGGCCCTCCACTTTGGAGGCCCTCACGGAGAAACACCCGGTTACGCCCCCTCCGGTTGTGCCGGCAGACACAATCCCTCAGGCACCCTTAACTGTTGATGCAGAGTGCGTTTTGGGGTGCATTAAGTCTTTCCCCAAAGGAACTTCGTGCGGGAGAGATGGGCTCAGGGCGCAACACTTACTGGATAGCTTTTGTGGAGAGGGGTCCTCAACTTCCTCGGGTTTAGTTTTAGCCATCACCGGGGTAGTCAATGTCTTCTTAGGGGGGTTATGCCCCAGGTCTCTTGCTGAGTTCGTTGCCTCCGCTCCTCTGACCCCCTTGCTGAAACCTGATGGGGGGATCCGTCCTATTGCGGTCGGGGCCATTTGGCGTAGGCTGGTCTCCAAGATAGCGATGAAAAAGGTAGGGAAAGAGATGGTTAGGTACCTGGGGGATCATCAATTCGGGGTTGGGACACCAGATGGGGCTGAAGCTATCCTCCATAGCGCGAACAGGTTCCTTAACGCCTTTCACGATGATGGGGCCTTCGCCATGCTTACCGTTGACTTCTCCAATGCTTTCAACCTAGTGGATCGCACAGCTCTTCTGCGGGAGGTTGGGATTCGATGCCCATCTATATTTCCGTGGGTACATTTTCTTTATGGGCAAACCGCTAGGCTTTATGTGGGTAATGACTGTATTGGGTCGTCCACGGGGGTCCAGCAGGGGGATCCTTTGGGGCCTCTATTGTTCGCCCTTGTCTTGCACCCCCTCACACAACGTATACGAGACAGTTGCACCCTCCCCTTCCACGCGTGGTATTTGGATGATGGTACTATTATGGGAAAAAATCTGAGGTAGCAAAGGCTTTGGCTATCATTCAATCTGAGGGGCCACCTTTGGGGCTCTGGCTTAATATAAAAAAAAAAACAGAGGTATATTGGTCGTCTTGCAATGGAGAAAAATTGGAGGCTAGTTTATTCCCGAAGGAGATTGGAAGACCAACGGGGGGCGTGAGACTCCTTGGGGGAGCTGTGAGCCGGGACCCCAGTTTCATTAGTGCTTTGGCTGCGCGGCGAGCTTCTCAGGCAGTGGACCTTATGAGTAGCCTTTCGCAACTCCGAGACCCGCAAAGTGAGCTTCTCCTGCTGCGCTATTGCATGGGTGTCGCCAAGCTCCTTTTTGGTATGCGAACTTGTCAACCTGTGTTTGTAAAGGAGGCGGTATCCTTATTCGATAAAGGGCTACGGGGGGCTATAGAGGACATTGTGGTGTGTGGGGGTCCGTTTTTTGGGGATTTTCAGTGGCGGGTTACTTCTCTGCCCTGTAAGATGGGGGGGCTGGGGCTTCTATCGGCCATGGATGTCTCCATTTACGGTTTTGTTGCCTCGCGAGCTCAATCGTGGGGGCTGCAAGATCACATCTTGCGTGAGAGTGGGGTTGTTGGAATGGATGGGGATTATGACATGGCTCTGGGGGAGTTGCATAGACACCTCCCGGATTTGGATATTGGCGGTTTCGCTAACAGGGACACCGCCCCACCGAAGACCCAGAAGACTTTGGCGAGTGCTCTGTTTTGTCGTATCGCTCAGAATATTGGATCAGATTTCTATACGACCCCTCGTCAGAACGCCGTCCTAGAATGCTTGCGGGGCCCCCACGCCCAAGATTTTCTATCGGTCATCCCCATCGAGGGCTTAGGCCAAAAGATGTCAGCCGTTGAATATCGTGATATCTTAAAATATCGGCTCATGATTCCTATGTTCCCTGATGATGAGCAATGCCCGATTTGCCGGAAAGCTTGCTTAGACCAATTTGGGGAGCATGCTCTGCACTGTAAAGAACTGCCAGGTTTTAAGTATAGGCACGACTGGGTGCGGGATGTCTTGGAGGACATCCTCAAACGGACGGGGATCTCGGTGAAGAAAGAAGCCCCCGTAAACTTTTTGACAGATCCGAGGGAAGGAAGATCCACATTGCGCCCCGCGGACGTTTTAGTTTTCGGGTGGGATGCAGGTAAACACGCTTGTGTTGATCTTACCGGGGTTTCCCCCTTGTAGGCTTTCGGGATACAGGTTTTGTCCCTGGTCAGGCGATTGCAAGGGCGGCAGCAAAGAAAATGGACAAACATGCCAAAGCCTGCGAGGATAATCAACATTCCTTTATCCCTTTTTCCTTTGATACCTTTGGCTCGCTAGCCCCAGAAGCCATCAGATTTTTTGAACGGGTCCAACGGGTTGTTAACAGCAACATTTCGTCTCCTAGAGATCGGGGTTTCGTTTTTACTAGGTTAGGTTTCGCTATTCAAAAGGGGGTAGCGGCACAGCTTGTTGCCCGCTTACCGGCTATCTTGGTGTAATTTGTTTGACCTTATATATAATGTAAAGCACATGGAATCATTTAATAGAATACAAGAACTTTTCATTTAACAATTCATTAGGTTTAATAAAGGCTAGAACATTTAATAAAAAGGTATAAAACGTACGAGGACTAAAAGTAAAAGAAAGTAAAAGTAGATGGACTTAAGAGGTAATAAGCGAATATTGAGGTAAGCTGGTGTATGATAAAACAAAATTGATAGAAGCGGGGCCCAGTATGCGCCAGCATAACATACATTGAAGTGACAAAGACATGACGAATGAAAAGATGCTGTGGGCCAGACACAGTAAAGAAAGGATACTGTAGGGACAGGATCAGTGATCTTGCTGTCTTGGCCGTTGGATCACTGTCGTCTCAGTTACTCCTAATTCACCCTCGGACCATCTATAGTGGTTAAGAAAAATAGGGTGCTACTTTCTACACCCCCTAATTACTTTTTTCACCCCCTTCCTCTCACATACTTACAGGTGAGGCCTGCGTGAGACCGACAGTTTTCCTCTCACAAGGGGGTGTAATCAGGAAAAGGGGGGGGGGTGCGTATAGAATGAGCCGAAAAATAATGCCCCCATGGGACATTATCCGACACGTGGCAGTCCAGTCAGCATGGGGCGTTATTGCAAAAGTGGCGTAGTGGAAATAATGCCCCTTCCAATCATTAAAAAAAAAAGCAAACTAATTTCTCATTGGCCAGTCAACCCATCACAATCCGTTTTAGGCGTTTTAATAAACACGCCAAACAATTTTTTTTTCAAAAATACCGCCCCAAAACGCCCTATGTAATTGGGGGGGGGGGGGGGGCGTTTTTTGGATTTTTTTCAAAAATACCGCCCCACTACGGGTGCTCTCACAAATTTTAACAAACTAGGATTGCGACGCGCCGCAATGCGGTGGGGATTCTTTAGTTATAACTAAGTCGATCTAGGACTTGTACGTTATGTTAAACCTATCAAACGGGGAAAAAATAGACGATGTAAAAACGTTCACCTATACACGTACGTTGCGTCGTGTTAACTTGCAAAATTTAGAACGAAACGTAAAAACGTTAAACCAAAGACGCACGTTGCGATGTGTTAAGTTACAAAATTTAGAATAAAGCATAAAGCGAAAAATTTGCGGAAAATGAAAACTATAAATAACCAAAGTTGAAAGTAAAAAAAGTTATGAGTACAAATTGCAAAAGATAAAAAATTTTGGGTTAAAAGTAAAAAAAAATAAATAGTTTTGGGTTAAAAGTAATTTATGAAATACTTTTGGGTGAAAAGTAAAAAAACATTTTTTTTTGAAAACCCTCAAAGCCAACGTTACGACAAGCATATGCATAACCATTTTTTCTTTGAAAACCCCCCAAAGCACACCCCGCGTTGCGGCGGGGCGTAAAACGGTGTCAAATAGTACTAATGTCACACAACCGTCATCGACCACCAACACTGACTCGACCTAGGATATGCGTGTTGTGACGAACCTGTCAAACATGGAAAAATAGAGGTAAAAACGTTGAACCACACATACACGTTGCGTCGTATTAACTCGAAAAATTTAGAACTATACGTAAAACGAAAATTTGCAAAAGATGAAAGTATAAGTGACAAAAGTTGTGAAGTTAAATTGCAAATAATGAAAAGTTTTTGGTTAAAGTTAAAAAAACAAATTATGTAGGGTTAAAATTGCAAAAGGTAAAAACATTTGGGTTAAAAGTAAAAAATCAACTTTTTAAAAAAAAATGCCCAAAGCACAATGTACAACTCATGATGCAAATATAACTTGCTAATTTATATATGGAATAATACCACGTTTCCTACCATTTACAATTCCGGGTACACGGTGCACCAACCTTGTACCCCTATCGGGTATAGTGGGTCCATTCTCCATTGGTACACTGGTGCGAGGGATCGCGTAAGCGGGCGGGTATACATAGCTGAAACGGTTAAGTAGAGTTGAGTTTTATGTAAGACGGCACAGGGAAATAGGATTGCACAGATTCAGAGGAACATTAATGCAAAGATGCGGGTTTTGACGGCTTCAAACAGGGAGATATGAGGTGTTGCAAATAGAGGTGAGCAAATTAACCGTCATAACTGAACTTATTTTAACTGATAACCAACATAACCGATGGTTATGGTTATGAAGCTCTGGTTACCGACCAACATTAATGCAAAGATGCGGGTTTTGACGGGTTCAAACAGGGAGATGTGAGGTGTTGCAAATAGGGGTGAACAAATTAACCGTCATACTGAACTGATTTTAACTCATAACCAACATAACCGATGGTTATGGTTATGAAGCTCTGGTTACCGACCAATCAATTATGGTTACGGTTATGAGCTTTAGTTAACCGATATAACCGAAACTGAACCAAACTTTTAATGTCAAGTCTATAATTTGATATAATGGATTTATGTTTTACAATAACCATGTAGAGTTTTTTTATTAAGATAAATGTATACTAGTAACAAAATGATTTTGATGTAGATGTCCTTATTTTAACGAGGAACTGATGTGTTATGATTGTATAAATCTTCTATATAATAACGAGTACCATAATTATTTTACTAAAATGGTTCTCACTTCGGTTGTTTAACCAAAAAGTGTAGTCTTTATTGTTTTATAAAAAAGGGCCGAAACTTAGTCCAAAATTGTGGGTTTCATTCTTATCTTTTAAGCCAATCAGCGTGTATTTTTTTTACCTTTATCCCAAAAGTTAGTTTTAGGTAAAGTTTTTGGTTATTAACCAAAACCAAACCATAACCAACTTCATAACCGATTAACCATAACTGAAGTTCAGTTATGGTTATGGTTATGGTTATGGTTAATGGTAAAAACCAAATCAAACCGACTCATACACACCCCTAGTTGCAAGTTGATGGATCAGGTTCCTATGGTTCCGGTGTTAGCGTCGTGAGCACCCTTACATCACCTTTTTTGTTATTTACACAAATTAATATGAACTAGGTTTAGGGGATCCATTTCATATGCTATAAAACTTAAGTGTTTGTTACGTCATGTGGGGGCTAAACCACAAAAGCAAAGCGTAAATAATTTATCCAAACAACATAAATCATATTTGCAACAATAATAATAATACTTGAACATAGACACAGTTAAGAGGTAGAAGATCCCGTACATTAATTCAAAAGTGTAAGAAGTGTGAGAAATATTATGGAGATGATATGTGTCCTCAATCTAAATTAATTCAAAAGGGTAAACAAGTAATTTTCTTATTGATTTAATTAATTGATAACCTTCCATAACTGCCACCCTTAATTATAGGAATACGAATTAAGAATTAATCTACGAACTTGTGTCATCTCGTTCAGAACTGTATAGTGTTATATATTTTTATATAGTGTTATATAGTGTTACATAGTGTTATATGGTGTTATATAGTGTTTTTTTTGGTGTTATATAGTGTTATATGATGGATGTATAGTGTTATATGGTGTTATATGGTGTTATATGGTGTTATATAGTGTTATTTAGAGTTATATAGTGATATGTAGTGTTATAGTGTTATATTTTTCTGATAGCATGTCTATGATAGATGTATAGTATTATATAGTGTTACATAGTGTTATATGGTGTTACATAGTGTTATACGGTGTTATATAGTGTTATATGATGAATGTATAGTGTTATATATTTCTTGTAGCAGTTACATATTTCTGGATTTTTTAGAATGTCCGAATTTTAGAATAAGTTTAAAATTGAATCGCTAGAATTTAGGAGTGAATCGCTAGAATTTAGGAGAGGTTACCTAATTTGAAACATATACAAAGACACTACTACTCCTACAATTTTCAAATCAGTCCAAATAATTAAAACACAATATATAATTTGGTCCCTATTGATCTCAACCATTAGATCAATGATCTAATAGTTTAAAACACTTCTCACATTTTTGAATTAATGTACACTATACCTACCCACAATTGAGATACAATTATACTCATGAGATGGGGGGAAATTTTTACCCACTCAATCATGATGTGTCATGTCAATTCACCTCTCATACACAACTCTTGCCCAAAAACATAAAAGGTGGTTTCACCCGAACCATTTAAAAAAAAGGCATGATTGGTTGAAAGATAGTGGGCCCCACCATTTGTCACACCCCAACCGATGGCGGAAATATCGGAGTGAAACGAACAAGATTGCTCGAGACTTTATAACACTATGGTGACAATATTTAATTCAAAAGTTGATTTCATTCATAACAAAATTGTCAAGTTACATGAAAGGAAATCAAAGTAAAACATGGAATAGGTAAAATACAACAAAGTTCAACAACATAACAAGAACAAAATCTAGTATTTCGATATGTGTTTCTAAAGTCGTCCCTACTAGATTTCATCATGATCATCATCATCAACCTGCAACATGTTTAAAAGTATAGTTCAACACACAAGGCATTGGCGAGTACACAAGTTTAATATAGCATAAGTATGAAAAAAGGTTTAAACAAATCCACATGGCAAAAATAGTTTAACTAGATAATTGTATCATGGAATGCAATTTAACAAGTCAACCCTCTGATTACCACATAAAATAAACTTAACACGACCACAAGTCTACGGACGGTGCGTTACTCCTATAGCGCTATACATGTTAAGGGGAGGCTCGTACTGTAACGCCCTGCTTATTCGTACTTTCCATAATTAGAAGGTCTTGCTTATATTTCTATTTTGGAAGTCTTGTGTTCTTGTAATCGTTCTTTCGACGTAACCGTTGTAAAATCCGAGACTTGAATCATAAATAAAATTCGTATTTCTTTAAATTCGTGTTATACATACTTCATACATTTAATTTCGTGAAACATTTGATACATATTCGTAATTCTTGGAAACCATGTGTTAATCTTGAAAATATGTGAAACTTACGAATAATACGTCTTTTGAATGCATGTGATACTTAAATACGACATTCATACTCTTAAACATACTTCATTATACTTGTTTTATGTTCATGTTACATGTTTGATCCTTATAATATGCCTTTGTATCATAAAAACACCTAAAACCCCATAAAACATGCAAATATGGAAACATAGGGGGTAAATGGTAAGAAATTCAAACTTGAAACACTCTGGAGGAGAGTCACGGGCCGCGAACCGCCCCCCCAAACACCTTCGCGGGCCGCGAGCCAGGTGAATCCGAGATCAGATCAGTTTGCTCGCTGATTGGTCGATTTTTGGTGGGTTTTTATTGGTTTAAGGTGTGTTTCTTGCATTTAAACCTCACCAACCCAACCCTAATCCATCCCCTATAAAACCCAAGCCTCCTCCAAGCATTTTTCACTTTCTAAACACTCTCCATTCACTCTCAAACTCACAAAATCGCAGCTGAAATCAGGAGTTCTAACAGATTCATCACATCTTAAAAAAGTGAGCATATCTCACTCATTTCTTAATCTTTTCATTTGATTCTTTTTCCCACTTGCTTGGAACAACCTTAGGAACATTTCCACATGTTTTCCATAGAAAACCAAGGTCTGTAATATCACCAAAAAGGCTCCAAAGTGGACTGCAACTTTCTGTTTTCAATCAAACTTTGTTAAATCTTGCTTAAACTTGAGTTATCTCATCTCAAACTAGGTCCTTATGTTTATAACCACTTCTATGGTTAGTTGGGCTTAAAAACAAGGTTGAGACATGTAAAATCAGAGGTGTAAACCTCATAAACTTTCTGTTTTGTTTAGGGTTTTTACCCACAAGTAGTGTTCAAGCTTGAAGCTTGATGTTAGTGTGATTATAGGACAAGCTTGGGCTATCCTACTAAAAATCCACACATTAGTTGATGATTTCTTAGATTAGTTGTAAATATTTCCTTTCTTATTGTATGTTCATGACCCTCCTTGAATGTTCATAACATCAAGTGTAGTGGTGAACACTTAGAGGTACCTAAATGGAAAACTTGCTCTTCCTACCTCCTACATGACTTCCATGATACAAAGAGGTTCCTAAATGGTGGATTTATCATCCTACCTCCTACTTGACCTAAATGATATAATGGACACTACATAATACTTATATATACTATCCAAATAATCAAACCTTTGATGATGAATTTGTATTCATTTGTCAAAATATTAGATTACATCATCCTAGGCATTGATAACTTGTCACGATTCTAATGGGTTTTGTCCCATGAAAACATTTAACTCCTTCGAGTTTCATAGTGTCAAGAACAAGTGCCATATGTGCTAGATGATTATTTTGCGTATGTTACTTTCATATACATTTAAAATCTCCAAATCCTTAATCTCCTGTTATCATCCAATACTCATACGCCTATGTTTCTTCATGTAGAAGGACTCGGTGTTCCATCCTAATCAACCAACAACCCCCGCGGATTTATCAAGTGGAAGCTTGCAAAACCGTGAGTACACTTGACCCGTTTACTTTTAAAACACTTTGGCTTGTAACTTGTTAATATACAAACTTCACTATCACACACTTAAACATGCTTTATATTCTCAATCCTATATACATGCTACTTGTTTACTTAGGTACATGCTAGATTATACATGCTTTATGTCATTAACTTTGCTAAGCCCCAACTTAACATATATAGCGCTATAGGAGTAGCACACCACCCGTCGGGGTCTTGTTAAGTCTTTATTATAAAACGGTCTCATTACGTTTGTGGCGAGGTATGCTAAATACTAGTGGACACTTGGTTTGACATATTGTGATGCATGCTAGTTACCTTGTTTACAAATTGCCATGTGGATTCGAGAAAATGCTTTTATACTTATGCTATATTTATTCAAACCTTGTGTACTCGCCTTTGCTTTTGCATTGAACTTTATTTTAAACATGTTACAGGTTGAGGATGATGATGCTATGAAACGAAGTAGCGATGATGCCTAGATACACATTTAGACGTCTTAGGTTTAAAATGTTGTATCAATTTTGTTTCGTTATGTTATGAACATGTTGTTATTTGAAATTTCTATGTAATGTTGACAATTTGATTTATGAAATGGAAATGGGTTGAATTAAATATTGTCACCAATAGTGTTATGAAGTCTCTTGCAATCTCGAACTCGTCCCACTCTGATGATTCCGCCATTGGTTGGGGTGTGACACCTACGAAGTTAATGACAAGTAAATTACACAAAAGAATCATCCAAGTATACAAATCAAGTATTCACGTATTTAAGCATGTATGAATGGATTGTTTGTGTTTGCATAAAGTATAAGTGTGATTGTGATTTTAATATAAACATATTGCATCCAAAAAGTGTAAAACGTAAAAAGGGCGTTCAAGTGTACTCGCGGTTTTGCAAAGCTTTCCTTTGGAATCCCGTGAAGAGTTTGAGAGTTGGAGGATAGAACATCGAGGTCACCCTACATGGGGTAAACGAAGGTGTGTGAGTAACAGATTTAAAACAAAAGATTAAGATTGGAATTTAAAGTACAAAAAGTATATATGCATAAAAGTATATCTAGTCTAATTACTCGTTTTGACATTAAGTTGTATGTGATTTCATGGGTCCTATTTTGCCCATTAGAATCAACAACGAGAGACTTAGGATCGTAGATAAAGTAGCCTAAGTTCATGACGAATAACCATAACCCGATTATCATCATAAATTCAGCCATGTTTGTGTGTGTGTGTATATATATATAGTTATAATAATAATAATAATCCTAAGCTAAGTCCATCATGAGTTTCATAGATTGTCATGTAAGTTAAGCATGGATGATTAACATCATTGTATGATTCCCACTACACAAATCATCACAAGGATGATTCAGAGGGTCATGAATGAAAAGAAATAACAACTAACTAATATATTATCAAGTAGCCAAGTAAGACCTAACCCGAGTGAACCATCACAACATGGAAAGAGTTAACTAAGTGTTGGAAGCTAGACAGGGTTATGTTACTTTGAAACTAGAAAGCTACTTGAGTGTTCATACACAAGGTTCACAAGTGAGGTAGTGGAACTAGGTTGGAAAGCCAAAGCTACCACGGTTCACACTTTTACAAGACACAAGTTCGACCATATGGAATACAGTGAATCGTGAATGTTTCAACACTTGGAATATAGTGTGTATGAACTTAATATAAAAGAGTTTTGAACTCACAACTTGATGGAAATTGATGTATTGCAAAATACATCCATTTATCATGTAGTGTTTGTGCATATTTCGTATTCATTAGTTTAGATTTTGTTTAGAATTTCGTTACTTTGATGAAATCTCGTTTTACAGGTCGTTGGTGCTGAAAATGTTGCAAAACGAAGAAGAATGAGCTGAGTTTGGGAGTTAGAATAATTTCTGGATGTTTGCAAGGCTGACGCTGATAAAAAACGGAGAGTTCTGTGAAAATCAAGGCCTCGCGTCGCGCCACAATGGTCCAGTTATGGCGTCGCGCCCCGTGACAATTAAAATAATGATTTTTTGGCAATTATAGCCGTCGCGCTACGCGACCACAGGAGGCCTTACTCGTCGCGCGACGCGACGGGGTATGTTGACGGCAATTATTCATTTGTTGACCAGGGTTTACTATAAATTAATCATAAATCATCACAAAACCCTAGTGACGAATTAAGAAGAGTTTGGACGAATTTCAGAGTTCTTTCATAGCGTTTTCGAGCACGGGAAGCTACCGGTTGAAGATACGAAGTGCGGTAATCATTCGGGTGTCTTTACTTTCATATTTCTTTACCGTCATGTTTTGTGTTTTCGTTAATACTTGGATTTCGATGTTTTTCATGACTATTCTTGGCTAAATCTTTGTAACTACCTAGACATGGATGATTGATTGCTATTGTTTTGATTATATTTTGGATTTATGGAAGCTATGGATTATTTATGAACTGTAAACGATTTGTTCTATCGGTTAGATGTATATGCGTGCTTGATATTGTTTGAATATTAATTATTGCTTCGTATGATTCTTGGTGACGGTCTTTATCACATAATAGAGTCGTGCTAGGTTTTAGATTTTGGTGAGTGTCTATATCACATAATAAATCTTTAATCTTTAGGGTGGAATTACGTAATAAACCTTAGAAGTAATATTCGGTAATCTTATAAAATCAAGTGTTCTACTAATCATCAATAGCTGCAAGGTGCGAGATTATTGCTAGGTCTAAGTGATTAAACCGTAAGGTGGGTCCTTCTTAGGAAGTAAACCTTTTGGCTGCTGTCTAGCAAGTCTAACTGAGAACACAAGTCTATCCTAGGTTTAGATCTCGATAGGGAGTGAGCCTTGTAGGATACTTTTATAAATCCATTAGATGTCTTGCAAAGGAGTCTAATAACCGGTAATTTAACAACCTTTAGGGGATCATAGCGCGCTCTTGAGAAGACTTAGGGGTCCTTAGATTTCCCGAGAGGTGAGAATATTAAGATCCCGGTTCCATAGTAGACAACTTTCAAATATAATCTTAACTAAAAGCAATCAGGATTCCTGTCTAGGTAGTATTTCCGTCATCTGAAAGAAGTTCACAGTAATTCGTTAATTATCTTAGTTAATTAATTTAGTTTTAATTATTTTCTTAGGATTTTTTAGAAACCCCCCTAAACATAAAAATAGTTAAGTCCGCGTCAGAGTCAGTCTAGATTAAGTAATTAGCGTAATTAATTAGAGTCTCATGGGTTCGATATCCAGACTTACTTAACTTACTAGAGTCAACCGGTTCATTTGCCGGTTAGTAGTTTAGTCGAGTTTAGAGAGTCTAGAGTATACTTTGAGTCTAGATTTAGGTTAATTTTAGTTGTTTTTATTAAACTACTTTTAGCACATCAAGTTTTTGGCGCCGTTGCCGAGGACTCTTGGCAATTGCGTTGATTACTTTGTTTGGACTTCATTTGATATCACTACGTGCTATTTGTGTGTTTTTGAGTCGTAGGAGTCTAAATAGTCCTAGTGTCTTTTGTTTTTATTTTAGAGTCTTTGTTAGAGTTTTCTTACTTGTTTATTGTCGGTTTTGCAGTGAATGCCCCATACACGTTCTCAGGGACCACCGAAGCCTCCGATTGACTTGTCTGCCTTTTCGTCTTCTAGTTTAAAGGTTAGTAAAACTTCCACTTCATCTTCTGCCCCTTCTGACTCTACATCCCAATCTATACCACCAGCCTTTGACTTCACCCCGAAGTCACCCTACAATTCCCCACCACCTTCCCGTTCCCGTACTCCTAGTCCTACACCCGTAGTTCAAATGGCCAATAGAACCGTTTACCAACAAGCCAACACCGGCTTCACCGGTGCTAATTCTCCCATCACCTTTCCCAACATTGCTAATGATAGGTCCTGACAGATTCCATCCTACATCATGACGGCCATCACCAATTCGTGCCAATTCCATGGCCGTGATGATGAGGATGCTCCCGCCTACATTAACCGCATCACCCGCCTTTGTTGCACCTTCTCTATTGAAGGTGTTAATCTAGATGCCAGGTACCTACAGGTTTTCCCATTTTCTCTCGCTGGCAGCGCAACCGTCTGGTTTGATTCGCAGCCAGCGGGAACTTTCACTACTTGGGCAGGTTTACGAGATGATTTCTTAGCTAAATATTTTCCACACGCCAAAGCATCTCGTCTACGCGATCAGATCCATTCGTTCCGGATGGAGCCTGATGAGCCGTATCACCTGGCCTGGGAGCGTTTTCAAACTCTGCTTTCTCGTTGTTCTCAGCATGGTTTGTCGGATTGGGCATTTGTTGAAAAGTTCTACAATGGTCTCACCCCCGATATCAAAGCCCGATTCGATACTTCTGCTGGAGGGCAACTTATGGGTAAAAAGACAGTTAATGAGTGTAATGATTTGTTTGAGAGTTTTGCCCATTCTGATATGGATTATAGCACTACCAGCAGGACTTCCATTCCTGTGACTACCTCATCGGCCACTCGAGGGGTAAACCAAGTTGGCTTGGATTTATCGGTAGCTGCTGTTCTAGAGGGTCTTAAACAATAGTTGAATGAGATTAAGAAAAAGGTTGATAGGTGTGAGGTTTTAGGGGAGGCCACGACACGATAGATTGTCCTACACTTACACTAGAGCAGGTAGAGTTTATAGCCGGTCAGTCTAGGGGTCCGTTTAATAATAATTCTAATTATAACTCCAACTAGCGTAGTGGTAATAATAGTGGTTTTCGGTCTTCTGGTAATCCTCCTGGTTTTCCATCTGGTCAGTATCAAAATAGGTGGCCCGGTCTATACACTAGTGGAGGTTCAAATCAAGGGGGTGAATTTACTAGTGGGGGTTCAGGTCAAGGAGGTCAGTTTAGTGGTTCAGGTTCAGGGGGTCAATTTTCTAGTGGGGGGTTAAATCAAGAGGGTCAGGCTAGTGGAAAGGGTTCAGATAGCAGTTTAAGTAGGATTGAAGAGATGTTTGCTCAATTGATGGTGAGAGATCAAGCTACACAAAAAACTTTAACTGAATTTGGTAATTTTGCTAAAAACCAAGAGCAAGTTAATAAAAATCAAGAGCTTCAACTTAAAAATCAACAATCCGTACTTTTAGAGCTTCAAAGAACGGTAGGTGGTTTAGCTAAACAATTACAAGAGAACCCAGTTGGTTAATTTTCAGGAAATACCTACCCGTACCCCGCTAACCATTCAGCGAAGGCCATTACTACCCGTAGTGGCAAAAGTCTAGGGGAGGTAGTGAGAGAGAGTGTTGAGATAGAGGATGAGGAAGAGGAAGAGGTAGACGAAGAGATAGAGATGGAAGCTCCCGGTAAGGTGCAACATAGGCTAGACCCAGCAAGTACCGCACACACCGAGGAGCTCCAAGTAGAAAAGAGTGTTGAAAAACATCCCATAGGGGTTAGGCCTTCACCGTTAGTTGATCATTCACGCGTACCCTACCCCGCCCGCCTTAAGCATAAAAAATATGCTAAAGAATATGGGCAATTCTTAGAAATGTTTAAACAATTAAAAATCAATCTTCCTTTCATCGAAGCCTTACAGTCCATGCCTAAATATGCTAAATTCCTTAAGGACCTTCTCAAACGTAAGGATAGGTTAGGTGAGCTTTCAAACATCCCATTGACTGAAGGTTGTTCCGTGGTAGTCTTAAATAAGTTACCGGAGAAATTAACCGACCCGGGTACATTCACCATTCCTTGCTTCTTCGGGGGTGCCATTACCCCCGCTCATGCCTTAGCGGACTTAGGTGCTAGCATCAATTTGATCTCGTTTTCTCTTTATGAGAAGCTAGGGTTAGGAGAGCTTACTCCCACGCGTATGTCATTGTCCTTAGCCGACCGATCGGTTAAGTATCCTCGTGGAGTCATAGAGAACTTGCTTGTGAAGGTAGATAAATTTGTGTTTCCCGTAGATTTCGTGGTCTTAGACATGGAGGCCGATGAGAGAGTCCCGATCATTCTTGACCGTCCTTTCCTTCGAACCGCAATGGCCGCCATCGACGTATTTGACGGTAAGATTTCACTTAGAGCGGCCGATGAGATAGTTACCTTTGAGATAGATAAAGCCATGCAACATCCTAGTGGTAGCGATGATTCTAGCGGTCCATGTCACTCCGTCTACTTTCTAGATTCGTTCATCTCGTGCGTTGATAGGTGCCTAGGTTTTATTAGCGGGGCTGATCTAGTTAGTGAGGAGTGGTTGAGGATGAGGTTTTTGATGAGGGTGAGGAGGTAGATTCGTCTTGGGTTCCCGAAACCCTAGAGCTATGTGAGGTTAGGGATGAGAGTGAGAGCAAACCCGTAGATACTCCACCTTTAGAGCTTAAGGTTCTCCCATCCCACCTAGTGTACGTCTTCTTAGGAGAAAATTCTAGCATGCCCTATCATTATCTCATCTAGATTGACGGAGGAGGAGAAGGGAAAGTTAGTTGAGGTGCTTAAGGAGCACAAAGATGCGATTGCTTGGAAATTGTCCAATATCAAGGGGATTAGCCCCACCTTTTGTACCCACCGTATTCTTATGGAGGATGAATTTAAACCGGTGGTGCAACCTCAAAGGCATTTAAACCCTAACATGAAAGAGGTTGTTAGAAAAGAAGTGTTGAAGCTTATGGAAGCTGGTTTGATTTACCCCATATCCGACTCTTCATGGGTGAGCCCTACTCAAGTTGTCCCCAAGAAGGGGGGGATGACCGTTGTCGTTAATGAGAAAAATGAGCTCATCCCTTCTCGTACGGTTACCGGTTGGCGTGTGTGTTTGACTACCGAAAGCTCAATGACGCCACCCGGAAAGACCACTTCCCACTTCCTTTTATCGATCAAATGCTTGAGCGTCTTGCGGGGCAACAATTCTATTGTTTCCTTTATGTTTTTTCCGGCTATTTCCAAATCCCTATCACGCCGGAAGATCAAGAAAAGACGACGTTTACATGTCTATACGACACATATGCGTACCGACGCATGCCTTTTGGGCTATGTAACGCTCCGGCTACATTCCAACGGTGCATGATAGCGATCTTTCAAGACATGGTTGAGAGTTCTATGGAGGTATTTGTGGATGACTTCTCGGTTTACGGCGATTCGTTTGACCATTGTTTAGGGAATTTAGCAAAGATGATGAAGAGATGCGTTGAGACGAAGTTGATGCTTAATTGGGAAAAGTGTCACTTCATGGTTACGGATGGGGTAGTCTTAGGGCATAAGATTTCTAGAGCCGGGATAGAGGTAGATTGAGCCAAGATAGATACTATTCGTAGGCTTCCTCCACCGACTAGTGTCAAAACCATCCGTAGTTTCTTAGGTCATGCGGGCTTTTATAGGCGCTTTATTAAAGATTTTTCCAAAATTACTTTCCCCATGACTCGACTTCTTGAGAAGGACGTCCCATTCATCTTTGATGAGGAGTGTCTTAAAGCGTTTGACTTCCTTAAAGAGAAACTCGTAAGTGCACCCATTCTTGTATCCCCCGATTGGAGCTTACCGTTTGAGTTCATGTGCGATGCGAGCGACTACGCGGTCAGGGCGGTCTTGGGTCAAAGACGGGAGAACCACTTTCACCCGATCTACTACGCGAGTAAAACCCTCAATGATGCTCAAGAGATTTATACTGCTACCGAAAAGGAACTCTTATCCTTGGTCTTTGCTTTTGATAAGTTTCGATCATACCTTGTGCTTTCCAAGACCATAGTTTTCACCGACCATGCGGCTTTGCGCTATCTTTTCCAAAAGAAAGATGCTAAGCCCCATCTCATCCGTTGGATTCTACTCCTTTCCGAGTTTGACATAGAAATTTGGGATAAGAAAGGAGCGGAAAACGTAGCGGCGGATCACCTTTCGCGTTTAGAGGATCCGAATAGGGAAGAGATTTGTGAGGAAGCGATAGGAGATCGATTCCCTCATGAGTCTATAGATTTTGTTACAGCGGAGAATGAGGGATTACCGTGGTTTAGTGATCTAGCGAATTATCTTGCGAATGGAGATGTGATGCAAGATATGAATGCCCAACAAAAGAGTAAGTTGATTAGGGATGCTAGAAAGTACATATGGGATGATCCTTACCTTTTTAGGATAGGAGGTGACCGTGTACTTAGGAGGTGTGTTAGTAAGGAAGAGGGTTTAGATATACTTAGGCATGTGCATGAGGGGTTAACGGGAGATCATCATGGTGCACATACTACTGCACAAAAGGTCTACGATTGCGCCTTATTTTGGCCTACGGTATTCGAGGATGCTCAAGAATTTGTTAGGACTTGCGATGCTTGCCAATGTACCGGAAACATCTCATCCAAGAATGAAATGCCCCAAAATCCCATTCAAGTACTCGAAATCTTTGACGTATGGGGCATTTACTTCATGGGACCTTTCCCTCCTTCGAGTGGGAATAGGTACATCCTTGTGGCGATCGACTACGTTTCAAAGTGGGTGGAAGCTCAAGCTTTGCCTACTAACGACGCCCGAGTGGTGGTGAGATTCTTGAAGAAGTTGTTCACGCAATTCGATACTCCTAAAGCCCTTATTAGTGACCGAGGAGCACACTTTTGTAATTCCGTGATGGAGAAAGCATTGGAGAGATATGGAGTTACTCACCGTTTGTCTACCGCATACCATCCACAAACAAACGGTTAAGTAGAGAATGCGAATAGGGGAGTGAAGAAAATTCTTGAGAAAACGGTAGGGAAAAGTCGTAAGGATTGGTCGGACAAGCTTGATGATGCTTTGTGGGCGTTCCGTACTGCCTACAAAACACCTCTAGGGACCACACCGTTTATGATCATATATGGCAAAGATTGCCATCTTCCGGTAGAGTTAGAGCACCTAGCGTTTTGGGCTCTTAAGACCGTCAATTTAGATCTTACTCCCGTCCATGAGTTAGAAGCCCTTAGAGATGTGGCGTATGAGCGTTCTTGGAGTATTAAAGAGAAAATGAAGGCGTTGCATGATCGAAAGCTTAAAGGGTTGAAGGAGTTTAAAATTGGTGATAAAGTGCTTCTCTACAATTCGAGGTTTAAGCTGTTTCCCGGGAAATTGAAGTCAAAGTGGACGGGACCGTATGTTGTGAAAGAAGTGTTTCCGCATGGTGCGATCGAGCTATATGATAAAGCTAGTGGAAGCTATTGGAAAGTGAATGGCCACCATTTAAAGCATTATTTAGGAGGGCCGATTGACAACACCGAGAAGGAGGAAACTCCTCTCGAAGATCTTTCGAACATCACCGTTTAGAGTCTTAGGAGCAATCTCAAGTGTAGAGTTTGTATAAGTTGTTTCATGTCATTTTTGAGTTTTTTCGTAGCTAACGGTAGTTTGTCCTAGTGTGTCGTGTCTTTGTTTTGTGTGTTTGAGTATTTTACAGGAATCACAACCATCGAGGAGCTAAATTTGCAACGAAAACGACATTCCAGGTAAGTCCCAGTGTTAGAAAAAAATTTGGGATGCTTTTGGGAAGGTTGGGTAACACTTAGAAAAAAATTCTAAGGCATGAAACAAGAATTTTTACGCATATTTCTATTAAAAACGGCCCCTCGCGCTACGCCACAGCCACATGATCATCTTTGTCACGCTGCGCCACACCTTAGTCCAAAAGGCCCCTTGAACCCCCTTCTCGCGTTGCGCCAGAGTGAAAGGTATGCACTGTCGCGTTACGCGACCCCTCAATTGAACCTTTAAATTGAACCCATCTGTGGCGTCACCCCACAGCGTCCCTTCCTCATTGCCGCGCGACATGACTGCCAACCTGATCGAATAAGAGCCCTTTTCATGTCTGTCTTCCCCAAAAGCCCTCAAAATCCTATTCCTCCAACATCACCGCCGAACACAGCCAACATCCACCCTATTCCTTCAACATCACCACCAAATCACTGCCATTTATCACCATTTGACCACCATTCTGATTGGTTTTCGTCACCCAACAAAACCCACTGAAGAGAAACAACTATTAACCGCTGAATCATTCCACTTGGGGACCTACAATTCACGAATTAATTTTGTTTTTCTTGCAAAATCGACACCTCAGGTATGTGTTCTTGCTATATTCTTATATACTTAATGTTTTGAGTCAATTTTGAGTCTTTTTAGAGTTTTAGTTGAGTAGATTTAGGTCTTGGGTATCGGGTCAGTTGCGGGTCAGTCAAGTTAGTTCGAGTCGTGTCGTGTCGTGTCGAGTCCGGTTGTGTCAGTGTCATTGTTGGGTTGCAGGTGGTTGTGATTTGGTTTATTAATCGAGATTTGTTAATGAGAATGATATGTTATTACTTGGGAAATAAAGTTCAAACCTGGCGGTTGGAAGTCAAGTGTAGGCTGTTTTTAGTCTAATATATGGGTGCGGACAGTTTTGTTTGGGGCTTGTTTTGGAATTTGTTGAATTCACATTGTGTTTATCATATGATGAGTTCGGATTTTGAGTTATGTTTAGGTGATGTTAATGTCGTTATTGGGTGCGGGTGGTGTCGGTTAGGGACATTGTATGTGCTTTGCTGAATTGGTTGATATGCTAGCATAATTGTCGCCTAAAGTCCAAACCTTGCACTTTGAATCGGATGTTTTTTTGCAAAATATAAAAACCTCCTTTAACTAGGCGGAATTTTTAAAACGCTAAAATTGTTTTGTTTTGATACACGGCTGAATTTAATTAAGGTTGGACGTCAATGTCGGTTTGATAGGTGATGTGCGTGTAGCGTTATATAATTTTTATGTATATTTTTAGCCCTTTTAACACTTTAGTCAAGTTTTAAATTTATAAAACACGATATTTTACTAACACTAAATGTCGCAACCCCCGATCCCTGATCCCCGGGAACGGGCGGACGCGAGCCAGTTTCAGTGGTATCTCGTATTAATCAATTTGGCAGCGGAATTTTTCATCAGGACCGTAGTTAGGAAATGTTTATCAGAGTCAAACCACCTTCTATATATAATTAAACATATTGGGATGAAACCCAAGTTTTTATTACAAGCTGATTTACAGGGACAAATCCCATTTTATTTGAATTAAAACGCCTTCTTTATTTTAGGTAACTTTATTGCCACTTTTCCAAGCCTTCAGTGCTGTCCAGCTGGCTTCTAATTGGCTTTCACATTTTGTTACCTGAAACGCGTTTTAAAAAAAATATTTGTCAGTGGGAAATACTGGTGAGTGAATCCCAGTTTAATCAAGTTTAAATAAAAAGTCCCAGTGTACAGTATTGAGGGCGATCCCGCAATTATATTTGTTTCCAAGACATATTAATTAACATCCATGGTACTGTCGAACCCGACTTGTGGACATGTTACTCCTTGATTAGGTGGTAACAAATTTTGTATACAAAACCCCAACATACTCATCATAATTGTATTCTTACAAATACTCAATAACTGTTATTCGCATGGAAAAGTATATAAGGTTTTGTAAAAACATTCAACAAAAGATTTACAAAAAGTGGATCAACTCACATTGTTGTCTTAGATTTTCCGTAAGGGTTTCCCGGTGATGATCTATAATTTACACAAATGTACACGCGTTAGTATTAATAACCCATTTTAACATTAGTAATACCCTCCCCGAGACGACATTCCAATGACTACGTCGGGCAAAACCACGACAGCCATTACGGAACCCTAGATCAATCGGGCAGCGTATCTAATACGTATCCAGGGGTTATAATACTTACAACGGAGCAGAACTTCGCTAATTAGGAGGGTATAATACCCGCGTATAAAGCCTACTATTCAGAAATTGAGATTGAGAAATGAAAATGGGACGAACAGACTGAAGATCCGATGCATTCTATTTATAGTTGCTGAGTTTGGTTTTGTCGCGGCCCGCGTAACACAAGAGAAGGGCTTACGCGGTCCGCGTTGACTCCAGGTCAACGTATAGCCCATCCGGATCAACAACTAGGCTTGACATGTGTTGGGCCACGTGGCCGGACCGGGCTTTGCCACTATCTTAAGTTCACGCGGCCCGCGTGAAGGTTGGGGTGGGTCTTACGCGACCCGCCTCAACTTAAATTTCAGATTTTTAATTATTTTAATACTACTTAATATATTTGAGGTCCGTTTTCGCGTATGGGGTGTATTTTAGGACGTATTGAGATATTTTAAAATATATTAGGGTGTCGATTTATTGAGGATTGTTACATCCTCCCCACCTTGTATTAGAGCTCGTCCTCGAGATCTACTGGAACAAGTGTGGATATTTCTTTTGCATTTCAGATTCCAGCTCCCATGTGTACTCAGGTCCTATGTTGGAGTCCCACTTCACTTTGACCAGAACTAATCTCTTATGCTTGAGATTCTTGACTTTCCTGTCTTCAATCTGTAGAGGCCTTTCTACAAACTTGAGTTGTTCATTTACCTCTATATCCTTAAGAGGTACCATCAGTGATTCATTGGCTAAGCATTTCTTGAGGTTAGATACATGAAACACATCATGTATCCCTGTCATTTCCTCTGGCAGTTGTAGCTGATAGGCTACAGTTCCTATTCTTCTAATAATCTCAAAAGGTCCAATATACCTGGGACTTAGCTTTCCTCTTTTGATGAATCTTACTACTCCTTTCCAAGGAGAGACCTTTAACAATACTTTATCTCCTACTTGAAATTCCAATGGTTTGCGTCGGTTATCGGCATAGCTATTCTGTCGATCACGTGCTGCTTTTAGTCGTTCCTTGACTTGAATAATCTTGTCGGTTGTTTCTTGCACTATCTCAGGTCCAGATAGTTACTTTTCCCCAATTTCTGCCCAATAGACTGGGGTTCGGCACTTTCGTCCATAAAGTGCTTCGAATGGTGCAGCATTAATACTTGTGTGATAACTATTATTATAAGAAAATTCTATTAAAGGTAAGTGATCGTCCCAATTACCTCCGAAATCAATTACACAAGCTCTAAGCATGTCCTCCATTGTCTGAATTGTTCTTTCACTTTGTCCATCTGTTTGAGGATGATAAGCTTTGCTTAAATTTAACTTGGTTCCCATGGCTTTTTGGAAACTTGACAAAAAATGAGAGGTAAATCGGCTATCCCTATCAGAAACAATTGATAAAGGAATTCAATGTAATGAAACAATTTCATTTACATATAGTTTAGCTAACTGTTCCATATGGAAGGTTTCTTTCATTGGTAGGAAATGAGCTGACTTGGTTAGCCTATCTACAATCACCCAGATTGTATCATTTCCTTTCTTTGTTTTGGGTAATTTAGTAACAAAATCCATTGTTATTAATTCCCATTTCCACACTGGCCTTTCTAGTTGTTGTAACAAACCTGAGGGTTTCTGGTGTTCAGCTTTAACTTGTGAACAAGTTGAACATTTAGAAACATAGGCTGCTATGTCCTTTTTCATCCCTATCCACCAGAAATTCTTCCTTAAATCCTGATACATTTTGTCACTTCCAGGATGCATCGTATACTTAGACTTATGGGCTTCTTCTAATATACGAGAACGTAAGTTTCCTAGTTTAGGTATCCATATTCTCTTTTCATGGAATCTCCAAATTCCATCTGTTCCTTGTTCTAATTCCTTACTCATTCCTTTTAATTTTTCAGTATCTTCCTTGTTTACTGATTCTTGTGCTTGTCTAATTTGATCATTTAAATCTACTTTTAGATTTAATTTAAGAGAACGTATCCTTTTTGGCTTGTCGTGATACTTTCGGCTTAAGGCATCTGCCACTACATTTGCTTTTCCTTCATGATACTGGATATTACAATCATAATCACTAAGTAATTCCATCCAGCGTCTTTGCCTCATATTCAACTCCTTTTATCCGAAAACATACCTTAAACTTTTATGATCAGTGAATATGGTAAACTTACTACCATAAAGATAGTGTCTCCAAATTTTTAAAGCAAAAATTATTACTCCTAATTCTAAATCATGGGTTGAATAATTATCTTCATGATTCTTAAGTTGTCTAGATGCATAGGCTATAACCTTTTGGCGTTACATTAATACACATCCATAACCTAATTTAGAAGCGTCACAATAGACTACCAAATCTTCAGTTCCTTCTGGTAACGCTAGTATGGGTGTATTAGTTAATCTTTGCTTAAGAATTCTAAAAGCTTCTTCTTGTTTTGGTCCCCATTCAAACTTAATGGATTTACATGTTAACTTAGTTAAAAGAATGGCTATTCTAGAAAAATTCCGAATAAATCTTCTATAATAACCGGCCAATCCTAAGAAACTTCTAACCTCGGTTGGTGATTCAGGGGTTTTCCATTTAGTAATTGCCACGATCTTTGTGGGATCCACATGAATTCCTTCATGATTTACTAAATGTCCAAGAAATTGTACCTGTTCTAACCAAAACTCGCACTTTGAAAATTTAGCGTAAAGCTTTTCCTTTTTTTAATGAACTTAAAAGTGCGTGCAAATGCTTTGCATGATCCTCTTTACTCTTAGAGTAAATTAGAATATCATCTATGAAGACGATTATGAATTTATCCAAATATGGCTTACATATTCGGTTCATCATGTCCATAAATGCAGTTGGGGCATTGGTTAAACCAAATGACATGACAGTAAATTCATAATGACCATACCTTGTTCTGAATGCGGTCTTAGGAATGCCCTCAACCTGTACTTTTAATTGATGATATCCTGACCTTAAATCGATTTTAGAGAAAAATCGAGCTCCTTGCAGTTGATCGAACAGATTATCGATTCTCGGTAATGGGTACCGATTCTTAATCGTGACTTTGTTCAATTCACGATAATCAATGCACATACGCATTGATCCGTTTTTCTTTTTAACGAACAGTATTGGCGCTCCCCATGGCGACGAACTTTATTGTAAAAATCCTTTTTCCAGCAATTCATCTAATTGTTTCTTTAGTTCCTGCATTTCGGCGGGTGCCAAACGGTAAGGTGCTTTGGCAATTGGTGCTGTTCCTGGTAGCAGGTGAATTCTGAATTCAACTTCTCTATCTGGCGGTAATCCTGGTAATTCTTCTGGAAAGACATCTGAAAACTGAGACACTACTGGAATGTCTTTTAGTTCTTTTCCTTTAGTGTTAGTGATTATGGAAATCAAATACACTATAGAACCTTTTCTTATATAACTTGCAGTTTTCATCACAGAGATGAATTTTGTGGACCTAGAGGGCTTATCTCCTTTAATTGTGATCGTTTTACCTTTTGGTGAATTTACTTGGATTGACTTTTGATCACATAAAATACTGGCTTTATTGACTTTTAACCAATCCATTCCTAATACGACATCAAACCCTGCCAGATTCATGGGATAAAGGTTTGCCATAAACTTTTGATTTAAAATTTCTATTCTTGCTCCCTGCAAGATTTCAGAAATCCTAACAGTTTCTCCATTAGCTGTCTCTACTAGACATTCTTGTGGTAGTTTAGTTAATGACTGATTTAGAAGTTTGCAAAACGAAGTATTAATAAAACTTTGGTTTGCACCAGAGTCAAATAATACCTTAGCAAAAACATCATTAACTAAGAACGTACCGGCTATCACATCCGGGATCATCTTGGCTTCATCTGCAGTTAGAACAAATGCTCTAGCATTTTTAGTGTTCCTGTTGTTCACAGCTGGAGCCAATTTTGGACAGTTTGGCTTAATGTGACCTTTTTCTCCACAATTGTAGCACAGTCCATTACTGGATTTTCTCCTACAATCTTCTTCCTTGTGTCCTGGCATCTTGCAGAAATTGCAAAGAGTGGAGCATTTTCCTGAATGCTTTTTCTTGCAGACCTTGCAGAATGGTGCAGAGGTAGAACCCATATTCCTACGATTGTAATTCCCAGAACGGAGTTCTTGAGTAAGCCTTTGGGTTAGGTTTCTCCTCTGTTCTTCTTCTCTAGTACGGATTAATTCATCTGTGAAGGTATTTATTAATTCTACGGCTTCTTCTATAGTTTGAGGTCTAGCTGCCTTTACTACGTGTCTAATTTCTCCTATTAATCCCCAGTTGTAACAGGAGATTAATACCGGTTCTGGTGATGCAAGGGTTGGTACTATTCTAGCATATTTGAAGAATAACTTTGTGTACCCCTTACTATCCACTCCATTCATCCTAAGGTTTAGGAATTTGTTTGGTATTTGCTCTTTTTCATTAGGAGGGCATAATTTCCTTTCTACCATATTCCTAAATTCTTCCCATTCCATATTGTATACCCTATCACTTCTTCTAGACTGGAGGATAGTGTTCCACCACTCTAAGGCTGAATTCTTAAATAGATTGGAAGCAAACATTATCTTGTCCTCTTCCACACATTTACTTATTTTTAGAACAGCCTCAGTCTTTTCTATCCAGCGTAGAGCTGCAATAGGTTCTTCATTGCCCGAGAATTCTATCGGTTTACAGGACTAGAATTCTTTGTAAGAACAATCGTATGGCATGGTTCTTCTTCTTTTGGGAATGGGCACTTGAAGTACAGGTCCATTGTTCACGTTGTGTTCTGGTTCAATTGGTCGCTTACTGCTATGCTTACTTTTATTATTTGCTTCCTGAACCGTTTGAAGAATAAATGGCATTGCATCTATAATTCCTTGTGCTACTATGTGTTGAATAGCACTATTATCCACTTGGTTTCCATTGTTATTGACGCTTGGATTCTCATTAACCAAGTTAATGTTACTTTGGTTATCATTATTCAAATTTCCTTGATTTCCTTCGTCGGCCATCGTTCCACCATCATCACATTTAAGGATATGGATTCATCCAGAAATCCATATTGCGCTCGTCGTATTTCCATACGAGTCGCTCTCCCACCTGTCGCATTCTCTCACTGCTCTCTAAAATTTCCTCACCAAATGTCCTAAGTTCTTGTACGTTTTCTGCACTCATTGGGGGTGCAGGTTCTAGGACTGGGTTCAGAATCTGGGGTGCGGGTTCATGGTATGGGGGTGTAGGTGCCTGGAATTGGTAAGGATCTTCTAAGATCTCCCTAATGTATTCATCGTCGAAATAGGGATCTAACGGATCCAAACCTAGGTAGTCTCCTACGTTTGGCATGGGCATGTCTTCATGTATCGGGTAATGTTGCACATAGTCCCTATTGTCGTCCCACCAGGGGTCGTAATTTGGGTCTAGAGTGTTTGGTGCAGGTACCCTAGGTATTTCTTCCGGATTGAAGTCATGCATCTCCACTTGGTTTTCAGGGTTTTCTATCTCCATGGGTTGGTCAGGGATTGGCAGTTGTGGTTGAGGTGCTATTATCTGCTCCAGATTAGGGTCAGCTGCAGTGGTTGCTAATATGTGGATGTTGGCTATACCCCTATTGATCATATCCTGGGCATAGGCATCTGTCTCTCTCTTGGCTGCTGCTAGTGCTCTCTACTCTTGTAACTTTTTCATACGTTTCCTACGCTCGTGTGCCCCTCTACTGAACCATCCCCTATTTTTCTGAGGAAATGGCTCTTCTGACTGAGCCTTCAACACAAAGATTCCTTCTTCCGTATCAGCAGAGTACCCTGAGAGGGCATGCTGAGAAGAGGAGGTTCCTTCGCTTCTAGGCGAACCATACAATTGACGGTACGCGTCAGATGGTCCTTGGTCGCTCATACTGTAAACTAACAAATAGTCAAATAACACATAACAATTTAATACAGTTATGCACATATTTTCGTAATTTATTTCCTAACACTTTGAATTTTGATGTCAGCCGAACACCTCTGTGGCTGAATCAGTGGCATAGCTCTGATACCACCTTCTGTCGCAACCCTCGATCCCTTATCCCCGGGAACGGGCGGACGCGAGCCAGTTTCAGTGGTATCTCGTATTAATCAATTTGGCAGCGGAATTTTTCATCAGGACCATAGTTAGGAAATGTTTATCAGAGTAAAACCACCTTCTATATATAATTAAACATATTGGGATGAAACCCAAGTTTTTATTACAAGCTGATTTACAGGGATAAATCCCATTTTATTTGAATTAAAACGCCTTCTTTATTTTAGGTAACTTTATTGCCACTTTTCTAAGCCTTCAGTGCTGTCCTGCTGGCTTCTAATTGGCTTTCACATTTTGTTACCTGAAACGCGTTTAAAAAAAACATTTGTCAGTGGGAAATACTGGTGAGTGAATCCCAGTTTAATCAAGTTTAAATAAAAAGTCCCAGTGTACAGTATTGAGGGCGATCCCGCAGTTATATTTGTTTCCAAGACATATCAATTAACATCCATGGTACTGTCGACCCCGACTTGTAGACATGTTACTCCTTGACCAGGTGGTAACAAATTCTGTATACAAAACCCCAACATACTCATCATAATTGTATTCTTACAAATACTCAATAACTGTTATTCGTATGGAAAAGTATATAAGGTTTTGTAAAAACATTCAACAAAAGATTTACAAAGAGTGGATCAACTCACATTGTTGTCTTAGATTTTTCGTAAGGGTTTCCCGGTGATAATCTATAATTTACACAAATGTACACACGTTAGTATTAATAACCCATTTTAACATTAGTAACACCCTCCCCGAGATGGCATTCCAATGACTACGTCGGGCAGAACCACGACAGCCATTACGGAACCCTAGATCAATCGGGCAGCGTATCTAATACGTATCCAAGGGTTATAATACTTACAACGGAGCAGAAATTCGCTAATTAGGGGGGTATAATACCCGCGTATAAAGCCTACTATTCATAAATTGAGACCGAGAAATGAAAATGGGACGAACAGACTGAAGATCCGATGCATTCTATTTATAGTTGCTGAGTTTGGTTTTCTCGCGGCCCGCGTAACACAAGAGAAGGGCTTACGCGGCCCGCGTTAACTCCGCGTAACACAAGAGAAGGGCTTACGCGACCCGCGTAACACAAGAGAAGAGCTTTTAGTACCGGTTTATCCTCAACGTCTAATCAAATCAAAAATTTAGAAAAAAGGTTTTAAAAATGAAAATAAAAACTAAAAATGCTGAAAAATAAAATAAAATAAAAACAGATAGACAAGATGAATCACTTGGATCCGAGTCGCCTTTAGTGTAACCTTTGATTATTTCCGCACTTTTGCACTTTTTAAGAGATTATCTTAGTTATAGTAGTAGGCCCCTCTTTTGAAGGTGATGTTACCCGCAACCCAGTAGTTTGAGTCAACAAGGATACAATCCTAAAGGGTTGGATTATTGAAAGATAATTAATTAAGTTATTAATGCGTAATGTGGTAGGCCTCTCTTTTTAAGGTGACGTTACCCTCGGCTAAGTGGTTTGAGTCATCAGGGATACAATCCCAAGTAGACGGGTTAATGTATTAATAGTAGTTTACATATGAGGGGATCAAGCCATTCACACCCCCGCCATCCAATACCAGTGGGTATTGAAGAAGGTCCTAGTAAGCTTGACCCAGGTCCTTGTAGGATCTATACACTGAACAAGGCAAGAACCTTACCAAACCATTCCCTTAACCCCCGACCAGGTAGCCAACATATCTCTATATAGACCATAGAGATATGAATGGTGTAAATCTTTTATTTTATATACACAGTAAAATAATGCCAAGACACCACGGACAAATGATAAGGAAGTTTTATCTTCAACATAATAAACTAGTTATTAAAGTCATTAATACAAAACCAAGTAAAAAGTGCGAAAAAATTAAAAATAAAAAGTATTACACTAAATGGTTGTCTTCACCAAGTGATGTAAGAGACTTAGGAAAACATGGCCTTTGATTGTCAAGAACTCTTACTATCAATCTTGGATCCTGAGACTACTACACACACTCTATGATGGATGATGGATGATGGTGGTGGATGTGGGTTGTGATGGTGGTGGAGTGTGGGTGAAGTGTGAGAGAGGTGGTTTGCCAAGGGATGCTTTTGAAGTGAACCAAGCAACTCTATTTATAGCCTGCACAGAAGCCCGGACACGGCCCCGTGTCCATCCACTTTCTCTTTCTTCATTAATTGCAGTTTGTCTGCATTAGTTGACCACGCCCCCGTGTCCGCTGGGCACGGCCCCGTGTGCAGAAGCGTATCTATACTATCAAGAGTTGCTTGGATTCTGCGAATCTTAGCGTTGACCACGGCCGTGTTGAGATGGGCACGCCCCCGTGTTGGGAAATAGAAACTTCTACAACTTTGTCTTTTCTGCAGACACTTGGGAACGCCCCCGTGTCCGCTGGGCACGGGGCGTGTTCAGCCTTCTGATCTCTTGTTTTTGCTTGGGAAGATGCTGTCGAGGGGTCGGGCATGCCACGTTTATTCCTTTTCTTGTAATTATGTTAGATTTTGCTGCATATTTGCTCCTTTTGTTCATTTACGCTCATTTAATCCTGAAAATACAAAAGGAAGACAAAAACACACTTTTTCCAACATTAGTACTAAAAAAGGGTTAGTTTTATGCCTTATTTGATGTATTTATATGTTGCATTTTACACACATCAAATACCCCCACACTTGAATCTTTGCTTGTCCTCAAGCAAAACTCTTTATAATGTGGCTTACACGCCCAAATGGAATGGGTAGAAGAGAAGTTTTGGGCTTGTCTTGAGTGTCGGGATTCCAAGATCTTTATTAGGTTTTATTTTTATGTTATTTACAATCCTATTTGTTGCGATTTATTTAGAACGTTTCATAAGATAAATTACTTATTTGGGCATAACATGCCTCTTTAAAATTCCATTTATATACAAGTTCACATACCTCACGGGAGATCACTCAATACTCGGCCGAAGATGTGTTTTTGTGAAACACTCGGGGCCGGCATGGAACTTACTCCTACCATATGCTTGCCAAGCAATCAATCCTCCTCCTTTTTAACTATACACCTTTGTAAATATCAAGAGGTATTGAGGAAGGGTTAGGCTTGGGTTAAAGGTAGGTGGTTTTGGGTTAGTGGTTAGTAGAAAAGGGCGAAAGGTGTAAAAAGCGTCGGTTTTCGCGTCGGTTTTCGTAAAACTTTTTTGTTTTTGTGACTTTTTATTCAAACGAAGCATTTCTCAAACAAAGTTTCTTTTGGGGAACTTGTTTGTTTATTGCTAGACTTCATAAAAAAAATTTCCTTTTTTTTGATAAGGAATGTCACATGAAAACGAGCTGTTTACTAAAACAAAGGGTTTAAAATGAAAAAGGGTTTTCAGTGGGTAAAGGGTGTTTGTTTTGTGGGTTTAGAAACGAAAAGGTTTAGGCTCAAAGGGGTTAACTAGGGCGATTTTGGGTAGGTGGTAAAAAAAGAAAAATAATGGTGTTGAAAGAAAAATGGGTTAGTCCTAATGCCTCCATCATTTACTTACTTGGGTTTAAGTTGATAAGGACCGGGAATGCTTTGTCATGGCAAGTTCTAGAGTCGTAAGAAACCAAGCGGCTATTCACACAAGAAATGAAAGATGAGCATTTAGTTTAAAGTTGTGTATTTATATGCTCAATTCAAGGCTCAAAACTCACTTTTTATGGGAATGAGTTTTTAATGTGATCAAGTATATATAATCAAATTTTAACTAGATTTGTCATGCATTTTCATAATTTCTTATGTTGGTTCTTTTTATCACGACGCTATCTGTTGTAAGTTCGTAAAAATATAACCTTTTTAGAACTTGTTATTCCCAATTTAAATCTAGACAAGGAAAAAAATGAAAAGTTTGTGAAATTTTTTTGGGTGTTTAGCGGTTCCAATAGAGTTTTGTGTAAGGCTTGTAATTAGGACTTGCAAATTTCAAGGTTTTAGCATCCCCCCACACTTAAATTGCACATTGTTCTCAATGTGTCCCAAAAATAAGTTTTTAGGTTGATTGAATGTGTAAAAGGTGTGTCAAAAACAAAAATTTATTTTACTGGGCATCTGGACACGGCCCCGTGTCGGATGAACAAGGCCCCGTGGTCAGATTGCCAGTAACGAGGACTTACAGAAGGTGGACTCGGGGACGTGTCTGGTGAGCACGACCCCGTGTTGGGCAAAAATCTGCATAAATTAGACAAACATCAGGTCTGGGCGGTGGGCACAGGGTCGTGTCTGGTGAGCACAACCCCGTGTGGACAATCTGCAAACATTTAAAACAGATTTCTGCTTTCGGTTCTGCTATCCCGGCTTTAGTAGCACTAATGTTTAGTGCTTTAAGCCTCGTAGGTACCTGTTTTACTAATAACTACCACACCAACAATAACAAATATCCTAATTTACCAAAGTTTCATCATCCATGTCACAAGTTAAAAAGAAAAGAAACGCAGAAAATTAAAAAGTGTTAAGAGAAGTAAATTGTTCAACAAGTGGCACGCAGGCCACGAAATAGCTTGCGAAAGATAAAGGGTTAACCTGTTAGACCTTCAACCATGTGATGCCACCTCCAACTCCTCCAGCTCAATCCATGTCCTCATCGTCATCATCGTCATCCCCTCCATGGCCCGCCATATACTCCCAGATGTCTCCAATGTCATCCTATGTATCAGAGATGTTTCTTTCGATAACTCCGACCCTGGTGTATGTGTTGCTGGCCATGTTTTAGGTGTTCCTAGTGCACATGAGATTTTCCTGCAATAAATCATGTAGGCTTTGAAAGTTAGGAAAACCACCTCCTTGAGATTAGGATTGACCCGGATCACCAAGGGGCTGGTAGGGGTATTGGGGAGGAGGACGGATCTGTGGAACGTGAAGGACGAGAGCTTCTTGGGGGTTCCATGCATGCCTTTGAACCGTTTGAAATCTGACTGTCCTGTCATCCGCTTCGTTGAGTAGTTCATGGAGCGGCAAATGATCATGTCCACTTTTCTCGACACGGGCCCTTTTGAAAGGACCTCAGCATCCTTTGCACAAAGTGTTTGAAAAGGCGGTAGATCCATCCTTCAAACAGGATAGGAGTCGGGGGAGTAGCAAGTTGGTTCAAGTGCATGTTACAGAGTAGCAGGTATGGAACATCGAGGTTGACACGGTTGTGAATGCAATGGAGGACTAGTAGATGGCGCAGCCCTACAACACCACCACTGTCGTGTCTCTGGCAGAGAGAGTAGCTGAGGATTCTGTGGATGTAGCGGTAGAGAGGATCCCTTAACAGTGTGCTCTTGGTTCGGCTCGGGTTGTAGTGTCCCATCCCAATTTGAACCCAGCAGCTTGGCGTTAATTTTCTGGGATTTCGCGGAGGCCGCCGATGTTCTCTTCATCTCCAGCATCCTCTTCCGAGTACAAACCAACAATTGCCCCAAATTGTGCGATTGAGATCGAGTACATGGTCCCTGCACAATGGAACTCTACCCCATCATTGTCAAACGGCTCCGCTCTTGTTTTAAAAGCAAACGTGCTGTTGAATTCCATGTTATACTCGTGCACTATGTGAAGCCGAGTACAAAGAGCTGCTCGTAGTTGGCCGGTGACGAGGTTGTTGAAGCGGTCTATTTGGCCTACTGCTTCTAGAGTATCCAAGAAAACTTGTCAGGGATTTTCTTCGGGCCTTGTTTGGAGAACTTCAAACCGCACTTGAGCAGCGAACTCACTCGCGTTGAACCTGGTAAATTTCTTGGCCATCTGAAAGAAAACACCAAACAATTAGCATGAAACAGTAAAATTTTCGAAGAAAACTGAAAAAAGTCAGCTGAACACGACCCCGTGTTCAGCGGACACTACCCATGTTTTCCTGAAAACAGCTGGACACGCCCCCGTGCTCGCTGAGCACGACCCCGTGTCCAGGTGTCTGTTTTCCAAAAATCCCATTTTTTGACCCGGTTCCGAAAACTTGAAAATTTTTGGTCCAGTAGGGGCGGTTTTCCCCGAAAATGAAACCCCAAATGCCGTTTTTTCCAAAACAAACCGTTTACCCCTTCAATTTCATCCTTTTCGGTTAAAAAACAAGGGTTTGAGGTTTTTGTGAGAAATCGGGCAAATCTATAAACAATACAAGTTGATTTACTTCCTATAACATGTATCTATACTAATACTAACAGATCTAAGCAAAAATTTGAGGTTTGATTCGGTTCAAGTTGAAGAACCCTAGATTTTTCCCCAAATTTGTGATGTTAAACTACATGCAAGTGATTAAACTAACTAATTATGATGATAGAATCATACCTTGACGTTGTTAGGAGTCGGGGTAACGTGAAAATCTGCAGATATTTCCGGTGGAACCAGAGAGTTTTCGGGGAAACAGGGCGTGTCGAAATGAGAAAGTGAAGGAAAAAGGGGTTTTATCCCCGACAGTTGCACGGACACGGCCCCGTGGGCGGGCAATTTTAATTTTTTTGTGTGTGTTCGTGTGAGTGCCCTCGTTTCCCGAAGCTTGGTTTTAGAAATCTTACTGATTTAGATGTTTTCCCGATGTTCGTAACTTACAGGGTATGATGTTGATGCTTGAACCTTTGTTTCATCCTTCGGCCGTTTGAAGCGAGATTTCTTCCTCCTCATCCTCAAAAAATCCTTGATAGAGCTTTAGCCGTTGGCCATTGACTTTGAATGGAATTCCATTTCGAGATTTAATTTCGATTGCACCGTGTGGGAAAATATGAGTGATGGAAAAAGGTCCCGACCACCTAGACTTTAATTTACCAGGAAATAAACGAAGTCGTGAATTAAACAATAGAACTTGATCCCCTACCCGAAATTCATTAGGTTTAATGTGTTTATCATGCAAATTTTTCATTCTTTCCTTATAAATTTCGGAGTTAGAGTATGCGTAATTCCTTAATTCGTCTAATTCATTTAATTGGCAAAATCGATTTTTACCGGCAATTTCTAAGTCTAAGTTTACGTTTTTAATTGCCCAGTAGGCCTTGTGTGCTATTTCTACCGGCAAATGACAACTTTTTCCATAGACAAGCTTATATGGGGTTGTACCTATTGTTGTTTTGTATGCTGTTCGAAAAGCCCATAAAGCATCGTCTAATTTATCGACCCATTCTTTTTTATTTAACCCTACGGTTTTTTCAAGTATTCTTTTCAAACCTCTATTAGTCACTTCGGCTTGTCCGTTTGTTTGAGGGTGATATGCTGTTGAGACCCGGTGATAGACCCCATACCTTGTTAAAAAAATTCGAGTTGATGGTTACAAAAATGGGTACCTCTATCACTTATTAATGTTTTTGGTGTTCCAAAACGAGAGAATAATCTTTTCAGAAATCTTACCACGACTCTTCCATCGTTTGTTGGAAGTGCCTCGGCCTCGGCCCATTTAGACAAGTAATCTACCGCCACAAGTATATATTTGTTTCCTTTTGACGGTGGGAAAGGTCCCATAAAGTCGAGTCCCCACACATCAAAAATTTCACAAACAAGAATGCCATTTTGTGGCATTTTGTTTTTGGAAGAAATATTACCTGATCTTTGGCAAGTGTCACATGTATTTATAAGACTTTGGGCGTCTTTGTAAATGGTTGGCCAATAAAATCCTGAATCAAATACCTTTCGTGCGGTACTAGCGGCACCATGATGTCCTCCGTATGGACCTTCATGACAATGGCAGAGAATTCTTCTTGCTTCACTACCATGTACGCATCGACGGATGAGTTGGTCGACACACATCTTGAAAAGATAAGGATCTTCCCAAAAATAATGCTTTACATCGGCAAAGAATTTTTTTCTTTGATGATGTGGCCATCCTTTTGTGACTATACCGCTAGCTAGGTAGTTAGCATAGTCGGCGTACCATGGCTCTTCTCGGTATTCCACCATTTCCAAGGACTCTGTTGGGAACTTTTCATTGATCAGCTAGTCCTTGGTTGCCTCCAAAGCTGGATCTTCCAAGCGGGAAAGATGATCTGCTGCGGTGTTTTCTGCTCCTCTTTTGTCTTTTATTTCAATGTCAAATTCTTGGAGGAGTAGAATCTACCGAATCAAACGTGGTTTAGCATCCTGTTTCTTAAAGAGATATCGAATGGCTGCATGATCTGTATAAACTATCGTTTTAGAAAAAAACAAGATAAGAACGAAATTTATCAAAAGCAAATACCACGGCTAGTAATTCCTTTTCTGTTGTTGTGTAATTTTCTTGTGCATCATTAAGTGTTTTACTAACGTAATAAATTGGGTGAAAATGCTTATCTTTTCTTTGTCCCATGACAGCTCCAACTGCAAAGTCACTTGCATCGCACATGATTTCGAAGGGTAGTTTCCAATCAGGCGCTATCATGATAGGTGCATTGACTAGCATTTCCTTTAGTGTTAGAAATGCTTGATTGTAACCCTTGTCAAAGATGAAAGGGGCATCTTTTTCAAGTAATTTTGTTAGAGGCCTTGAGATTTTAGAAAAGTCTTTGATAAATCGTCTATAAAATTCGTCATGCCCTAGGAAACTTCTGATAGCTCTAACGGAGGATGGGGGTGGTAATCGAGAAATAGTGTCTATTTTTGCTCGATCAACCTCCATTCCTTCGCTTGAGATTTTGTGACCGAGTACTATTCCCTCCGTTACCATGAAATGGCATTTTTCCCAGTTAAGGGCGAGGTTAGTTTCCTCACATCGGGATAGCATTCGTTCAAGGTTATCGAGGCACTGGTCGTATGAATCTCCAAAGATAGAAAAGTCATCCATGAAGACTTCCATTGTCTTTTCTATCATGTCATGGAAGATGGCCACCATGCAACGTTGAAAGGTTGTGGGGGCATTACACAGACCAAAAGGGATGCGTCGATAAGCAAAAGTTCAATAGGGACATGTAAATGTTGTCTTTTCTTGGTCTTCGAGTGCTATCGGTATTTGAAAATAACCTGAAAAACCATCTAAGAAACAATAAAATTTGTGACCGGATAATCTTTCTAACATTTGATCAATAAAAGGCAAAGGAAAGTGATCTTTCCTTGTTGCCTCATTTAATCGACGATAATCTATACATACTCTCCATCCTGTGACGGTTCTTGTTGGTATTAATTCATTTTTCTCGTTAGTTATTACCGTCATACCTCCTTTCTTTGGAACTACTTGGACGGGACTTACCCAAGAACTATCGGAGATTGGGTAAATAAGTCCGGCGTCAAGTAATTTGATGACTTCGTTTTTAACCACCTCTTGGACATTTGGATTTACTCTACGTTTCGGTTGTATTACCGATTTATAGCAATCATTCATTAAACTTTTGTGCGTGCACATGGAAGGACTTATTCCTTTAATATCTACAAGCTTCCAAGCGATCACGATTTTGTGTTTTTTCAAAAGCGTAATTAAACTTTCTTTTTCTAAACTAGTTAATTTTGACGAAATAATTACAGGTGATTTGCCACCTTTGTCTAGAAAAGCATATTCCAAACCCTTTGGAAGTTCTTTGAGCTCAAGAGGTGGGTCTTTAGGAGACTCCATATTTGGTTGCTCATTTTGATCAAGAACCACAAAGGTTTGTTCTATGGCGACCTCTTCTTCAACAAAGTGGTCAATTTCTTCTCTTGTATCGGGTGGTTCAGCTTCATCTCCAATTAGGAGGTCATTATTGCCGAATGCATATTTCATTGAACGCTCAAGATTGACACTCTTTTTAAATGCCCCTAATTGAATAGATAAATTATTGTACTTCCGATTTTTCAAGGCTTCGTGGGTCTTTACAAAAGGTCGTCCCAACACTAGAGGAGCGTCATCAAGGATGACAAAGTCGGTTGGGATTACCAATTGATCGGACTGGACTAACACATCCTCAACTATTCCTATTGATTTTATTGTTTTCCGATTAGATAGAAAAATGGGTATTTGAAGTGGAGAAAAATCACCAATACTTAATTTTTCGAAAATGTAATTTGGCATTATATTAACACAAAGATCTTTATCAATTGTAATGTTACTAATAAAGGAATTTTGAAAAAAAACATGGAACCGGTGTAATGTTAATTTCAAATGGATCTTCTTTTATTAGCGTAGTTTGATCATTTGTTAACTTAATGCTTACCGTTTCGTCAATTTTAGTGTTAGTGTTTAATTCTTTTCAAAACTTAGCATGAGTGGGTACTAAACAATGATTTTCGAAAGAAGGTGACAAGAGATTAATTTCTTTAAAATTAGACTCTTCTTGAATTTTAACATTGTCAGACTCACCTTTTTCGTTGTCTAACTCATGTGTCGGTTTTTCACTTACTTGTTCTTCCATTTTTACCTTTTCAACTATCTCTTCTTTATTACAAGTTAATTCTTCCCTTGCGCGGGCTTCTTTTATATAGCGCTCGATAGTTTTAAGGTGTTCTATTATCTTTTCGGCTACAGGTGAAATAGTTGGTGGTTCGTCAAAGTGAGTTGAGTAATTATTATCAAAGCTTGAATTCAGAAGTTCGGTCCTTGGTTCCTCATAGTACTCATATGAGGTAGATGGTTCACACCATTGCTGTTCATTGTAAGTATATGATGGATAAGGGTCGTAACTTGGTTCTTCATAATACTCATACGAGGTGGGTTGTTCACGCCATGGTTCCTCATAGTAGGTATATGAAGGTGAAGGCTCATATTTTGGTTCCTCAAAGTATGAAGATGAAGGCTCATACCTTGGTTCATCAAAATATGAGTATGAGGGAGAAGGATCATACCTTGGCTCTTCATAGGGAGTGTATGAAGTCGATGGCTCGTACCTGGGCTCCTCATAGTGGTTGTATGAAGGGGATGGTTGAAATAAGTCACAATATTGCACCGAATGAGGGTTGCCACAAATAGTACAATACTCTTCCCAATAATCATCCTCCTCATAGTGGTAGTTGTAATCTCCTGAGTATTGATCCGTAAGAATCACTCAGCAGACCACAACAGAGTCTTGGGACCAGAAAACAAAAATAAAAACGGAAACAGAGGCTGGACACGACCCCGTGTTCAGTGAGCACTGCCCCGTGTTCAGGTTCTGTATCTGGGCGTCTTAATAAAAGTGACTGGTTTTGTACAGCACGGGGGCGTGTTCAGTGAGCACGACCCCGTGTTCAGACTCTGTATCTGGGAGTTTTGAAAAAAATATGCAGCACGGCCCCGTGTCCAGTGAACACGACCCGTGTTCAGTCTACAGTAAATGCAAAATCTAACTAAAATGCAGAAAATGTGCGCGCACTTAAAAAGGTTTTGAAAAACAGATTAGGCCGTCGATTTTAAGCTTTCTTAAAATCCTTGTGTCCCCAGCAGCGGCGCCAAAAACTTGATGTGCGTGTAGCGTTATATAATTTTTATGTATATTTTAAGCCCTTTTTAACACTTTAGTCAAGTTTTAAATTTATAAAACACGATATTTTACTAACACTAAACACACATATGGGCAAGTGCACCCATCATGAGCGTAGTTTAGCGTTGGTAAGATACCGAGGTCGTCTAAGGACACAAGAGCTTTTAGTACCGGTTTATCCTCAACGTCTAATCAAATAAAAAATTTAGATAAAAGGTTTTAAACATGAAAATAAAAACTAAAAATGCTGAAAAATAAAATAAAATAAAAACAGATAGACAAGATGAATCACTTGGATCCGACTCGCCTTTAGTGTAACCTTTGATTATTTCTGCACTTTTGCACTTTTTAAGAGATTATCTTAGTTATAGTAGTAGGCCCCTCTTTTGAAGGTGACGTTACGCTCATCCTAGTAGTTTGAGTCAGCAAGGATACAATCCTAAAGGGTTGGATTATTGAAAGATAATTAATTAAGTTATTAATGCGTAATGTGGTAGGCCCCTATTTTTAAGGTGACGTTACCCTCGGCTAAGTGGTTTGAGTCAGCAGGGATACAATCCCAAGTAGCCAGGTTAATGTATTAATAGTAGTTTACATATGAGGGGATCAAGCCATTCGCACCCCCCGCCATCCAATACCAGTGGGTATTGAAGAAGGTCCTAGTAAGCTTGACCCAGGTCCTTGCAGGATCTATACAAGGAACAAGGCAAGAACCTTACCAAACCATTCCCTTAACCCCCGACCAGGTAGCCAACATATCTCTATATAGACCATAGAGATATGAATGGTGTAAATCTTTTATTTTATATACACAGTAAAATAATGCCAAGACACCACAGACAAATGATAAGGAAGTTTTACCTTCAACATAATAAACTAGTTATTAAAGTCATTAATACAAACCATGTAAAAAGTGCGAAAAGATTAAAAATAAAAAGTATTACACTAAATGCTTGTCTTCACCAAGTGATGTAAGAGACTTAGGCAAACATGGCCTTTGATTGTCAAGAACTCTTACTATCAATCTTGGATCCCGAGACTACTACACACACTCTATGATGGATGATGGTGGTGGATGTGGGTTGTGATGGTGGTGGAGTGTGGGTGAAATGTGAGAGAGGTGGTTAGAATGTTATTTATTACAAATTAAATTTTCACAGAATCACAGAATGGAAATTTGAAAAATTAAGTATTTTTAAATACTTAATTAGCTTAAATCAGTGGCTCTGATACCACATTTTTCTGTCACGGCCCCCGTCCTGGTTTTACCGGGTTCAGGAGCCGTGGGACAGAAACCTGTGGTATTGATGTTTAATTTGGCAGCGAAAATTTTAACAGGATCGTGAAAACTGAAAATGCCCAATTATTTTATTTCACAATTTGGGGCAAACCCCGTAATTTACAGTAAAAGAAATTTCACAAGGAAATTCCCTGTTTACAAAAACATGTTTATTTATTGTATTTACTGAGCCACATTCTTCAAGCTGTAGTGCTACGCGACACTTTTTCCTTGCTTCACAGTAAATCACCTTAAACATGTTTAAAAAGATTTTATCAGCGGGGAAATACTAGCGAGTCATTCATTTTGCACAAAACGACACATTGTTATAAATTACAGGACTAAAAGCGATTACAATTGCCCTTATCTTATAATTATCTGGTCCAGTGACACCCCCTGGTGACGATGGTCATACCACTATTGGGTCCTTTCACCCAATAATGATGATTATCTCTGTTTAGGTTCGTCCACCCAAACGAGAGAGAATAATAGTAATGTGCACAATACCCCACTTACTGCCAGTAATTTAAGATAACAAAGACTTACCCCCTGTAAAATATAACTGGAAAACATTTAGGTATTTTAAAACACTTTTGATGAAAAGAGAATGACTCACATTGCAAGTTTATTTGGACAGAACTTTGCCTACTGATTTAGCCTTGTAACCTAGTTAAATAACAATGAACACGAAACTAGGTCAGTAACTTAATACAACATTTATGATAAACTCACGAAATCAAAACCCTCACGACGAATGACAAAGTATAGCCCGAATTCGGGCAGCACTTAAACATCCATCGGATCGGTTTCAATCGATCGGACATTGTATCGTAGCAGTGATCGAGTTAATACCCTGTACTCATAGCAGCATTTCCCTACTTAAAATTTTGAATTTGAGCAGTATACCTCGTCTTTGAGAAAGTTTTACGAACACAGATGAACAGGCCATGCACTGCCCCATTTATAGCAAAAATTTAGGTTTTACGCGGCCCGCGTAAACCCAAGAAAGATCTTACGCGGCCCGCGAGGGCCACCTATGCTATGATTAGGGCTAGCGTGTCACGCGTAGGTCTGCCACGTGGCCTAAAGCTTATCCAGACGAATCACCTAGCTGTCGCGACCCGCGTAAGCTTCCCTTAAGTCTTACGCGGCCCGCGAGAGACCCTTAAATTTTGATTTTCTTGATTTTCAACAAGGATTAGGGTTTTAGGGGTCCGGGTTTCTACTTATGGGTCGTTTCGGGACATTTTTGAAGGTCCTTACATCCTCCCCACCTTATTTAAAATCTCTTCCTCGAGGTTTACTGGAATAAGTGAGGATACTTTCGCTTCATTTCCGATTCCAGTTCCCACGTGTACTCATGTCCTCTTTTTGAATCCCACTTGACCTTGACCAGTACTAGTCTTTTGTGCTTGAGAAACTTAACCTTTCTGTCTTCTATTTGAAGTGGTTTCTGCACAAATTTTAATTTTTCATCTACCTCTATATCTTGAAGAGGTACTACCAGGGATTCGTCAGATAGACATTTCTTGAGGTTAGATACATGAAACACGTCATGTACTCCAGCTAATTCTTCTAGTAGTTGTAAGCGATAGGCAACTGGTCCTATTCGCTGGATCACTGGGAATGGTCCTATGTATCTTGGACTTAGCTTTCCCCTTTTTCCAAACCGAACTACTCCTTTCCAAGGGGAAACTTTCAATAGTACCTTGTCTCCAACTTGAAATTCTAACGGCTTGCGCCGATTGTCTGCATAACTCTTCTGGCGATCTTGAGCTGTTTTCAATCTTTCCTTGATTTGAGTTATCTTGTCGGTGGTTTCTTGTACAATCTCAGGACCTGATAATTGGCTTTCTCCTATTTCTGCCCAACAAACTGTAGTTCTACACTTTCGTCCATACAGTGCTTCGAATGGGGCAGCTTCGATACTTGCATGATAACTATTGTTATAGGAGAATTCAATTAAGGGTAGGTGGTCATCCCAGTTTCCACCAAAATCTATTACACATGCCCTGAGCATGTCTTCTAGGGTTTGGATCGTCCTTTCACTCTGTCCGTCTGTTTGGGGATGATATGCAGCACTTAAATTCAGTCGGGTTCCCATTGCTTCTTGGAAACTTGTCCAGAAATGTGAAGTGAAACGACTATCCCTATCTGATACTATGGAGAGTGGGACTCCATGTAAGGATACTACCTCGTCTACGTATAACTTTGCTAATCTTTCCATGCTAAAGGTTTCCTTCATGGGAAGAAAATGAGCTGATTTGGTTAATCGATCCACAATTACCCAAATCGCGTCGTTACCTTTTCTGGTTTTGGGCAACTTAGTAACAAAATCCATTGTTATTAGTTCCCATTTCCATACATGCACTTCTAATTGTTGGAGTAATCCTGAAGGTTTCTGATGTTCTGCCTTAATTTGTGAACAAGTTAGACAGTTAGATACATATCTAGCTATGTCCTTTTTCATTCCTATCCACCAGAAGTTATTCCTTAAATCTTGGTACATATTATTATTTCCAGGGTGCATGGTATATCTGGATCTATGGGCTTCCTCCAGAATCTTATTCCTTAAGTCTCCTTGCTTAGGTACCCAAATCCTTTTCTTATGGAATCTCCAAATTCCATCAACCCCTTGTTCTAATTCCTTTATCCTTCCTTTCATTCCTTCAGCATTATCCTTGATTGCTGTTTCCTGAACGTTCTTCAGTTGTTCCATTAAATCCAATTGGAGAGTTAATCTAAGAGCACGAACTCGTCTTTGTTTCTCATGATACTTACGACTTAGGGCATCTGCTACTACATTTGCCTTTCCCTCGTGATATTGAATATCACAGTCGTAATCACTTAGAATTTCCATCCATCTTCTTTGCCTCATGTTTAATTCTTTTTGCCCAAATATGTACCTTAAACTCTTATGATCTGTATAGATTGTAAACTTACTTCCGTACAGATAATGCCTCCAAATCTTAAGGGCAAAAATTATTGCTCCTAATTCTAAGTCATAAGTCGTATAATTTTCCTCGTGCTTTTTCAATTGCCTTGAGGCATACGCAATTACCTTTTTGCGTTGCATTAGCACACAACCTAATCCTAGTTTAGAAGCGTCACAGTAAACTTCAAAATCTTCTGTTCCTTCTGGTAAGGCAAGGATCAGGGCATTTGTTAATTTTTGCTTCAAAATCCTAAAGGCCTCCTCTTGCTTGGGTCCCCATTCAAACTTAACTGTTTTACAGGTTGGTTTAGTTAATGGCACAACTATCTTAGAGAAATCTTTAATAAAGCGTCTATAGTACCCAGCTAATCCTAGAAAACTTCTAACTTCCGTAGCTGATTGCGGGACCTTCCATTTGGTGATTGGTTCTATTTTGGAGGGATCAACGTGAATAACTTCGTGATTCACCATGTGACCTAAGAATTGCACTTCCTGTGGCCAAAATTCACACTTCGAGAATTTGGCATAAAGTTTTTCCTTTCTTAACAAAGTTAAGAGTGCATGCAGGTGCTCACAATGCTCGTCCTGGCTTTTGGAATAAATAAGTATATCGTCGATAAAGACAATTACAAATTTATCCATATACGGTTTACAGATCCTATTCATCATGTCCATAAATGCTGCAGGGGCATTCGTTAACCCAAAGGGCATGACTGTAAACTCGTAGTGACCATACCTAGTTCTGAAAGCGGTTTTAGGTATGTCTTCTTCTTGTACCTTCAATTGATGGTATCCGGAGCGTAAATCTATCTTAGAGAAGTATCTCGCTCCTTGAAGTTGGTCGAAAAGATCATCAATCCTAGGCAATGGGTATCGATTCTTAATTGTAACCTTAATTCAATTCCCTATAATCGATACACATTCGCATTGAACCATCTTTCTTCTTTACAAACAACACTGGTGCTCCCCAAGGGGATGAACTAGGTTGTATGAATCCTTTACTTAGCAATTCATCTAACTGCTTTTTCAGTTCTAACATTTCAGTGGGTGCTAACCGATAGGGTGCCTTGGCTATTGGTAGGGCTGTTCATTTTTATCCAAAACCCGAAACCCAACCCGAAATCAAAGTCACCCGAACCCGAATTAGCGAATACCCGAAAAACCCGAACCCGAGAAACCCGAACCCGACCAACCCGAACTTTAAATGGTTCGGTTATCGGGTTACTTTTTCCAGGCCAAAAATCTGAACAACCCGACCCGAAAAACCCGAAACACGAAACCCGAAAAAAAACCCGAACATTTATTGTTTTTTTTTTCTTATAAAATGTTTAGATTTAGAGTCTTTAATAGATGGAACACTAAGTTTTAGGACTTTTAAATATAATAATAGCATATTGTCAACTAATCTTTAAACTTTAATGATATTTTTAAAGTAACAATATGAATTTTGATGATATTTTGTAAGAAAAAACATTTATTTTCATTTTACATCTAAATCCGAAAACCGAATAACCCGACCCGAACTAACCCGAACCCTAATAACACAAACCTGACTAATTCAAACTTTAAAATGGGTTGGTTATCGGGTCAATTTTTTCCAGAGAAAAACCCGAACAACCCGACCCGAAAAACCTGAAACCCGAAGAAAAAACCCGATGAACACCCCTAGCTATTGGTGTAGTTCCAGGAATTAAATGAATTCTAAACTCTACTTCCCTATCTGGTGGTAATCATGGTAACTCTTCTGGGAATACCTCCGGGTACTCTGATACTACAGGAATTTCCTTAAGTTCCTTACCTCTAGTGTTAATGATTACTGAAATCATATACACTATTCCTTGCTTTCGTTCATAACTAGCAACTTTCATTACTGAAATGAACTTCATTGGTTTACGTGGCTTATCTCCTGTAATCATAATTACTTCCCCTGCGGGTGTATGAATTTCTATGGAATTTTTATCACAGAGGATTCGAGCATGGTTGGCTACTAACCAATCCATTCCTAGCACGACATCGAATCCAGCTAAATTCATAGGTAGCAGGGTTACCGAAAATTGGTGGCCTGAAAGTTCTATTTTTCCTTCTGGAAAAACCTTATCTATATTAACAAGATTACCCTCTGCTGTTTCTACTGTATAAATCTGCCTAAGTTTGGTTAAGGGTAGCTTAAGAGCTTGGCAGAATGAAGTATTTATGAAACTTTGGTTTGCACCAGAGTCAAATAATACTTTTGCGTAAACATCATGAACTAGGAACGTACCAGCTATCACGTCCGGAATCAGATCTGCTTCCTGCGTGGTCAGCTGGAAGGCTCTTGCGTTCTTCTTATTAGTTCCTTCAGCAGGTTTGGCCTTGTTATCGGCTGGCTTCACTAATTTCGGGCAGTTTGGCCTGAAGTGCCCTATTTCGCCGCAGTTGTAGCAAATCATTGATTTCTTCCTCCTGCATTCTTCTTCTGGGTGCACCGGTCTATTACAGAAATTGCAATACCCTCTGCATTTCCCGAAATGCTTTCTTTTGCAGGTACTGCAAAATGGCGGGGTGGAGGATTGCCCAGTTCCTCTTTTCTTGAAGTTGCTACTAGTATTACCCCCACGGAATACTTGGGTAAATTTCTGAGCCAATTCCTTCTTCCTGTTTTCTTCTAGCGTACGTACCAGCCCGTTAGTCAAGGTATTGGCTAATTCCACCGCATCGTCAATTGTGCGAGGTCTCGCAGCTTTAACGATATCACGAATCTCGCTAATTAAACCCAAAATATAGTGAGAAATAAGTACCGGTTCTGGTGAAGCCAGGGTTAGTACAACTCTAGCATATTCAAAGAATATCTAAGTATACCCTCGACAGTCAACATCCACCATCTGGTGGTTTAGGAACTTATTTGTCATTTGTTCCTTATCATATTCGGGACAGAATTTTCTTTCCAATAATCTCTTAAATTCTTCCCAATTCATGGCATAAGCCACATCACTTCCCTTGGCTTGCAGTACCGTGTTCCACCATTCTAACGCTCCTTCCTTGAAGAGGTGGGATGCATATATAACCTTGTCTTCTTCGGCACATATACTTATTTTAATTAGTGCTTCGATTTTCTCTAACCAACGCAGTGCAACAGTTGCCCTTTCGTTGCCTGCAAATTTGATCGGTTTACAGGCAAGAAATTCCTTGTAAGTGCAACCAGGTGTTGCAGCTTTCATTTTCTTAAGAAATGGGGCTTGAACCGCATCATTATTATTTCCGCCTCCATTTACACTGTTACTGAAATTGTCGTCGCGAGTACGTTTGCTGTTGGCTTGTGAAGGTTCCACGGGGTTCTTAACAGCAGCGACGATTGCGGGGATAGCATTGGCTATTCCCTGAGCAACGAAATTTTCTATGTCTTGCCTATTAAGGAAGTGATCTTCATTGTTTTGTTCAGATTGATTAACTTCATTGACTGGTTGGTTATCCGCATTTTCCATCTGAATAATTAACAATATATGAAATTTATTATCACAAAATAGATAACAACTAAACAATAAAGCAGTCACACATAATCACGTCAACACGTATAGCCCAAAATTGTCGACTTTGCGACTTTCCTATTTTTATATATTTTAGTATGCATCGATACACACTAGTTATATTACAAAAGTTTTATTTGAGTTATTTTACATGATGATATTTTTATTATTTATTATTATTTTATTATTATTAAACACACTCCCTTCCATCTGAATAATTAACCAATCTTTCAGAAACGACGCTTCCTTTCGTCGTATTTCCATGAGATCTTCTCCCCCACATCCCGGATTCTATTTCCTGCGTCCACTAGTTCCTCGCCATAACGGCGGAGTTCAGCTAAGTTTTCCGTGCTCATAGGTGGGTTTGGTGCAGGCTCAGGGTCAAACTGGGGAAAATAGACGTTGGGGTTATTCATGAAATTCTGAAACTGCCAGTCACTCGTCCACCATTCCTCCAATTCTCCGGGTAGAAGTTGGTGGTTAACAATAGGATCTGGGATAGCAGGTTCCAAATTAACTGGAAGTTGTGATTCGACGGGGTAATTGAAGAGGTTTTCATCGGCAGGTCCGATGAGGTCACCATTTGCCAGTTTGCGATCAAGCTCCTCCCATGGTGGCATTTCCTGGGCTTGTCCAGAACTTTCCCCGATCTCCTTTCCTTTCCCTTTGGGCTCCTCAGTCTTTTTAACCTTCTGGGCGGCTGGCTTCTTCCAACGTCCGCGTTTCCAGTCCAGGATTCTCCTCCTCTTTTTCGGTTTTGGTTTCTCCTGCAGCTGGGCCTGGAATTCCATAGGTTCTTCAGTGTCGGCCAGATAACCGAAAAAGCCCCCGGGAACTTCCATGGTAGCAGAATGGATATTGAGGTTTTGAAGAGCTTCAGACAACTCATTCATGCTATTAATATAAAGAAAACACAAAAATCCTAGTTAGAATGTTATTTATTACAAATTAAATTTTCACAGAATCACAGAATGGAAATTTGAAAAATTAAGTATTTTTAAATACTTAATTAGCTTAAATTAGTGGCTCTGATACCATCTTTTTCTGTCACGGCCCCCGTCCCGGTTTTACCCGGTTCAGGAGCCGCGGGATAGAAACCCGTGGTATTGATGTTTAATTTGGCAGCGGAAATTTTAACAGGATCGTGAAAACTGAAAATGCCCAATTATTTTATTTCACAATTTGGGGCAAACCCCGTAATTTACAGTAAAATAAATTTCACAAGGAAATTCCCTGTTTACAAAAACATGTTTATTTATTATATTTACTGAGCCACATTCTTCAAGTTGTAGTGCTACGCGGCACTTTTTCCTTGGTTCACAGTAAATCACCTGAAACATGTTTAAAAAGATTTTATTAGCGGGGAAATACTGGCGAGTCATTCATTTTGCACAAAACGACACATTGTTATAATATACAGGACTAAGAGCGATTACAATTGCCCCTATCTTATAATTATCTGGTCCAGTGACACCCCCTGGTGACGATGGTCATACCACTATTGGGTCCTTTCACCCAATAATGATGATTATCTCTGTTTAGGTTCATCCACCCAACGAGAGAGAATAATAGTAATGTGCACAATACCCCACTTACTGCCAGTAATTTAAGTTAACAAAGACTTACCCCCTGTAAAATATAATTGGAAAACATTTAGGTATTTTAAAACACTTTTAATGCAAAGAGAATGACTCACATTGCAAGTTTATTTGGACAGAACTTTGCCTACTGATTTAGCCTTGTAATCTAGTTAAATAACAATGCACACGAAACTAGGTCAGTAACTTAATACAACATTTACGATAAACTCACGAAATCAAAACCCTCACGACGAATGACAAAGTGTAGCCCGAATTCGGGCAACACTTAAACATCCATCGGATCGGTTTCAATCGATCAGACATTGTATCGTAGCAGTGATCGAGTTAATACCCTGTACTCGTAGCAGCGTTTCCCTACTTAAAATTTCGAATTTGAGCAGTATACCTCGTCATTGAGAAAGTTTTACGAACACAGATGTACAGGCCATGCACTGCCCCATTTATAGCAAACATTTGGGTTTTACGCGGCCCGCGTAAACCCAAAAAAGATCTTACGCGGCCCGCGAGGGCCACCTATGCTACGATTAGGGCTAGCGTGTCACGCGTAGGTCCGCCACGTGGCTGACACGTGGCCTAAAGCTTATCCGGCCGAATCACCTAGCTGTCGCGGCCCACGTAAGCTTCCCTTAAGTCTTACGCGGCCCGTGAGAGACCCTTAAATTTTGATTTTCTTGATTTTCAACAAGGATTAGGGTTTTAGGGGTCCGGGTTTCTACTTATGGGTTGTTTCGGGACATTTTTGAAGGTCCTTACAAACATGGCCTTTGATTGTCAAGAACTCTTACTATCAATCTTGGATCCCAAGACTACTACACATACTCTATGATGGATGATGGTGGTGGATGTGGGTTGTGATGGTGGTGGAGTGTGGGTGAAGTGTGAGAAAGGTGGTTTGCCAAGGGATGCTTTTGAAGTGAACCATGCACCTCTATTTATAGCCTGCACAGAAGCCCGGACACGGGCCCGTGTCCATCCACTTTCACTTTCTTCATTAATTGCAGTTTGTCTGCATTAGTTGATCACGCCCCCGTGTCCACTGAGCATGGCCCCGTGTGCAGAAGCGTATCTGTACTATCAAGATTTTCTTAGATTATGAGAATCTTAGCGTTGACCACGGCCGTGTTGAGCTGGGCACGCCCCCGTGTTGGGAAATAGAAGCTTCTACAACTTTGTCTTTTCTGCAGACACTTGGGCACGCCCATGTGTCCGCTGGGCACGGGGGGTGTTCAGCTTTCTGATCTCTTATTTTTGCTTGGGAAGATGCTGTCGAGGGGTCGGACATGTCACGTTTATTTCTTTTCTTGTAATTATGTTAGATTTTGCTGCATATTTGCTCCTTTTGTTCATTTACGCTCATTTAATCCTGAAAATACAAAAGGAAGACAAAAACACACTTTTTCTAACATTAGTACTAAAAAGGGTTAGTTTTATACCTTATTTGATGTAATTTATATGTTACATTTTACATACATCAATAGGCACTAGAGTTTAATTGAGGACAATTAAGGTGCCGGGAGAGGGTAGTGTACATTGAGTCCAAGTTAGAGTGTCATTTTAGTCTTGTCGAGTCTAATTTAGTCAGTCTTGGGTTTACTTGCACGCACAAGTTAATTAGGCTCGCCCGTACTCAATCTCCATTCGGGCGAGTTTAGTTTTTACTTAGTAATTGTAAAAAGGTAACCCGGTTGTTTTTAATTCAACTTTATTTTTAGAATTAAACCGCAAATGAAATGCTATACGGTTATTCTATTTTTTAGAAAAATTTTCAAAAGATCCAAAAAAGTTTAAAAAAATTCAAAATACCAAAAATAGCTTGTGATTACTGATTATCTGCCTGTTTTGTCTTGTTGAATACTTGTTTTGTAGATATGGCAGCCGCGGGTAGTTCATCAGGAGGCGGTGAGAGGCCACGTAAAAGGGGACCAGGTCAGAGACCACCTGTTCATCCAGTGTTACAAATTGATGCTCAGGATCCGAGGTTGAGAAAAATCATATATAGGTCTTCTACTGAAAGGGTTCCAACATGCAAAATCAAAGACAGAGCTGATCACCCGATACTACAGTTTGAGCTGAACACTCATGAGTGGAAGAAATATGATAAGCTGAAGGATACAGATCTGTTCAGCATAGGACCATCGACTGGGGATGGTTAGATGACATAAGTTCTAGGCAGGAGGTGTTGGATCTCTTGGGTCCGAAGTTGAGAATGATGATAGATTGTGCTTTAGATCAATGTGAGGAGTTAGTGTTGGAGTTCCACAGTACGTGGAAGCATAAAGAGGGGAAATTTGATGATGCTAAAGCAGTATCGTTTAGCTTGGGTAGGAAAGTGTTCGAGATGAACAGGGCTCGGTTTGCGGTTGCTTCTGGTTTCTATACTCTTGAGGAGGTTCAGCAGCCCGGTTTTGTTAATAGTCTGAGAGGAGCATACTCTACTGATAGAGAGTATAGTTTAGGAGCGGCAGAGTTACGCCGTTTTTGGAATTCCATTTCCGACCACCCGTTTGCATTGACGAACCTGGTCACTTCGGTTCGTAATCCGATAAATAGATATGTGTTGAAAATATTGTCGACTACTTTGGTGGGGCGGAATTCGGGTGAAAACAAAGCTAATTGGATTGAGTTGTTTATTCTGATGTGTCGGGTGGAAAGGAGAGAGATGAATTTGGCGACATTGTTAGCTGATTCGTTTAGCAGGGGGCGTAGAGGAGGTCACCAAGCTGCATTGGATATGGGTCCGTATATCACACGTCTTGCATTGAATTTAGGGGTGTTTGACAAATATAACCCCAGGTTTTTACATGAAGGACCGAAGACGGTGATTTTTGGTATGAGGGAGCTGCAGCAGGCAGGTATCGTTTCTTATACGGAGCCTTACGGTTGGAAGCAGATTAGGCAGGGTCCCAGGTGCAGCCACCTGAGGGACATCCAGCTGCAGATGTCATGGCATAGATTGATCCTACTCATCGACAACGCCCACCATAGCGACACGAGAGGTCGGCGCCGCAGTATACGCGTAGGTAGCCGCCACCTGAGCTGCTTACTTTGCAGTCTTTATCTGGCTATGTGGAGCAGAGGTTTGACAGACTGGAGCACATGATTCAGACTGGGCAGAAGAGACAGGAGGGGGCTCTCAGGTATTTCATGAGCAGGTTCAACATAGCGATTCCGGATTTCTTCCAGCCGGGTGAGCAGGTTGGCCCGGTTGGTGCTGGAGTGATGGTTGATCCGGCTCCTCCGTTTCATGTGTTTGGAGAGGGTAGCTCAGGAGCAGGTGGACGGGAGAGTAGTAGCGAAGAGAGTGAAAGCGAGAGTGGAGGATAATAGTGTGGGGATGACGAGGACGTAGCAGGCGCTGATTTGATATCTTTTGTTTTTATTTTTATGTAGTTTTGATCCTCGTCTTTTAGTCTGTACTTAAATACTTAAACAGGTCGGTTGGTTTTTTTCTTGGGGGTTGGTTGATGTTTGGTTTGTGGATGTTTGCACTAACAATTATTATCGTATATATATTATCTTTTGCTAGTGTTTGGTGATGTTTGTTAGGTTGGTATTTGTTGCCGCTTTCGTTCGCGTGTCCAAGTTAGGGATTGTTTGCTGAGCGCGTTCGGATTGGAGGACATATGTGGAATTGACTGGCACTTTGACAGTCTCGCATATTCAGCTTAGTCGTTTCACTTGTATTTTTGTATTTATTTATTTCGTTTTTATTTTTTATTTTTACGTAGTTAGTTTGAGTCATATTTCCGTCCTTGCATTAGGGACAATGCAATCTTTAAGTGTGGGGATGGGATACATGTAAATAGTAGTAGTAATCGAGTCATAAATATGAAAAATACAAAAAAATTAAAAAATCCAAAAAAATTGAAAAATCAGAAAATGTCTTTTGAATAAAGAAGTTTGCAAAATTAATACGGAAAATGATAGAAAAGATTGATTTTTATTCGGGTTCAAATAATAATAATATGAGATTAAAAGAGTCAAGCTTGTGTCTAGTTTGGGATATGTGAATAGGCCCGGTTTGGTTTTAGGTCCCTTTGATTTAATATTACCTTAATTGTCGGTCTTCTAGTGGGTTTTCATCTGGGAAAAATGGGAAATTGAAACCGTCAATAAGAGTATAAGGAATGCCGTTATAAGTCAAAATCGTTAGAATTTTTAATCATGAAAAAGAAAAGGAAAAAAAATAAAAAAATGAGCTAGAAAGTAAAGGAAAGTAGCGCAGGCCCATGTAATCTTGGTTGGGAATAGTGACTCTGACCCGGAATGCCTCTAGGATGTGTGAAATCGAAATTGCAAAAAAAAATTACCGACGCCTATTGTAATCTTGGTTGGGCATAGCAACTCTACAACCGGAATGCCTCTGGGTTAGGTAAAGCAACGTCGAAGCTCAAAAGAAAGAAACGAAAAAAGAAAAAAATATATATGAGAAAAAAATTGGTTTTAAATTCTCTTGATTTTGGTATAAAACGGTTGGGAATTGGTCCAGTGATCGTTCCTTTTGTTCTATAAGCTTGAGGCGGGAATAGGTAGACTGTGGCTTCTAGCGTGAGACCCTAGGTAGATTGACCGCACTTGAAGTAAATTTGCATGATAAGGGGCTTAGAATCGGGTTTGGGTTTAAAGGGATAAGTATATTCACAATCGCGGCTAACGCAAGCTTTGATTTTAACAAGTATAAATAAGTTTTTGGCCCGAGTGTTTGTCCATCTCTGATTCCGTTGCATAATTCTTTTTCGAGGACGAAAAAAGAGTAAGTGTGGGGGTATTTGATGTATTGCAAAATACATCCATTTATCGTGTAGAGTTTGTGCATATTTCGTATTCATTAGTTTAGATTTTGTTTAGAATTTCGTTACTTTGATCAAATCTCGTTTTACAGGTCGTTGGTGCTGAAAATGATGCAAAACGAAGAAGAATGAGCTGAGTTTGGGAGTTAGAATAATTTCTGGATGTTTGCAAGGCTAACACTGATAAAAAACAGAGAGTTCTGTGAAAATCAAGGCCTCGCGTGTCGCAACCCTCATCCCCAAACAACCCGGGAACGGGCGGCCGCGGCCAGTCTTGGTGGTATCGCATGTTTAATCATTTTGGCAGCGGAACTTTCATCAGGATCGTAGTTAGGAAATATTTTATCAGAGTAAAATACCACGTTTTTATAAAATTAAGCATATGGGAAAATCCCAAGTTTCCAGTACACACAATTTCATAGGGATAAACCCTATTTTATTGAATTTAAAATATCTCTTTATTTAGGTAACTTTTATAGCCACTTTTCCAAGCCTTCAGTGCTGTCCAGCTGGCTTCTATTTGGCTTTCACATTTTGTTACCTGAAACGCGTTTAAAACATTTTGTCAGTGGGAAATACTGGTGAGTGAATCCCAGTTTAATCAAGTTTAAATAAAAACCATTGTATAGTATTGAGGGCGGTCGCGCAATTACATTTGTTTCCATCTATTCAATTACCACCCACGGTACTGTCAACCCGACTTGTGGTCATGTCACTCCTCGCAAGGTAGTAACAAATTTTGTATACAAAACCCCAACATACCGACGATAATTGTAGAATACAAATACTCAATCACTGTTTAATATATTATTAATTAAATGAGGTTTTGTAAAAACAATTTGTAAAAAATAGATTACTCACATTGCTGTCTTAGGTTTTCTTTAAAGGTTTCCTGGTGATTATCTATAATTTACACAAATGCACACGCGTTAGTATAATAACCCAATATTTATATTAGTAATACCCTCCCCGAGACGGCATTCCAACGACTACGTCGGGCAGAACCACGACAGCGTTTACGGAACCCTGGATCAATCGGGCAGCGTATCTAATACGTAACCGGGGTTATGATACTTACAACGGAGCAGAACTTCGTTATTTAGGGGGTATTATATCCGAGAATTATGCCTATATTATAGAATTTCGAGAGAGAAAGTTGATTGTGAGCGAGTTTGAATGAACTGCCGATGCCCTCTTTATATATGGCCTGATTTCAAGTCCCTCGCGGCCCGCGTAAGAGTAAGCTGGGGCTTACGCGGCCCGCATAGTAGGGTAATAGGGGTTAGGGTTGCTGATGCATCAAGTTTAGCTTCGACACGATGATGACATGTGGCAGCTCAGGGTGTCGCCCTGATTTGGAGCTGTCGCGGCCCGCGTAGAAGGTAGTCAAGGGCTACGCGCCCCGCGACGACCCCTGAAATTTTGTTTTTAATTAATTTTAGTAAAAATAAATGTATTCGGTCCGTTTTAGTATTCGGGGTGTATTTAGGAGCATCCAGGGTCACTTTAAAGGTTCCGGGAGAGCTGCTATATCTGTGGAGGTAATGAAATACATGACTTTAAATTTTATGTTAGATTTGTTGTCATATCTAGTTGCCTACCTATGTTTAGTTATCTTTAAACATGTATATATATATATATATAAGTGTATTTTTAGGACATATAGGGATATTCTAATTAGATTAGGGGTGTCAAGAATATTTTGAAGGGTTGTTATATCCTCCCCGCCTTGTTTTAGAGCTCGTCCTCGAGATCTACTGGAACAAGTGTGGTTATTTCCTTTGCATTTCTGATTCAAGCTCCCATGTGTACTCTGGTCCTCTTGTGGAATCCCATTTTACTTTGACCAGAACTAATCTCTTGTGCTTAAGATTCTTGACTTTCCTGTCTTCAATTTGTAGTGGCCTTTCTACGAATTTTAACTGCTCATTTACTTCTATATCCTTAAGTGGCACGACTAACGATTCATCAGCTAAGCACTTTTTGAGATTACATACATGAAACACATCATGTATTCCTGCCATTTCCTCTGGCAGTTGTAGCTGATAAGCTACAGGTCCTATTCTTCTAATAATCTCAAAAGGTCCAACATACCTGGGGCTTAGGTTTCCCCTTTTGATGAATCTTACTACTCCCTTTCCAAGGAGAGACTTTCAGTAACACTTTGTCACCTACCTGAAATTCCAAGGGTTTTCGTCTGTTATCAGCGTAACTCTTTTGTCGATCACATGCTGCTTTCAATCGTTCTTTGACTTGAATGATTTTTTCTGTTGTTTCTTGTACTATCTCAGGTCCAGATAGTTGCTTTTCTCCAATTTCTGCCCAACAGACTAGGGTTCGGCACTTTCGTCCATAAAGTGCTTCGAATGGTGCAGCATTGATACTTGTGTGATAACTATTATTATAAGAAAATTCTATTAATGGTAAGTGATCGTCCCAATTACCTCCGAAATCAATTACACAAGCTCTAAGCATGTCCTCCATTGTCTGAATTGTTCTTTCACTTTGTCCATCCGTTTGAGGATGATAAGCTGTGCTTAGATTCAACTTAGTTCCCATGGCTTTTTGGAAACTTGTCCAAAAATGAGAGGTAAAACGGCTATCCCAATCAGATACAATTGATAAAGGAATTACATGTAATGAAACTTTTTCATTTACATACAATTTAGATAACTGTTCCATACTAAAAGTTTCCTTCATTGGTTGGAAATGAGCTGACTTAGTTAGTCTGTCTACAATCACCCAGATTGTATCATTACCTTTTCTTGTTTTGGGTAATTTAGTAACAAAATCCATTGTTATCAATTTCCATTTCCATACTGGCATTTCTAATTGCTGAAATAAACATGAGGGTTTCTGATGTTCAGCTTTAACTTGTGAACAGGTTAAACACTTAGAAACATAAGCTGTTATATCCTTTTTCATTCCTATCCACCAGAAATTCTTTCTTAAATCCTGGTACATTTTATCACTTCCAGGATGCATTGTATACTTAGACTTATGGGCTGCTTCTAATATACGATGGCGTAGGTTTTCTAATTTAGGTATCCACATTCTTTTCTTATGGAATCTCCATATTCCATCTGTTCCTTGTTCTAATTTCTTAATCATACCTTTCAATTTTTCAGTATCGTCCTTGATTACTGATTCTTATGCCTTTCTAATCTGTTCGTTTAAATCTACTTGTAGATTTATGTTAAGAGAACGTACTCTTTTTGGCTTCTCGTGATACTTTCGACTTAAAGCATCACCAACTACATTGGCCTTTCCTGCATGATACTGGATATTACAATCATAATCACTAAGAATTTCCATCCAGCGTCTTTGTCTCATATTCAACTCCTTTTGCCCAAAAACATACCTTAAACTCTTATGGTCAGTAAAAATGGTAAACTTACTACCATAAATATAATGTCTCCAAATTTTCAGGGCAAAAAATTATAGCTCCTAATTCTAAATCATGAGTTGAATAATTCTCTTCATGATTCTTAAGTTGTCTGGATGCATAGGCAATAACCTTTTGACGTTGCATCGACACACATCCATAACCTAACTTAGAAGCATCACAATAGACTACAAGATCTTCAGTTCCTTCTGGTAACGCTAGTATGGGTGCATTGGTTAATCTTTGCTTAAGAATTCTAAAGGCTTCTTCTTGTTTTGGTCCCCATTCAAACTTAATAGATTTACAGGTTAACTTAGTTAAGGGAATGGCTATCCTAGAAAAATCTCGAATAAATCTTCTATAATACCCGGTCAATCCTAAGAAACTTCTAACCTCAGTTGGTGACTCAGGGGTTTTCCACTTAGTCATTGCCTCGACCTTGGTGGGATCTACATGAATTCCTTCATGATTGACTAAATGTCCAAGAAACTGTACATGTTCTAACCAAAATTCACACTTTGGAAACTTAGCATAAAGCTTTTCCTTCCTTAATAAACTTAGAAGTGCGTGTAAATGCTTTGCATGTTCTTCTTTACTCTTAGAGTAAATGAGAATACCATCTATAAAGACAATTATGAATTTGTCCAAATATGGCTTACATATTCGGTTCATCATGTCCATAAATGCAGCTGAGGCATTGGTTAAACCAAATGACATGACAATAAATTCATATTGGCCATACCTTGTTCTAAATGCGGTTTTAGGAATGTCCTCTTCCTAAACCTTTAATTGATAATATCCTGACCGTAGATCGATTTTGGAGAAAAATCGAGCTCCTTGTAATTGATCAAACAGATCATCGATTCTTGGTAATGGGTACCGATTCTTAATCGTGACCTTGTTTAATTCACGGTAGTCAATGCACATACGCATCGATCCGTCTTTCTTTTTAACGAATAAAATTGGCGCTCCCCATGGCGATGAACTTGGCTGTATGAATCCTTTCTCCAATAATTCATCTAACTGTTTCTTCAGTTCCTGCATTTCTGCGGGTGCCAAACGATAAGGTGCTTTGGCAATTGGTGCTGTCCCTGGTAACAGGTGAATTCTGAATTCGACTTCTCTGTCTGGCGGTAGTCCTGGTAGTTCTTCTGGAAATACATCTGAAAACTGAGATACTACAGGAATATCTTTCTGTTCTTTTCCTTTAGTGTTAGTGATTATAGAAATCAAATACACTAATGATCCTTTTCTTACACAACTTACAGTTTTCATCACAGAGATGAATTTTGTGTGTCTAGATGGTTTATCTCCATTAATTGTGATCTTTTCACCCCTTGGTGAATTTACTTGGATTGATTTTTGATCACATAAAATATTGGCCTTATTGGCTACTAACCAATCCATTCCTAACACAACATCAAATCCTACCAGATTCATTGGGTAAAGGTTTGCAATGAATTTTTTATTTAAAATTTCTATTCTTGCTTCCTGCAAGATTTCAGAAATTCTAACGGTTTCCCCATTCGCTGTTTCTACTAAACATTCTTGTCGGAGTTTAGTTAATGGTTGATTGAGTAATTTGCAAAATGAAGTAGTAATAAAACTTTGGTTTGCACCAGAGTCAAATAATACTTTAGCAAAAACGTCATTAACTAAAAATGTACCGGCTATCATGTCCGGAATCATCTTGGCTTCATCTGCAGTCAGAACAAATGCTCTAGCATTTTTCGGGTTCTTGTTGCCCATGGCTGGAACTAGTTTCGGACACTTCGGCTTGATGTGACCTTTTTCTCCACAGTTGAAGCACATTCCGTTATTCGGTTTCCTTCTGCAGTCTTCTTCCTTGTGTCCTAGTATCTTGCAGAAATTGCAGAAGGTGGAGCATTTTCCAGAATGCTTTTTCTTGCAGGCTTTGCAGTATGGCACAGAGGTAGAACCTACGTTCCTTCCACGGTTGGAATTTCCATAACGGAATTCCTGGGTAAGTTTCTGAGCTAGGTTCTTTCTCTGGTCTTCTTCTCGAGTACGCACTAACTCATCAGTCAAGGTGTTTGCTAGTTCTACAGCTTCTTCTATAGTTTGAGGTTTAGCTGCCTTGACTACATGCCTAATCTCACTGATTAATCCCCAGATGTAACGGGAGATTAAGACTGGTTCAGGTGATGCAAGGGTCGGCACTATTCTAGCATATTCAAAGAATAACGTAGTCTAACCCTTACTATCCACTCCAGTCATCCTAAGGTTTAGGAATTTGTTTGCTATCTGTTCTTTTTCATTGGGAGGGCATAATTTCCTTTCTACCATGTTTTTAAATTCCTCCCATTTCATATTGTAAACCTTATCATTTCCTCTAGATTGGAGGATAGTGTTCCACCATTCTAAAGGTGAGTTCTTAAATAGATTGAAAGCAAACATTATCTTATCCTCTTCTGCGCACTTGCTTATTTTTAAGACTGCCTCAGTCTTTTCTATCCAGCGTAGAGCTGCAATGGCTCCTTCATTGCCCGAGAATTCTATTGGTTTACAAGACCAAAATTCTTTATAAGAACAACCATAAGACATGGTTCTTCTCCTTTTGGGAATGGGCATTTGAAGTATGGGTCCATTATTCACGTTGTTTTCTGGTTCAGTTGGTCGTTTACTATCACGGTTACTTTTATTATCAGCGTCCCTAATAGTTTGGATAATAAATGACATCGCATCTATTATTCCTTGTGCCACAATGTGTTGGATGGCACTGTTATCCACTGGGTTTCCATTGTTATTGTTGTTCTGATTATCGTTATTCGGGTTTTCCGGGTTATTATCCGGGTTCTCTTGATTCACTTGGTCGGCCATCTGAATTTTAAACAATTACCAAATATTAATATCATAAATTAATATTTAATACAAACAATCACATAACACACATGTTGATCAAAAACGTCGAACATTGCGACTTACTCTTTCTTATATAGTATGCATCTAATATAAACCAGAACTGGAATTTAAAATTACAATACTAGTAGGCATCACTAACCACGAGGTGGTCTATACTACGATAGATTTATCTTTTTTTTTTTTTTCAAACATACACACACATTCTTATATATTATTAAAGTATTATTATTACTACTACCTCTATCTTCACTGATATGGATTCATCTAGAAATCCATATTACGCTCGTCATACTTCCAGACGAGTCGTTCTCCTACCTACCTCATTCTCTCGCTACTTTCTAAAATTTCTTCTTCGAAGGTTCGGAGCTCTTGCACATTCTCTGCACTCATTGGGGTGCAGTTTCTAGTACTGGGTTTGGGAACTGGGGCATGGGTTCTTGGTACGGGCATGGATTTTCTAGAATTTCCCTGATGTATAGGTCATTATCGTAGTAGGGATCTAGAGGGTCTAAGCCTGGGTAAGCTGCTAAGTTTGGCATGGGTATGTCCTCTGGTACTGGATAGCATTGCTCGTAATCCCTATGGCCATCAAACCACGGGTCATAGTCTGAGTCAGCAGGATTAGGTGCTGGTATCCTAGGTATCTCAGCTGGGTTGAATTCAGGCATTGGGATTTGGTTTTCTGGGTTGGCTTCAATTTCTATTGGCTGTGCGGGAAATAGTGGTAAGGGCTGGGGTGTTATGAGTTGCTCAAGGTTAGGGTCTGCAGCTGTAGTTGCTAAAATATGGAAGTTTGCTAGACTCCTATTGAGCATATCCTGGGTGTGAGCATCTGTTTCTTTCTTAATGCTGCTAAGGCTCGCTGCTGTTGTAACTTTTTCATCCTTTTCCTACGTTCATGCGCTCCTCTGCTGAACCATCCTCTTTTCTTAGAAGGGAATGGCTCTTCAGATTTGGCCTTGAACACGAATATCCCATCTTCATTGTCAGCCGAATACCCTGAGAGGGATGGCTGTGAAGAGGTGCCTTCGTCTCTAGGTGAGCTGGACAACTGACGGTAAGCATCCGAAGGTCCTTGGTCACTCATACTGTAAACTAACAAATAGTGAAATAACACATAACAATAATATACAATTATGCACGTATTTTCATAGTTTATTTCCTAATAATTTGAATAATATCTTGGTGTCAGCAGAACACTTCTGTGGCTGAATCAGTGGCTTAGCTCTGATACCACCTTCTGTCGCAACCCTCGTCCCCAAACAACCTGGGAACGGGCGGCCGCGGCCAGTCTTGGTGGTATCGCATGTTTAAACATTTTGGCAGCGGAACTTTCATCAGGATCGTAGTTAGGAAATATTTTATCAGAGTAAAATAACACGTTTTTATAAAATTAAACATATGGGAAAATCCCAAGTTTCCAGTACACACAATTTCATAGGGATAAACCCTATTTTATTGAATTTAAAACATCTCTTTATTTAGGTAACTTTTATAGCCACTTTTCCAAGCCTTCAGTGCTGTCCAGCTGGCTTCTATTTGGCTTTCACATTTTGTTACCTGAAACGCGTTTAAAACATTTTGTCAGTGGGAAATACTGGTGAGTGAATCCCAGTTTAATCATGTTTAAAGAAAAACCATTGTACAGTATTGAGGGCGGTCGCGCAATTACATTTGTTTCCATCTATTCAATTACCACCCACGGTACTGTCAACCCAACTTGTGGTCATGTTACTCCTCGCAAGGTAGTAACAAATTTTGTATACAAAACCCCAACATACCGACGATAATTATAGAATACAAATACTCAATCACTGTTTAATATATTATTAATTAAGTGAGGTTTTGTAAAAACAATTTGTAAAAAGGAGATTACTCACATTGCTGTCTTAGGTTTTCTTTAAGGGTTTCCTGGTGATTATCTATAATTTACACAAATGCACACGCGTTAGTATAATAACCCAATATTTATATTAGTAATACCCTCATCGAGACGGCATTCCAACGACTACGTCGGGCAGAACCACGACAGCCGTTATGGAACCCAGGATCAATCGGGCAGCGTATCTAATACGTAACCGGGGTTATGATACTTACAACGGAGCAGGACTTCGTTATTTAGGGGGTATTATATCCGAGAATTATGCCTATATTATAGAATTTCGAGAGAGAAAGTTGATTGTGAGCGAGTTTGAATGAACTGCCGATGCCCTCTTTATATAGGGCCTGATTTCAAGTCCCTTGCGGCCCACGTAAGAGTAAGCTGGGGCTTACGCGGCCTGCGTAGTAGGGTAATAGGGGCTAGGGTTGCTGATTCGTCGAGTTTAGCTTTGACACGATGATGACACGTGGCAGCTCAGGGTGTCGCCCTGATTTAGAGCTGTCGCGCCCTGCGTAGAAGGTAGTCAAGGGTTACGCGCCCCGCGACGACCCCTTAAATTTTGTTTATAAATTAATTTTAATAAAAATAAAGGTATTCGGGGTCCGTTTTAGTATTCGGGGTGTATTTAGGAGCGTCTAGGGTCACTTTAAAGGTTCCGGGAGAGCTGCTATATCTGTGGAGGTAATCAAATACATGACTTTAAATTTTATGTTGGATTTGTTGTCATATCTAGTTGCCTACCTATGTTTAGTTATCTTTAAACATGTATATACATATATATATATATATAAGTGTATTTTTAGGATATTTAGGGATATTCTAATTAGATTAGGGGTGTCAGGAATATTTTGGAGGGTTGTTATATCGCGTCGCGCCACAATGGTCCAGCTATGGCGTCGCTCCCCGTGACGATTAAAATAATGATTTTTTGGCAATTATAGCCGTCGCGCTATGCGACCACAGGAGGCCTTACCCGTCGTGCGACGCGACAGGGTATGTTGACGGAAATTATTCGTTTCTTGACCAGGGTTTACTATAAATTAATCAAAAATCATCACAAAACCCTAGTGACGAATTGAGAAGAGTTTGGACGAATTTCAGAGTTCTTTCAGAGCGTTTTCGAGCACGGGAAGCTACCGGTTTAAGATACGTAGTGCGGGAATCATTCGGGTGTCTTTACTTTCGTATTTCTTTACTGTCATGTTTTGCGTTTTCGTTAATACTTGGATTTCGATGTTTTTCATGACTATTCTTGGCTAAATCTTTGTAACTACCTAGACATGGATGATTGATTGCTATTGTTTTGATTATATTTTGGATTTATGGAAGCTATAAATTATTTATGAATTGTAAACGATTTGTTCTATCGGTTAGATGTATATGCGTGCTTGATATTGTTTGAATATTAATTATTGCTTCGTATGATTCTTGGTGACGATCTTTATCACATAATAGAGTCGTGCTAGGTTTTAGATTTTGGTGAGTGTCTATATCACATAATAAATCTTTAATATTTAGGGTGGAATTACGTAATTAACCTTAGAAGTAATATTCGATAATCTTATAAAATCAAGTGTTCTACTAATCATCAATAGCTGCAAGGTGCGAGATTATTGCTAGGTCTAAGTGATTAAACCGTAAAGTGGGTCCTTCTTAGGAAGTAAACCTTTTGGCTGTTGTCTAGCAAGTCTAACTGAGAACACAAGTCTATCCTAGGTTTAGATCTCGACAGGGAGTGAGCCTTGTAGGATACTTTTATAAATCCATTAGATGTCTTGCAAAGGAGTCTAATAACCGGTAATTTAACAACCTTTAGGGGATCATAGCGCGCTCTTGTGAAGAGTTAGGGGTCCTTAGATTTCTCGAGAGGTGAGAATATTAAGATCCCGGTTCCATAGTAGACAACTTCCAAATATAATCTTAACTAAAAGCAATCTGGATTCCTGTCTAGGTAGTATTTCCGTCATCTGAAAGAAGTTCACAGTAATTCGTTAATTATCTTAGTTAATTAATTTGGTTTTAATTATTTTCTTAGGATTTTTTTAGAAACCCCCCCCCCCTTAAACATAAAAATAGTTAAGTCTGCGTCAGAGTCAGTCTAGATTAAGTAATTAGCGTAATTAATTAGAGTCTCGTGGGTTCGATATCCGGACTTACTTAACTTACTAGAGTCGACCGGTTCACTTGCCGGTTAGTAGTTTAGTCGAGTTTAGAGAGTCTAGAATATTACTTTGAGTCTAGATTTAGGTTAATTTTAGTTGTTTTTATTAAACTACTTTTAGCACATTAGAAATCAACCTCAACAGAAACCCACAACTATAGACTAAGTTGTGAGCTTGGTGGGTACAAGATTTCACCAAGTTTAGTAAAGAAAATAGACGATATAAGACCATTGAACAAAACATAATTTAATCCTACTTTTACCTCAAATGTGGTGAGGTTTCACCTTAGTTTGCTATGGTAAACTTGTGAAAACCTTCCTAGAGGTTATCCAAGTAAGATGATAGAAGAAACAAGGAAGAAATAAGTAAAATAGTGAGCTAGAACTCACTTAAAAATCTTGAAACTTTCTGCCCAAAAATAAGAATTATTGAGTGTTTTTTAGAGGATTTGTGAGTGAATATGGTGTTTGGAAAGTGAGAATGAGGGTTAGGGATGTTTTATTTATAGTTGGGAAGTTAGGTTAAGAGTTAATAAGGTTTTAAAAGAAGTTAGGTGGGAGATATGTGACAAAAATGAGCCAACGCGCATGTAGATTGAGTCTGCTGCGGATCACCCTCGTCCACGGGTCGCGAAGGCCAAGAGACCCCTTGCCGCGTGTCACGGTGGGTTGAGGCTGGACATTCTTTTGTTTTTTGACACATCTAGTCCCTGCAATTTGGTGTTGCCATATTTTAAGGTAAACTTTGTTTATTTAACAGGTAATTAGGTATAAGTTAAGTAGGAAAGTATAGCTCAAGTATTGTGAGTGTATAATTATGTATATTGCACGTTTAAAGAGTATTAAACACGTTTTTTTTATGATCGTTCGCATGTAGAACAAGTATGAATTTGCGTGGAGGATTGAACATGTATCAAGTATGTATATAAATTATGAATAATCAATGTATAATTCATTAAAAAGATCACGTTTTATTACGATCAAGGCCTCGGATTACAACGATTGGACACGAAATACGATTATAGGAGAGTACAAGTATCCAGAAATAGAAATACAAGATAAACTTTCTAATTAAGGAAAGTTACAAAAGCGAGGCGTTACACCATTACACCCTCTCCCTCATGTTCCCCGCATGCGGCAAGTGTTCACCGTAAAAAGCCTCCCCGCGCGGCAAAACTGATGATGGCGGCACTCTCCCCTCGCGGCAAATAGCCTCCCCGCATGCTTTGCCGCATCGATCCTGTTCACCCTAATAGTTATCTGCCAAGTTTCATTGCAGATAAGTACATAAATCATACTTACAAAAATAATAATACTTGAATGAACAGTCTGTTGGTGCACTACATCTGTCGACTTCATCTTGTATCGAGTCTTAGTCTTAGAACGTTAGATTAGGGCACATTGTACGAGTTTTCCCGAGAAAGTTGATTTCACATATATGGACATGTACATATGTGGGAAACCTCATGTACGTATGTGGGAAACCTCATGTCCGAATGTGGGAAACCTCATGTCCGTATGTGGGAAACCTCATGTCCGTATGTGGGAAACCTCATGTCTGTATGTGGGAAACCTAGAAGAGGGGTTTCGCTTATATGTACAATAGGGGTTTCGCTTTTATGGACCTCATGTCCATATGAGCGAAATCTCAGACCCTATATATACCCTAAGTACGAAATCATTTGTAAGAGTTCTTGTTTACGGATACCGAAGTGCTGCCGGTCTTCCAATTGATTGTAAACACTGTAATATCAATACAAAAGGTGTTTAAAGTGAATTGCCAGCTATTTCTACATCAGTTACTTGTTTTCCGCACCTGCAACTGATTGAGACTCCTCTGATAGACTCAATCAGGTCAGAATAGGATCCTACAAGTGGTATCGGAGCTTCAGGAGGAGGATTTCTACAGAGATTTGCTGGATTTCATCATAAATTCTTACTTCTACACTTTCTTTCTTCATCAGAACGAGATTTAACGGTCTGAATCTGCTCAAAATTTCACAGATTGTAGATAATTGATCATAGACAAATCCCTGAAAGTTTCACACTAAAATTCGAACTAAAAATGGTCAAAAACAACCTCCGAATAGGTTTCGCTCTTATGGACAACCAGAGATTTCGCTCTTGTGATCATAAGGTTTCGCTCATTTGACAAAGGGTTTCGCTCATTTGACATCAGGTTTCGCTCATTTGACATAGGGTTTCGCTCATAGGACCACTAAGAGACCTGGTTTCGCTTTTGTGACCACCCATAAGATCCTATTTCGCTCATGTGTCAACCCTAATCACCTGATTTCGCTCATGTGTCAACTCTAATCACCTGATTTCGTTTGTGTCACCTCTAAACTTCAGATTTCGCTCCAAGGGTCATACAAAACTCTGATTTCGCTCCAAGGGTCATCATAAACTCTAATTTTGCTCAAGAGGACATCCATTAACTTCAGATTTCGCTCATAAGTGCCTGTGTTTGAACAACGTGCATTGAAAAATGGATACTGAGTTCTACAACGCTTTTGCTACAACCCCGACTAGTTCATCCGATATTACTAAGACCATGACAATGGAGAATGAAACCGGAACAATGCAAAAACCCCCGAAACTTATGGGAATTGAGGATTATCACGGGTGGAAGAAACGGTTTGAGAATTGGGTTCAGGCGAATCATCTAAAAGCTTGGGAGAGCATCGAAACTGAATATGAGAGGCCAAAGAATTCAGCGGGAGTCGATAAAATCATTTCAGAATTCACAGAGCAAGAAAGAGATAGTTATAAAGGAGAGAAAATGATGATCAATCTGTTACAACAAGCAGTAAAGGAGGATATATTTGTGTTGCTTCAACATGATGACAATGCTTACTCTATCTGGGAAGCTCTTAAAAAGAAATTCGAAGGAAGTACTGAGATGCTTCAGAGTAAAGCAGCATTACTGAAAAAGGAGTTTGAACTATTTGCATGCATGCCTGGTGAAACAACAAAGACTCTTATTGAAAGATATTGTCATCTTGTACGCACCACGTCACAGTTGAAGATTACAAAGACTCCAGCAGAATGGGTTGAAAAGCTTGCTGACGCGTTACCGCAAAAGGAATGGGGTACATATCTGATGATATTGAAGAATTCCAGACAGTTCAGAAGGTTATCGATTGCACAGTTTATAGAGAAGTTGGAGGCACAGGATCTGGAGCAGCAGAAAATTGCTAGAATGAACAATTCTACTCATCAGCAAGATATCAAACTGTACTATAAAGGAAATATTCAAACTGCTGAAGCAAGTCCAAAGATACAAACTGCATTTAGTGCTGGAAATCAATCTACACCAAGCAGTCAAGGATCAGTCAACACTAGTGGATTCTCAACAGTAAATCCTCCAAGTGTTCAAAGTGCATCTGCTGGAAATGGGCATTTGATTCAGTGCAATGTAGCTCTACATCTTCAAAACGGTCAAAATTATTCTGAAGAAGTTGTAAAGCATCATATGGGATTATTGGTCACTGCATTAGAATCTTATGAAGGGTTGATTGCCGGAAGAATTGGTAATCCGATGCTCACAAAGGAAGATTATGACCAAATCGATGCAGAGGAGCTGGAACTGATGGATATTAAATGGGCCTTAGCTAGTGTTTTGAGGAGAGCAGAAAAATTTAGATTGGTTACAGGAAGAAATGATTTCTTGGATGCAAACCTTTCTAATCTAGGATTTGATAAATCTAAAGTTGTCTGTTTTCGTTGCAGGGAGAAAGGCCACTTTAAAAGAGAATGCAAGAATCAGGAGCCGAGAGGAGCAAAGGAGTCGTCTGGGAAAGATGATTATTATAGGAAAACCATTTATCAGCAAATCACTCATCAACCGCATCAACAAAAAGAAGTTCAAACGGCACATGGAAGAATGATCGAGGATGCAAATAGGAAAGCTTATTATGGCATCGTTGATCAAGATGATGAGAAAATGGCTGAAGGTTTTAGCTGGGACAAGTACATTTCAGCTGATCCTAATGTTAAAGCTTTTATTGCTCAGATTGTGCAAAAGCCAGAGTTGATGAAGGAGTGGATGGATGTGATGTCAGATGATGAGGAGAGTCAAGATGGAAAATCTGTTTTCTCTAAAAACAGTTCAACAGATAACAGTGATGATGAAGAAGTTGAACAGATAAACATTGGAAAATCTCATTTATCTTCTGACAGTTTTGAATTTTATTTTGCAGATAAATTGAAGAAACTGAAAGAAAGGAAAGCTGCAAAAGATTTAAAAGAAGTCAAAGTGATTGAGAAGATTGTGGAAGTTGAAAAGATAGTTGAAGTCGAAAAGATCGTTGAAATTACAAAACCCTGTCTTACATGTTTAGAGTCTTGTAAACAATGTATAGAAAAAGATGAGAGGTTTAGTGAGTTAGAAAAGTTAAAAGAACAATTGTTGTTTGATGTAAAGAATTTGAAAAAGTCGTATGATGTATTGAACAGACATGTGAATAGTCTGGAGAACACTAATTCTGAAAGAGAGAAAGCTTTGAAGATGTTGAATGCTACCATGATGACAAAGCAAAAAGAGATCAACTTATACATAGAAGAATGTGCAAAGAGGAAGAAAGAGTTGGATAGTGAAGCAGCTGAGAATGAAAGAATAAGAAGATTGCTGCAAAGTTACAAAGGTTGTGACTACATAATCGATAGAATTTATCCAACAGTTGAAGGATTTGAAGCGTTTAAAGGTGAAGAAACAAAGCCAAATAAGAAAAAGGATACTGGGACAACTGCAGAGGAAGAACAGAAGAGCTCATTTTGGAGACAAACAAACCAAGAATTTCTTGCCGAAAAGAGAAAGAATGGAGCTTATGTGAAGAAAGAGACAAGAACCTGTTTCCGATGCAATGAAGCTGGTCACATTGCATGGAACTGTCCGAAAGCGACAAACATAAAACAGGGAGTTTCTGGAAAACTGAAAGAAGTTGTTGTTGATAAAACCGAACCACCAACTGAAAAATTTAAAGTTTTCAAAAATTCAACATTTGAAGTTGGTGAATGTTCGAAGAGATTTTACAGGCGAAGTGTTAAATTTGACAACCAAAAATGGGTTGTTAAGAAATCTGATGTAAAATATGGCGATGAATCTGATTCCACAAAATTAGAGGAGCCACAGTTTGACGAGAGTGATGAAAACTCAGTTCCTTCAATGAATGATGAGAATTTTCCACCATTGAGGACTGGAAATTTTAAAAGGAAAACTGGAAATTCTGAAATCTCAAATCAGGGTTATTCTGAGAAGGATAACTTTGATGTTGAGAAAGCATTTAATGGGAAAGTTAAGAAGATTTTCGGAAAAATGGTTGAAGGGAAAGTAAAAGGGGTAAAGGAGTTTTATGCTACAAAGAAAGCAACTTACACTCCAACTGCTTCTGAATTGAAAACACCCAAGGCTGGTCAGGCTTGGGTGGATATTTTCTTTCATTGAAAAACCTGACTTGCCGGAGATCCCAAGTTTATATCGTGGATCAGGAATCGGCATCATTCATGTTTTAAAGTGTTTGTATGAAAGTCGTTAAAATTTTTAAAATTTTACAGGTTGAATGACTATGCCGGAGCTTCCAGGTTGGTAAGTGCGAAGCAGGAATCGGCATCTTGATTGGTAAAATGGTTTTGTGGAGATGTTTTATTCCTACATGTGATTATGTGATTTGGATATTTTTACAAGTGGTAAGAGATTGGATCTTACAAAGTGATTACTCAAGGTCATTAGTTTGAACTTGATGTAATCCTGATACAAGAGATTGAATGGACAAAATGATGAACCATACCCCTAATTTTACAAGTGGTAAAACCAACAAAACTTATTTTCCGGAAAAATCATTTTGAGTAAAACAAACTTAAGTGTTTTGAAATCATAATGAGAAAATAGTTTTGTGTAAGGGGGAGTTCTGATTGTTTATGCCTAGTGGATGGCGAATTGAGGTGATTTGATATCAGTTGTCATGTTTCTGTATAGTTTGTTTTCAAATTTCCTAAAATGTGTTTGCATTTTAGGGGGAGTATGAAATTTCTGAAAATCCAAAAACATTTGAAAATTTGAAAAAGACAAAAACATGATAAAATCAAAAATGAGTTTTGGTGTCAAAGAAGAGGAAGTGATAGTACATCAGTAGACAGTTACAGTATGCTAAAGAATTGTATTGTTTAAATAGCGTTAAACGGTCTCACTGATGATATGCCGATAGGTTTTTACACATTTAGTAAGCTTTTTCGGGATATAAACTTAAAATCAAACTTGCTTATTTTGTGTGGAACACTACTTGGATATATAGGTAACCCCTGAAATCTCGTTTGAAAGGTCCCTCTTTCTGAGATACTAGGTCTTTATGCTCAGTGATATCTAGGGTATTATCCCGGGACTTCTGATTTTGCGGAAGCAATGGCCTAGTCCCCGGAGAATACTTTCCGCATGCTTGAAATATAGCGCAGCCCTCAGCAAATTGGTGAAACAATAAAATTGATAGTCATTGCTGTTGTAATTCAAAAGATCCTCTAAAGGGGACACACCCAAAAGTTGAGTCATGATCTCTCTGCTGAACGATGGTTCTGACCTGAGCTCTCATGATTCTTCATAAGTTATTAACCCCTTACAGATATCATTTGTCGTATACTCACCTGTAAGACTGAATATTGAGATCTGGATACGGGAGTATATTCAAGAGGTGGGACACATGAATGAGTTTAAGTCCTTAAAACATCTAATTCATATCCTGAAACAGTTGAAATTTGTGTGAGAATTTAAGTGGATTAGTATATCGGCAATCTAAGTGAATTGTTTAATTCTTAATGTGTAACTAAGCTCAATGGTACTCGTGATTTGTCATAAACTGATATGATCCTCTTACACAAACTCACAAAAATAGTGTCTGTAAATATTTCTTTATTGCATTTCTTTACATTCAAAAATTCAAAAAGATTTTCGACAACTGGTGTTGAAGAGCTAATTTTCAAAATTCCGAGTGCTAGACATGACGAACAGGTTTGGGATAGTATTTGTTTGAAGTTCTTTGAAATGAACATGATATTTTTGTAAATGGTTCATCAGAGACTATAAATGTTGAATCATTTTAAAATATGTTTTACAAGTGGTTATCAGAAAATTTACTTTGAGGTAGAGACTTTGCAGGTAGCCAGGCAACGATCTTGGAATATGAAGAGTCAAGCTGGTTGATCTTGAGAAGCTGTTAGATGGAAAGCCAGACAACGATCCTAAAGCTGATGATGCTGATGAACTGAAAAAATGTCAGCATATCGCAAGGGGGAGTCTGAAGACCTGCAAGAAAAGTTTGAGAAAGTGAAGCCCAGAGACAGATCAAGACTGAAGATGCGAAGACTCGACACTTAAGACTCGTCAACATCTGAGGGGGAGTCTGTTGGTGCACTACATCTGTCGACTTCGTCTTGTATCGAGTCTTAGTCTTAGAACGTTAGATTAGGGCACATTGTACGAGTTTTCCTGAGAAAGTTGATTTCACATATATGGACATGTACATATGTGGGAAACCTCATGTACGTATGTGGGAAACCTCATGTCCGAATGTGGGAAACCTCATGTCCGTATGTGGGAGACCTCATGTCCGTATGTGGGAAACCTCATGTCCGTATGTGGGAAACCTAGAAGAGGGGTTTCGCTTATATGTACAATAGGGGTTTCGCTTTTATGGACCTCATGTCCATATGAGCGAAATCCCAGACCCTATATATACCCCAAGTACGAAATCATTTGTAAGAGTTCTTGTTTACGGATACCGAAGTGTTGCCGGTCTTCCAATTGATTGTAAACACTGTAATATCAATACAAAAGGTGTTTAAAGTGAATTGCCAGCTATTTCTACATCAGTTACTTGTTTTCCGCACCTGCAACTGATCGAGACTCTTCTGATAGACTCAATCAGGTCAGAATACGATCCTACACAGTCGATGCTCTTCCATCTTTGACATAAACACATTCTTTGAGCTTGCTTTCAGGTTCCTTTTTTTTTATTTCCTCTGCCTTTCATTCTGGTTTACACTACTATTGTTTTCATCTTTAGTTGAGTCGATCTATTGACTGTTTTGCTCAGCAGCAATAGCAAACACCTCCATCCTTGTGATAAAGTGCCTTTTGAACTTGCTCATAGGGACAAACATGTCATGTCCTGTAACAAAATTGAATCAAGTCTTGCAATAAACCACATTAACTTGTATATGCCATTTGATGATTATCATCTTCATCATCATCAACTTAATATTAGCATTAACAAAGTGCTCAATAGTACTCTTCAAATTATTAATGAAATATCCATTTTGCCAACCAAAAAGAAACTAAAATAGAAAGATATGATATGTTTGAGCAATCATTTTTTTCATTCACCAAGTTGTATTTTTCTTTGATGATTAGTTTGATCAACACAATAATTCTTAATTAGTTACGTTCAAACTTGTTGGCTCAGTTGTATTGTCCATTACAAAGTAAATTTCCTATTTATAATAATAAAGGGCAGTGCCAATTGAACATGCACCTAAGCTAAACCAAAGATTAATAGAAGAAACAAACAAAGTAGGTAAATACTAATGTAATGCACAAACAAAAAGAAAAAAAAACAATTATATGAGAAAATTGAAAATCTAATTCAGTATGGCAAAATGGGAACCTGATTCGCACTTCATATCAAACTTATGAGCTTTAAGCATCAACCATAGTTTAAAATCAATAAACCAACAATAAGAGACACGTATGAAAGAAATAAACACAAAAATACCTTGAAGTGACACCTGAGATCCAATCCTAGCTTTGCAAGCTGATTCAATACACAATAATACAAACTAAAGTTAATTTAAAAAGCCCTAAAAATAACAAATAAAGAAATAAAACAACTATTCGACTACTAATTTCAAATTATATTGGTGTGATTTAGCAACTAATAACCAAGTCAGTGATAGATTGGTATGAATAGTTAACATCTATCAATTCTACGAATCTGAAACATAATTAAATAACTTACATTTGGTGGAGTTTTGTGGTTCCTTTAGAGCATTTCACCTAGAGGAAAACAAATCCAAAATAGATTACAAACTTACCGGTTGCCATGTGATATCATGAGACCATCTCCTAACATCATAACATAAGTATATTGCCCAATCACTTTGTCAAAGCAAAGTAAATTACACGAAGAGGCGTTCAGCTAATCATAAAGCCAAAACTATTCAAATAGGAAAAAATTGAAGGAAAATGTCAACAAAGGACCGTTAGCATACAAAACAAAGGAACAATGAGGCTCAGATATGTGAAGCTTATGCCCCACCAAGATACGGAATACCTCATCTTCAAAATGAAGAGGATAAACTCTAGATGAGATGGCAAATCTTTCAGCTCCAGGGATGGGGGACTCTCCACAGATGGCCTCTCCTCAGGCTCCTTCCTCTCAACTACCTCAAAAACCTCAGAATGACTCTCGAATTCCCCATATGATGTACTAGTCATCTCAACCTCCGGGATAAATATGTCCAGAATCTGCGTGTCCGAAGCATCACGCCCACAAACCTTACTCAAGCAATGACCCACATGTGACATGATGGTGTCAACGAAGTAGAGAGTATCATCGTGCTCTCTAGGATGAGTCGTCGACCTATTGATATCAAAGGTGACCATATCATCCTCTACGCGAAGCGTTAGCTTACCATCATAAACATCAATCAATGCTCTTGCGGTAGCTAGGAATGGTCAACCTAGAATCAAAGGAACATGAGCATCCTTATCCATGTCTAAGATCACAAAGTCAACAGGGAAGACAAACTTGTTGACTTTCACTAACATGTTCTCCACAATCCCTCGCGGATATTTCACTGACCGATCCGCAAGCTGGAGACTCATACGGGTAGGAGAAGGCTCGCCTAGGTTGAGCTTAGCAAACACTACATAGGGCGTCAAATTTATGCTGGCTCCCAGGTCAGCCAAAGCATTGTTGACTGATAGATTACCAATCAAGCATGGAATGGTAAAGCTACCCGGATCAGTCATCTTCTTGGGAAGACGATTCTGAAGAACTGCCGAGCACTCCTCACTCAAGGACACGTGTGATAACTCCTCCAATTTCTTCTTTATTACTAAGAATGTCCTTCAGAAATTTGGCATACTTAGGCATATGCGCTAGAGCCTCTACGAAAGGAAGATTAATATGGAGCTGCTTAAACAAACCTAAGAATCTAGAGAACTTCTCTGCTTGCTTCTCTCTTGAATATTCCCGGAAAAGGAATAGACGAGTAATCACGAACGGGTTCCTTCTTCTTCTGCTGAGACTCACTGACTGGACTGTGCAGTACTTGCTGGGGCTAGCATGGGTTGCACTTTGCCGGTGGGAGTCTCCATCTCTATCTCCTCATCAACGGGTTCTTCATTTACCACCGGTTGATCAACTGTGGCCCCTCTACCACTCCCAGTCATGACAGCTTTAGCATGAGCATGAGAATTAGGATTAGGAATGGTGTTACCCGGTAATCCTCCGGGTGGCCTCTGCTGTAACTGTCTCGCCATCTCCCCCATCTGTCTCTCCAAATTTTGCAGCGAAGCTCCCTGATTTTTAAACATACGATCATGCTCCTCGTGTCGCTGATTATTCGAAGTCATATACTGGTTCAGCAGTTGACTTTGAGCAAGTAGAATGTCCTTCGGCTCCTTGAACTCAGTACCAGATGATGATCCACTAGAAGATTGCTGTTGGAACCCTAGTGGGTTTCCTCCCGACCTCCAGTTGGATTGATTTTTCCAACTCGGGTTATAAGAATTATTAAATGAAGCATTTTGGAAACGATTATTCGGGTTGGAAATATAGTCGACCTATTCCTGTGATCTCACAGGGCAATCAGCTGTCTCATGTCCTCCACGACATATCTCACACTTCCGATCTTCAACTTCATCTCCCTCATCTCCCTCTTCAAAGCCTCTAACTCAGCAGCCAAATTAGTGTCAGGAGTGACCTGATACACACCTCTAGCAGAGGAGGTGGTCCTAGTAGAAGGAATGGAATTCCTCGTGGGATGGCTCTGCTGACCGGCCATAGCAAAACTCTCAAACATGTCCTCACACTCAGTTGGATCCTTTTTGTCCATGATACAACCTCCAGTTGCAGTGTTAAACATCAGTTGAGTGTTAGAAGTGAGACCATTATAGAATTTCTCCACTAAAGCCCGTTCAGAAAGACCATGTTGGGGGCACTTGCTAAGAAAGGTTTGGAATCGCTCCCATGCCATGTAGTAAGGCTCATCGGGATCCATATGAAACGAATGGATCTGGTCTCGAAGGTGTGCAGCCTTAGATGGAGGGTATTACTTCTTATAGAAATTTGATTTTAGAATCTCCCAAGTAATGATAGAATTTTGAGGTGAAGTGTCGAGCCAAGTTGCAGCTCGACCTGCAAGGGAAAAGGGAAACAAACGCAGATAAACTGCATCAGTCGTAACACCATGAAGATTGAAGGTGCTACAGATACGCAAGAATCGGGTGATATGTCCTGGTGCATCCTCGTCCTCCAGACCGTGGAATTGAGCACTATTAGAAATCGTGGTCATGATATGGGAAGGGATCTGCCAATTCTGGTTAGCGGGTGCTTCGGGTGTCGTGATGGGAGTTCGGCCTCTGGTGAAGCCTTCAGTGGCATGCTGGTTCACAATGCGTCTAGCAGGATTATCACCCATAGCAACTATAGGAAAAGGAATAGGAATGAGTACCTTTTTGTCGGTGATCCTACAAATACGCTTCTGATGCTGGCTAAGACGCTCAAACAACTCTCATTCGGGTTCAGATGAAGCAAAAAATTCGGGTGGTCCCTGTGAACGAGTATGGGGCATAAACTGGCGAATAATAAATAAATAAAAACTACGACTACGCTAAAAAAATAATAAAGACGACCTAACACCTAAGGGCACAAATAGCAATTAGCAATCAAAGCAAGGGCACCTCAAGGGAAATAACTAGAAGGCAAATAAAAAGACAAAAAATAAGACTCAGGTCGTTCACAAAAGTGCCTAAAATAAAGTCCCCGGCAACGGCGCCAAAAACTTGATGTGTGATTTTTGCAATTAATTCTTTATGACCAAGTTTTAAAAGTGGAAATCGCTAACTACACACAACGGCAAGTGAACCGGATGTGAAAGTAGTATGACTAGCAATACCGAGTATCGAACCGTGGACTCTAGACTGACACTTATAATAATTAACCCTAATCACACTTCTAGTCCAAAATTGATTTTTAGAATTTGGTTTTTATTTTAGAATTAATTAAATAATATTTTAACTAAATTAACTAACTTAACTAAACTAACGAACACGAAGGCAACTAAGACTATGAACTCAGCCAGGAGAGATGAACAAACCACTTAGGTAGGAATCACTAATGAAACGTGAAGACAACAATTTGACAAATGACTTAGGTTTCGGTTTCTAACTGACTACTCTCTTGTGAAAGAGAATAAATCCTATAGTAATTAGGTAACAAGGAAAGTGACCCACTAACTCAACAACCTAAAAACCGACCAATAAAAACAACCAAAACGTGTGATGGAGTGCTATAAGGAAACAAGCCTAATTAAAGGTCCTAAATCCCACAAATATTAAATTGCAAAGGATTACCCTTAACCAACCCTCTAGATGTGAAGCAAGCTATAAGATGATACACCAAAATCCTAGGACTGACTGACACACGAATAAGCAGACGAACCCCGAGTTATCAGGTGCTCAAAACTACCAAACAATGCACAGAATTACCTAGCAACTTCTAATTATCTTTCGAATCAAAGAAGATGGGTGCACACTAATGTCTAGCTGATTTTAAATTGATTTTATGTTATGACTTGTTACCAAGTTCAAACAATTAGATTGAGAATCGCGAATAAACAACCTAAAAGCAAGTTTTAACGCAACTAGTGGTGACTTATTCCTACCAAAAGCATTAAACTCATCAACCAAATCAATAAATTCAGCAAAACAAAAACATACACAATCAATTTTAGCAACAACTTATAACCAGTTTACTCCAAAACGTTGTCAAAATCATATAGTCGAAATAAATATCAAACACGCGTCAATAGATCATCCAAACCTAAGTGGCTTTAAAAGTTTTAGCCTCTCATAATCAAACACGAAACAAAAGCATAAATAAAGTCACGGTTCATGGTAAAAAAAATATAAAAATAGTTCAGCTACTAGCCTACCTACTTCTTATTCGTTTTGAATTGCCGTATGACCTTTTGACTTCAAAAGAATTGCCTCTTGTTTGCGTCTGATCTTCAGTTGCTAACGTATGTGCGTCTCCTTTTCTGCCGTCACAGTCGTTGAATGATGATACCCTCTATATCTCGAATAATAGCCGCCTTATATGATTTTATGTCAACCACAATTGTTTCCAAGCTGGGCCTTGGCAGCAAATCACATAAAAAGTTGAAGTGGGCTTTGCATAGACTAAAAGGTAGTCAACAAATATATATATATATATATATATAAATGAGATGGATTTGGGCCATGTGACATGTGATTTTGGAGCTTTTTGATGATGTAGCAACCTATGGTGGAGGTGGATTGTGAGTTTAGGAGGGAATCCATTCTCAATTCTCAATACACAAACAAAATCACTTTGGACGCGGGATCCGAATAGGATTCGGTTCGACCAAATTATCCAAATGGATCCTTTATATCCCAATTTCATTCCATCTCAGAACTCTTCATCTCTATCGTCACCTTCAAAACCCTAACGCCGCTACACATCATCTTCAGCAAATCCAAAAATCTTCTTCAGCAAATCGACAATGGTGATTCTCATGTACCTTTTCACCATTGATCCTGTAGATTTGAGGTCACAATTGAATCCCTAATGTTCTCTATTTTCAAATGTTTATGATACCATAAAGTTTTTATTTTTGTTATCAGCCTCCCTCACTTCATCGCTCTACTGGATTCATCATCTTCTCCAAACGGTTCAACAAATAGGTAAATTCTTTAACAAACCCTAGATATCAACACACCTGTTCTTCTTATTCTTCTACGTTGATTTGTGCGTTTTGTATATTTAATTCTCTGTTATTGTTGTTTATGTTATTTAAATCTCTGTTATTGTTGTTTATGCCATATATATCAGTATAATTTATAATATTTTCTTGTATGAGAATTAAGATTTTGCTATTCTTGGGTTTTACTTTTATATATGTTTTGAAATTGTTATAGTTTCACTTGGTGGTGTTTTGTATCAGAATTCCTGTATTTTATAATGTGTTTTTCTTTCTTCAAAGTTCAGAAGGTAGATTGTATGAGGATATGAACACTTCTCTCACCATTGAAGAATATATAAATGGTACAGTTGTTTGTAAATTCTTTTGGATATGAATTATTTCTGTACATTGGTTATTGTATGTATACAAGTATTAGGTTTGATATCCGGTATTTTGTTTACAATTTAAAAGTTTTAAGACGCACACCAAGTGCTTAATGAAATGCTTCAGCAAAAATGACTTCTATTGCACATGTTACTAATTGGGTTCTTAGTGTTCCATGCTGTTAGGATCTGAGGCTCTCATGATTGTGCTTGTTTGTGAGATTTGAACACATCAAATAGATATGAACAGTTTTGAGTGCAGCGGAAATGAATAACAAACTTTGTAAACACAATCAAAGGAGAATATAGTTTGATAAACAATTGCTTTTTCATAGAGTCGAAAGATTACATCAAAAGCAAAAGGTTACAATGCAAGCTTACAGACTAAACTCCCCCTCAGCCTGATACTCCAGAGTTGGTTGCACAAGATGAAAGGATTGAATTGAGGAGAAGAACTCACTCAAAACGAATCAAATATAATAGTACAGAGTACCGTCATATTTATAAGCAAACCAAACCACTGATGTACCTCAGCTGACATCACCATGATAGTGACATCTAACAGCCTAACAACCTATAAACACTGTTCTATACAAAACTACTGATGTCTAACAACTGATTGATAATAAAATACACAACAAGTCTAAGACTGTTCACGTTCCACTGTTATAGCCTAAGCACTGATTGTTTGAGCATCAGTGCTTTCTTCAAAAGGTGATCAGTCTTTGAATGAGCAGTGCTTGAGTCTTCAGCAGTACTTAAGAGACAGCAGTAGATAGAGGTCAGTGTTTGTCTTTTAGAAGTCTTTAGTTGTTTCATCAGTGTTTGGTTCATCAGTTGTTCTTCTGAGCAGTACTTAGAATGTATCAGCAGATAGGTAACCACTGTCAAGGGGAGAGCTTAGTGTAAACAGCTGCTTATTGTGAATCCACTGTTGTGATCAGGTTTTGGCTTTACATTATCTGTTCCTCTGGTAGGGTTCAATCCCAACACATGCTCTTTGATTACAAATTTATTTGAGATGTAAATTAGTTTTTCTATAATAGTCTATACATTATAATAGTTATACATATAAGTTGCTTTCTAATTGTTGATGTCAACTTTGTTCCAAAACAGTTATGGAATATGTCACTAGAGGAGAGCTATTTAACAAGTTTGTAGCGCAACGCTTCAGTGACGATGAGGTTCTACTATCACGTATAACATAGCACTCTATATTGTTAAAAAAAAAGTAACTACAAAAAAATGATAAGCTAACAACAAGTTTACATGTATTTCGGGGCAACGAGAAAGCTGCAGAGATGAAGCGTGAGGCTATAAAATCGACGATGATGTCAACATTCTGATATGGCACTAAAGGATACTAAAAGCGACATATCAACAAGTGGCTTTAAACCGGGTAAAGGTTGTGTCTTTTTTCACGATTCGCCTATCTCAAATTCATCTTAACCTCTAATTCTTTTGTCTTTAATGAAATCTATCAGAAACAATGGAGTGTCGGAATTGACTATTTTGGTGGAAATCATCGAAGAAAAGCCCCAACGAAACCGAAAGCTTAGAAGGATCAATCATGTATCGTCTTCTCATTATGATGATCAAGCATTTTTAATTCATCAACCAGGTATCATTTTAATGATGTTGTACGTTGTGGTTGAGTGGAGTTACTGGTTACCCTTTTGACTTTTATCGCAAACAATTTGTTTTTATGTTTCATAATTGTGTGATTTGTACTCTGTTGAAGACGAAGTTGCCCAATTGTTTTAATTTTGTTATGAATGTCTAGGGAGTAAAATTCACCCTCAGTTTAGGGCACGATTGAACTATTCACCCTCAGTATATAATTTAGGTTTTAATCTGAATCATTAGGGCACATGGAATGTGAAAGTAATTCTTGGGTTGCATACTTTTCATAAGGTTTTTTGAATTTGTAGATCATTCATATTAGAGAAATTTGTTTTGCATCTGAGCTATTATGAAGAAAGATCTAGAAAGCACAAAATTAGGATGATATAATGATACAAGTAGATTCTAGAGAGCTTGGTTAAAAGAACGTGTCTCTGGAAAACGCCTTAGGCCTAATGATTCAGCATATCTTGGTTGTAGTTAGGGTTTGCAGGAGGCTGATATGGGGAAGAAAGGCATATAACTAAAAAAAACCTTATTATGTTAATTTGATGGATGACCTTACTCTTATAGGTATCACACATTATCATGATTTTGTGGAAGAAAGGCAAAAGATTCACCGCCTCAACACTCTTTTGAAGGCCATTTCAATAACATTGTTAGCAGCAGCTATGTCTTCTGCAGTTTCTTGTTCTATCTGCTCCTGTCTCTTTTGTTGATCTGGCCCAATGTCTGAAACTTCTGAAGCAGATGGTGATGCAGGTTTTGTTAACACCTTCTTAAAAAGGTTTTGAAGTTTTTCCGAGTTCTCTTCTTTTAGACCCATTTTCATGATGGTTTCTTTGAAGTACTCAACTTCTTTTTCTTTTACCTCTTCACTGGTTAGCTGTTCTCCTTCTTCTTGGTTTGTGACAAGAGTAGTCCGGAACAGTGTTTTGAGGTTTTCTATCTGCTGTTCAAGATTCATCATTTGTTCACGCTTCTTTGAAGTGCTTGATACAGTTATCTTCCTTTTCTTCAGCCTTTCATAGGCTTCATCAGTTTGCTGCTTTGACTATTTTGATATGGCAGTTGCAGTGTCCACTTTTGCATCCACCAGCTCCTGTTTCTTTTTCGTGTACTCAGCTGTTTGATCATTGATGAACTTTTTGTATTTACTCCAATTTGGAGCATTTTTCTTCTTTTTAGGATCATTTTTGATTCTATCAATCCTTTCAACTTCATGCTTTAGGAGCACTATTGGCCATTCTTCAAATTGGTTTTCTTCAGCAGGATAAAATTTTTCTTGCATTATGTATGCAAGAAGTTTTCTTCTCACCTCTTTTCGTTGTTCTGCCTTTTCTTTGCTCAGCTCATGTGCAAAATCTTTTATTAGATTGACTTTTGTGAGCAGAAATTCTAATCTTTCAGCAATGGCTTCATCACTTTGGCCTTTACACTCAACTTTTGCTATAATCTTAGCCTGTCTTGTTTTGAGCTGAAGATACTCATCCATATCCTCTGGAATCATGAAGCCAACGAGTGAAGGAAATCTTCTGTTTGAAGGATCATCATCAGTGTAGAACTGCCTCATCTCATTTTTTATGGCTTCGAGTTCCAATGGATATTTTGCAGCAGTGGGATCATATTGGTCCTCATCTGGCTGGGTGAGTTTTCTTTTTCTGGTGTAGAGCTTTGCTGGTTGTGATGTAGGAGTGATAATAGCAGTGGTGGATGTCTGACTAACAGTGGAAGATGACTGACTAACAGTGGAAGATGACTGACTAACAGCCGTTGAAACAACTGGTGTCTCAACATATGTTGTCATTACAACTGCTGATATGTCAGCAGGTGTCTTCTGCTTTTGAGCAGGGGTTGAAGTGGTTTTTGATGGTGACACATCATCAGGGGTGAAAATCCTTCTCCTTTTTAATGTAGGAGAGGCTGATGATGTTTTGGGTGGATCAGTGGTTTGAGATGAAATGGCAGTGGTTTGTGATTGTGATTGACTGACAGTGGTTGTAACAACTGGTGTTTCAATCACTGTTGTCATTACAGCAGATGTTGTAACATCTGCTGTCTTCTGCTTTATGGCAGGAGGCAATGGTGGTGATATGATTGTAGATGATGATGTGAGGGCAGTGGTTTTGGTGGTGTGTGTTGAAGAGATGGTAGCTGTTTGGCTACTGACAGTAGTTTTTGTAACCACTGCTGTATCAGCTGTTTGAATGGAAGTGGAAGATTTTGAGGTTTGAGGTGGTTTGGATGGCTGTTTTGCTTGTTCTGGTTCAACATACAGACCATCTTCAATTCCCTTTTTCTTCATCTTTTTGACATTCTCCCCCTTTTTGGCATTATCTGCCAGGGGGTTATCCATAAACAGGATAGTGGAGGGAACTTTTTCACCATGGGCAGTCTTTTAAATGCAGGCCTTTATAGCCTTGATATCTGCTTGAGTATCTTTGAATCTTGACTCCACCATATTTGTCAGCATTTTTACATGTGTTTCATGCTGCTGATCAGCCATCTGCTTTTGGTGTTCAAGTAAAGGTTGAAAGATATTCCAGATCTCATTTGTAGCAAGTGCTTGTGGTGGAGCAGGTGCTTGAGGTGGAACAGCAGTGGCTTGTGCTTTTTGAGCTTTTAAAATCTCTTGCACCATATCTTTAATTTCAGCAACTGAATCTTCAAGTTTTCAACTCTTTCCGACAATTTCTGATATTTTGAATCATCACCTACTTTAGTAGGATCATCTGAATCCCCACCAGTGGTGGTTATATCAATGTGTGTCTTAGGAACTGAGTCCCAAAAATCACCCATTGATGCCCCTTGTTCTTGGTACTGGGGACTTCTCTCTTCAGCACTTGATAATCCTTTTATGGTACCAGTGGTTAAAACAAACTCACTGGTGGTTATCGAAGGTGCTATAGAAGAAATTGCCTTCAATGGAGTCTTATTAATGAAACAACTGTCCAACTGAAGATCTGTTGATCCATCAGTTGTAGTTGCTGCTCCACTTGAAATACCACCAAGAGTTACTTGTAACTCAGGGGGTGTAACCTCCTCAATTGTTGCTGGGATAGCAGGAGTAGTAGCATCAGACCCAGTCACTTGTGGGGGTATACTCTCAGTGATAGGTGATAGAGAGGAACTGGTTTGTGTCTGAGCTATAGCAGCTGCATGCAACAAAGGTAGCATGGATTGTGGTAATATGATTGGTGAGGGTATGGGAGTTGAAAGAGACATGTCCTTGGGATCAGGACTGAGGAAGATAGATCCAATTGAATCCAGAGCTTCATATTGTGGGGTCCCTGTGCTTACAACCTGATCCTTTTGTGAGGATGCAGGAGGAGTTTTAGGCAATGGTTGAGATCTTTCTTCCAACTACTGTGAGGAAGTAGCAGCAGTGGTTTGTGGTGACTTTTGTGTTATCACAGGCAGTTGCTCTGGGATCTCATCTTCCAGAGTTGCCTTTGTTTTGGGTTTGGTGGGTTTTTTGGATGTTTTTCTTTTGGTCTTTTTGGTAATGTCAGGTGTGGGTTTCAGAGCAGTGGTTGTGCTGCTCTGATCACTTGGAGCAGTGGGCTCAGCAGAAGTTGCCTGAGGATCAGTGGCAGTTTCTAAAGTCTGCTCAGGCACCTTTGCTTTTAATTTTATCGGTGCCATCATTCTTGAAAATGTTTCAATTGTTAACCCTTTTATTTGGAAATGGACACCTTGTTTGGGCAAATTTTCATCCTCTTTTTCAAATTTTTGTTTAAAGTAATAGCTCAGAAATCTTGGAAAAAGAAGAAATGATTTGCTGTCAACATTCTTTATCATGTCATTGAAGATCTCCTGGGAGTAGTTGTAATCCTTTTTGTTTAAAATAGCATAACCCAGGCATTGAATCTTCAATGGTATTTCGTTAAACGCTGTTGTTTTATTTCAGACACAACTCAAAAGTGTGTGAAATAAAAATCTGGGTGCAGATGGAAAATAACCTTTTTGTAAGGTATCTACCTTTGATTGTTCTGCATACCCTCTTTTCAGAAAATCAGCTTTTAACTCGTTTTTATCAAAAGAAGTTTTACCTTTCAGATCATCGAGTTTGAAGACCTCTAAGATTGATTGTGGGGTGATTTGAAATGCTTTACCCTGTATCGAAGAGTTAATGGCTACTACTTTTCCGTCTTGTTTTTCAAGCTTAGCATTTTTCCAAAACTCGTTCTGGGTTTGTAGATAGATGGGAGCATCTGCCGTTAACAAAGTTTTGTACTTTGATGCAGATAATGTATCGATGATAGAGTCGAAGGTGTGGTTATCAGTAGGTTTTGTGAGCAAACCCAGATAATTATGAGGAGATTTGTATGGTATCTCGTTGGATTCTTCGGTCGTTTGAGCGACCTCTTTTGAAGGTGATGTTGATTTTGGTTGTGATTTTGATTTTGACTTTGATTTTGTCATTTTTGCGGAGAAGATCGAAGAATGATTTTGAAGATTTTGAGAAGAAGGGTTGGAAACTGCTTTGAGAAGAGAATTTTAGAATTCAATTCGACAGTGTAAAACCCTGTTTGGGGTTTAGGGCAGGGTTTTATTTAGGAAAAAAATGATCGCTGATGTGGCAGCGGTTATTATGATCTGAAGGCTAAAAACTGACCACGTGTCAAACACTGATGAAAATGGATGAAGGATGGAGAACAGTTGTTTTAAGGGCCACTGACGTATCAAGCATAAGTGGTTACAACGGTAAAAATTGTGGACAGTGGATGATTTTTACTATCAGTGGATAGCATATCAGTGGATAGGACACTGATTGTGAATATCAGTGCTTGTCAAGATAATGAAGGATCAGTGGCTAACTTTCAGCAGTGGTCAGTATTTAGGGATCAGACGTTGGAAAAGACAGTGGTTAGGGTAAATGGTATAGATCTGAAAAACAAGTATTCCAGCAACAGATTTGAGAATTTTCATTCAAGGTTTTGCCACATGTCAATTTTGAAGGACAGTGGTTTAGTACCCCAGATGATGAGAACTTTTTACTAAGGCAACTCATTTTCGTTTAATATCCTATTAAAACATGAGTGCCCCAGTAATTTAAGCACAGTTTAGCAATCAACCTTTGATAAATGTTTAAAACAAACCTGAGTATGATATGATCTTGACAAATATACCATTTCCTTTTGACCCATTCATGAGAACAATAATACCAATAAAAATAAGGTACTATGTCCTGTCAGGAACTGAAACTATTGCCAACAAAAACAAGCAAAAGTTCCAAATATATTATTCCAAAAAAAAATGAACAATATATCCTGGTTATTCGAGAAAATCCTTTGAAAAAAAATGGTTAAAGTATTTTCTGAGAACAGCATCAAAAAGGATCTGGTACTTTTCAAAAAAAACAAAATGTAATCATATCATTCTCAAGTTTATGAAAATGGTCAGTGGTTTGACCGCAGTGGTAGAACATTTTGAATACATTTTGACCACTGTTTGGTACCATTTTCTTTGTCAGTTGATTTCAAACATAAGGACAATGGATAAATTTTTGAACATTTGTCTAGTCCTTTTTGGAGTTCATTCATCGGAATCAAAACCTTTTTCTTGAGAAGATGAATGCACACAGTTGCTTAATGACCATTATTACCCTAAATTTTGACTCTTAAGTGTTTTGCATTTATACTCTTTTCTTTTGACTTCAAGAGTTTTGAGATAAACACACTTTCGAGTTTTATGAATTTAGTCCAAAATCATTTTGTAGTAATGTTTTGAGAGACATGGTCATGTTTGCACAAATCTTTCAACCAATCTCACACTACACATGATACGGACTATGTTGACCCCTGATTTTCTTAATGTATTTCTAACAAAGTTGACTTGTTCCTTTTGAGGATCTCAACCTGTTTTTCAACACATAAGATCGAATGACTAAAGTTTTAATTTCCCTCTTTTTATGTTAGCAAAACATCAATGTTTTTATGAACATAGGTTTTGTTAATCTGAGGTTCATACTTTAGTATTTAATGAGAACATCACAGATTTTACATCAACAATTGAAATCAATTTAGAAAATAAGAAATAATCTCATGATTTAACAGATATTGTTTTCAGATCTAGAAACCATGAGTGTCTTGTGCATGAATTCACTTGTTGTGTGAAATTTGTGTGTCATATGACATCTTGGTTGATTTACAGAGTTTTTGATTAACCACTTTGAACATGATTTACTCGATACTCTGTTTTTAACTAAATACAACCAACCTTAGTATCAATGAATTTTGAGCCGAACTGTTATGTCAAATTGATTGTTAGATCGAATTTGACTGTCCAAGCTCTGATACCAATTGTTAGGATCTGAGGCTCTCATGATTGTGCTTGTTTGTGAGATTTGAACACATCAAATAGATATGAACAGTTTTGAGTGCAGCGGATATGAATAACAAACTTTGTAAACACAATCAAAGGAGAATATAGTTTGATAAACAATTGCTTTTTCATAGAGTCGAAAGATTACATCAAAAGCAAAAGGTTACAATGCAAGCTTACAGACTAAACTCCCCCTCAGCCTGATACTCCAGAGTTGGTTGCACAAGATGAAAGGATTGAATTGAGGAGAAGAACTCACTCAAAACGAATCAAATATAACAGTACAGAGTACCGTCATATTTATAAGCAAACCAAACCACTGATGTACCTCAGCTGACATCACCATGATAGTGACATCTAACAGCCTAACAACCTATAAACACTGTTCTATACAAAACTACTGATGTCTAACAACTGATTGATAATAAAATACACAACAAGTCTAAGACTGTTCACGTTCCACTGTTATAGCCTAAGCACTGATTGTTTGAGCATCAGTGCTTTCTTCAAAAGGTGATCAGTCTTTGAATGAGCAGTGCTTGAGTCTTCAGCAGTACTTAAGAGACAGCAGTAGATAGAGGTCAGTGTTTGTCTTTTAGAAGTCTTTAGTTGTTTCATCAGTGTTTGGTTCATCAGTTGTTCTTCTGAGCAGTACTTAGAATGTATCAGCAGATAGGTAACCACTGTCAAGGGGAGAGCTTAGTGTAAACAGCTGCTTATTGTGAATCCACTGTTGTGATCAGGTTTTGGCTTTACATTATCTGTTCCTCTGGTAGGGTTCAATCCCAACACATGCTCTTTGATTACAAATTTATTTGAGATGTAAATTAGTTTTTCTATAATAGTCTATACATTATAATAGTTATACATATAAGTTGCTTTCTAATTGTTGATGTCAACTTTGTTCCAAAACAGTTATGGAATATGTCACTAGAGGAGAGCTATTTGACAAGTTTGTAGCGCAACGCTTCAGTGACGATGAGGTTCTACTATCACGTATAACATAGCACTCTATATTGTTAAAAAAAAAGTAACTACAAAAAAATGATAAGCTAACAACAAGTTTACATGTATTTCGGGGCAACGAGAAAGCTGCAGAGATGAAGCGTGAGGCTATAAAATCGACGATGATGTCAACATTCTGATATGGCACTAAAGGATACTAAAAGCGACATATCAACAAGTGGCTTTAAACCGGGTAAAGGTTGTGTCTTTTTTCACGATTCGCCTATCTCAAATTCATCTTAACCTCTAATTCTTTTGTCTTTAATGAAATCTATCAGAAACAATGGAGTGTCGGAATTGACTATTTTGGTGGAAATCATCGAAGAAAAGCCCCAACGAAACCGAAAGCTTAGAAGGATCAATCATGTATCGTCTTCTCATTATGATGATCAAGCATTTTTAATTCATCAACCAGGTATCATTTTAATGATGTTGTACGTTGTGGTTGAGTGGAGTTACTGGTTACCCTTTTGACTTTTATCGCAAACAATTTGTTTTTATGTTTCATAATTGTGTGATTTGTACTCTGTTGAAGACGAAGTTGCCCAATTGTTTTAATTTTGTTATGAATGTCTAGGGAGTAAAATTCACCCTCAGTTTAGGGCACGATTGAACTATTCACCCTCAGTATATAATTTAGGTTTTAATCTGAATCATTAGGGCACATGGAATGTGAAAGTAATTCTTGGGTTGCATACTTTTCATAAGGTTTTTTGAATTTGTAGATCATTCATATTAGAGAAATTTGTTTTGCATCTGAGCTATTATGAAGAAAGATCTAGAAAGCACAAAATTAGGATGATATAATGATACAAGTAGATTCTAGAGAGCTTGGTTAAAAGAACGTGTCTCTGGAAAACGCCTTAGGCCTAATGATTCAGCATATCTTGGTTGTAGTTAGGGTTTGCAGGAGGCTGATATGGGGAAGAAAGGCATATAACTAAAAAAAACCTTATTATGTTAATTTGATGGATGACCTTACTCTTATAGGTATCACACATTATCATGATTTTGTGGAAGAAAGGCAAAAGATTCACCGCCTCAACACTCTTTTCTCAAAGGTTTGGTTACGATTTACAACTAAAACATATTTTTCTGCAAATACATTTTCTAAACAATTTTATTATTTTGATGGCTTATTACAGTTGCAAATCTACCCGTCCATTGTTTTCTACAACTCTGTGAGCCGGCTAGGAATGGTGCTTTGAATGATGATTGGGACAAGGTTGGATTCTGTTTATTGTTTGCTGTTTGTTAATTACCCTGAACGATATGTTTATTTGTAGTGAAATCTCGGTTAAAACTGATGTATAATTGGGTGTAATATCTTAAATAAAGCAGCTAATTGAGATTGAACAAGTGATGAAACATATGTATATGTTTGAATTTTTGTGTACTACACTGTTGATTAGACATATCTATATGTTTGAATTTCTTGTGTACTACAGTAACTGCACTGTTGATTAGTAGGAATATTTGAGGTGAAAAGTTCTTTGTCTATTAGGGTTTCATAGTCCTTCAAATAAGATTTTAGATTTGGGTGGGTTCAAATCAGAACTACTTAAAGATCAAATTTACACCAAGTTGTAAACCACCTAAACCTAATGTTGTTATAAGGTTACAAATCAAATTTACATCATATGATTATCGAAACATGGTTGCGGTTGTGGATGAGTTGTTTGGGTTAAGGGATAGTTATTTTCTGGTGAGGTACAGGGGAGTATGACGCTGTATCAGGATGCACACGTGCGAGAGGGCCGGTTACAGGATATTGAAATGGATGAGGGGAAGGTTTTTAAGCAGAGAGGATGTTGGGAGGATATTTGTCATGTCGAATGTTACATTTATGTTGCCTACAACGGATTAAGTTGAACAGATATGGAAATATAAAACTGTCTATAACTGTTTGTTGTGCTAACAGGTTGTAAAGGGACTTGGGGAGACTTTGGTCAGAGCTTATCCAGGTCAGGCTTTAAGTTTCATTGCTAAGAAAGACAAGCTCGACTCTCCTAAGGTACATCAGTCTATTTCCAAATTTCATTTTCTGAATAAATTTATTAATTAAAAGGAATTAAAAATTATAGTTTCATATACAACCATGTTGAATTCTGTAGGTTTTGGGTTACCCAAGCAAACCCATTGGCCTTTTCATAAGAAGATCCATTATTTTCCGATCTGATTCCCAATGGTGAAGATCTTGAAGGCTATGATGGTGCAGGACTTTATGATAGGTAAAACTTCCATGAGAAATTTGAAACCATAATTAATTCCATTATACCGTTCCTACTAGGGATGTTGCAATGGTGGATGGAAATTCAATCTAAAGTGGCAAGAGGCAAGTGGCGATCTACGAAGGGCGACGGTGCAGTGATAAACATGATAATGGCAGCAATGCTTGGCTATGTCGGTATGATGGCCACATCCGGTGGTGAACGGTGGCTAATTCGTTGCCGTGAAAGGTGAAATAAATCTGCCCATAAAGTGCAGCGAACGAGACCACAGTGTCTTATGTTCCGGGGTGGTTTCGAGAGCAAATCACGGGGTACCTCGCAGCAGCGATTCGGGTTGTTTGTGGCTAAGTGGGAGTTGCTCGAGGGCTGGAAATGACACCGGGTAATGGGGGTGATGGCTGCTATAACAGAATGGAAAACGAGACATCCACGTCATGTGATTTGGGTTCGGTTTCGGGGTTGAATCATGGTGTACGTACAAAGTTTGAGTTCGAACGTTATAGGTGAGTTCTAAACGTCCACCCTTTTAATGTTTTCAATGGTTTTAATGGGTTTTGGGTGATGATTACTTACTCCTATCGTAAATGGTTTTATAATAGTGATGCTTAATAACGTTTTTGTTGATTTTCTCAAACTGAAAGCATGCTTCTTAAATGGGTTTAGGGTTGATTTGAAAAAAAAAGAACTTAGGCTATGTTTGTGGTCATCTAGTACTAAATTTTGGTTCACAAGTTTTAAGTCGACAATATGCCCATGACTTTGGTTCATATTTCATAAAGCCAATGAATCTAGATGTTTTATATTAAACAAATAGAGGGAAATGTAATGGGTCACCCCGACCCGATCGGTTCTGACCCTTTTTCTTTTCCGACTGATCTGTCCATGACTTGGTTCAGATCACATAAAGCCAGGCGTTTTTATCAAAAAAAAAAAAAAGAGGGAAATGCTACAAAAAAAATAAACGCATCTACCTGACAAGGAAAAATGGGCAGAACCAAATGGGTTGGCTAACCTGTTTTGGTTATGACCCTTTTCTCTGGCCGACTCATTTTCAATGCCTTGGTTCAGATTTCATACAACCAATGACTTGTGAAACTTTTGTAAGATACGAATGTGGCTGATCTTAGTTATGTTTTATCATGTCTAACGGACAACCAAATGGTTTGAATTGGTCAAATGAGTTGGTTAGACATAACGAAAGTCACTCAGATTGATCAAAACGAGTCAAAATAAACACAAACTGCACTCATATATTGTTCTATACTTTTTGTAATCACAATTACCCTCCATTCATTTGCTCTGTGTTCTTTTAGAACGGCTAACTTACAAATCCACTTTTTCAACAACTTGATACCACTAGGCTACAAGCTCATTGTTTTGCTGTGTGTCACTCGTAGAACTTGTCAAGAATATAGTTTCCAATTTTGTTGTTTGTGTGCAGGAAGAGTTTGCAAACGTGAAAGCTGATGTATTGGTAACTTTGATCATGTTTGACTTCTATGTGGATGCCCTGGGTAAATGGGTTTGTGAAGATGACAAATTAGTGCTGACTGTTTTGATATACTGAGTTTTGAGTGCTGGCTGCGGTGAAAAGGATCACATGTGAGTTTTAATTCTAATCGTATGATGGTTAAATTTAGAGGATACAGATTGTCAATTTTTAATTTTCATTATTAAAACTTATTAAAACTCTATTGTGATTATTATTATTATTATTATTATTATTATTATTATTATTATTATTCATATTGTTCATGATTGTATATAGGAGTGGATGTGGGTTGGTTTAGCTTTAATGGGAATATCCTTATCTGGCCCAGTCTTGGTTTTTGAAGTCAAACTGAAACATACATCATCATAAATGAAGGTAGCTTTTAATACTTTCAAATAAATTTTGAATAATATGAATAATAACTCATAGTTGTTCTTTTATTATTAATAATCAATATAATTTCTATTATTTTACGTTATATATTTGTTTTGGCACTTGAGATATTGTTGTAATTTTAGCATTGCAATTTTAATTTTCTGTATCCAAACACAAAGCGAATGCAATCTGGTCCTACCATATTAGCTGCTCTGCTAGCAAAGTACACAAACTTGCAGCCTTTCTCCCAACATGCCTTCAATATGTGAAGATGTTCATTTGACAATAACATATGTATTAGATTGATTCATTTATGGGTAAACGGGTCGCTCCTGGTTGTTCTTTGCAAGATGGGTCAAAATAAATTTTATAAAAGGAAGGTTACACTCCTTTCCAAAGTGTAGAGTGTTTTCTAATTTCTACTGAAGCTTTAAGACTTTGCTCAATGGTAGTTTTAATCAATTCAGTTTCATTTACAATTTGTATTATATACAATTCAGTTTATTGTTTCAAAATATTGTTTGTGAATAGGGAATGCACGAGGGCCTCCACCAGTGTTAAGTGTTAATAAAGAAACAATCGGTTTGTATGAAGTTGTTTCGGCTCGGTTTCGGCTGATGGGTCGGTGAGGGTGTTCGATTTACGGCATTAAGAGCATTCGACGATTATTTACGAGAGTTCTGAGCCGGATACGCCGTTGGTTCGGCTTGGGTGGAATAAGCAGGATCCAAGGTATATGGCGACGATTATAATGGATAGCGCGAAGTTGGTTGTGTTGGATATTCGGTTTCCGACGTTGCCGATTGTGGAGCTGCAGAGGCATCAGGCGGTTGCGAATGCGATTGCGTGGGCACTGCATAGTTCGTTTCATATTTGTACTGCGGGTGATGATTCGCAAGCGCTTATTTGGGATTTGAATTCTATGGGGCAGCCGGTTGAAGGGGGTTGGATCCGGTTTTGGCATGTACTGCAGGTGCTGAGATTGAACAGTTGCAGTGGTCATCTTCGCAACCGAATTTGGTTGCCATTGCTTTTGCGTCGAAGCTGCAGATTCTGAGGGTATGATTGTGTTAAAATGTTGGTCTTTTTTTGTAATTGTGTTTGGTTGGTTGCATTGATTTTAGGTTGACTTGTAGCCTATATAGATTTGGGAATACACTGACATTTGCATTTACTTCTTACCCATTTAAATGCTTTTAGTTTTTTGGTTGTGATTGTTCAAGAACTAAGCACCTGTGCATAGTGCTGGTCGAACTAAGCACATATAGGTGTTTTAAGGGCGGCAATTCTTGACACGAGCCACAAATCCGACACGAAAGAAACAGGTTTGGGTCAATTAACACAACTTGTTTTAAAAAAAAAAAACGTGTCGGGTTCGGGTGGATCTTATCTCATAATTATCCATGACTATTTATGTCTCTAGCATGGCCACTTGATGAAATGTGGAGGGAAGTGGCGTAAATGGCCGATACTACTGGAAGAATTCCTCTTTGGATAATAGGTACTGTAGCTGGTATTCTTGTGATCGGTTTAGTAGGCGTTTTCTTTTATGGTTCATATTCCGGATTGGGTGACCCGTATTGAAAACAGGTCCGGGTTTGGGTTGACCCGTTTAACTATTTAGAAAAAAACGGTTTTATATTTTTGTTTTTTCCGTTACATGTTTATATTATGCTTTGCAGGGGAGTTTGCATGTTATTCTAAGAAATCATATAAAAAAAATTATTTTGTAAATATAATTTTTTTTAACACAACCCATAACCCGTGAAGCTCACGGGTATATAACCTAGTTTGAGATGAAACACAAAGCACAACTAATAAGAAACTGAATCTGTAGTTAACTACTTGAGGTATCACTAACAAGTGTAATACCTGGGAATTTATAACATAGACATCTACTACAGAATAAAGTGGGGCAACATGTGTCATTGCAGGATTCCATATAACTGAGTTTTGTAGATCCGAATGATTTGTTAAGAAACCGAGAAGTGATTTGACAATCAAAATAGAGTTCTTTTTGCTGATCCAAACTAGCAGTGTGGCTTAAGTATCTTTTGCAATATGGGTCGTATGACCTACAACCAATATGCGTTGTAATTGATAGAGTAAATTTTATTATACATGTCATAATATTGTTCATGTAGCAGCTTACATTATACCAGATAGTACACACGTTTTAACATAATATCCAACTCCTAGAAATTCTCACAGGCTGATATGTAAGAAAGATATGAAGTTTATACTATTTAGATGGTTCATTTCTCCATTAATGATTGCAATTCTGAATCTTTATTTGTCATGTAGAAGCCTACATTCTATCAGAGAGTACAAACGTTTTAAATGTCTTTGTCACTAGACTCAAGTTTTGTAATATCAAAATGTTCTATCATAGAATAGTTCTATCTACAAGATTTGTAAGGCATAGTTGGAGTTACGGAAACATGTCATTAAGGTTTACCTAGACATTTAGTAGATACTATTGTCAATTAATATTTACATATGAACAGATCAGATCTGTCAGCTATATTCCAAAGCTTTTTAGATTTTGATATAAAAATGGGACGAACACGAACGATAAAGTCCGTTCGTTGAAGTGTTCATGTTTGTTCGGTTAAACTTAAACTAGCGAACAATCCTATGTTCGTGTTTGGTGTCGTATCTTACCTGTAATGGGGATGGGCAGTTCAGTGTGTATTAGGTGTGTGTTGGGATCAGATACGGTTCTTTTCTGTGTACCCAAACATCCTAGAGTTATTCGGACATCAAGGGTTAGGATCTATTTTAACAGAGTTAGTATACACATCTGACCATTTATTTTAAGGAGGGTATGATAAGGCGAAGACCGGTTTAGAATGTGGTTTTGACCCGACAAGCTTGTATGCTTGCTTAATATGGATAACTTAAACACATTCTGGATTTTGAGACCAAAAAGATATGGTCTGACCCGTTTCGGCTAATATATACAAACTAGCCACATAAGCCGATCCGAACGCGACAAGTGCGTAACGAGTAACCAAAAGAGTCGTATACAGGTTTCCTAAGTTAATATGCCTTAAATATGTTGCGATATCAGTAGGATACCTTCCATTATGCCCAAAAAGAGCTTAATCTCAAAATAAGCCCCGTAGGGGTATTTTGGTCATTTTAAAGGTTATAAAAGAGTTTAAATGAAGTTCTGGGATTCGGGTCCGAATACATCAGTAAAATAACTTATTTTTATAGGTCATATCAGTTGATAATAAGTATTATATGGCAAAATGGTTTCAAACCCAAATTATGCGTTTAATACGCGTAAAAAGTCATTTTAAGCGATTTCCGGGTTATACAGGAAATCTGAGTTTTCTGATCAGGTTATAAAGTTCAAAATACTTTATTTATTATATAAAATCAGTAGCAATTGGATTGGTGTCAAAATACTATGTAGAACTCATTTTATGACCGAAAAGGGTATAATCGGCATTTACCGAATCAACGCCATAACCTTAGGTTATGAGCAGGTTAAAAAAATAATTAAAAATCTTTAAAAACCTCAAAATATTATATTACATCAGTGGGTAAAAGGTTTGGTGTCAAAAATTGGGTTCAAATAGGCTTTATGCTAATTGCGCCTTTTAATTACTAAAAGGCGGTTATAATAACGCTAATTAGCATAACTCCTAATCTAGACCTCCAACTGATGTAAAATTTTAGGGACATGTTTATAAATCAGTAACAAAGGTTATTGTCTTTTCACATATCCAAAATTCTCGTTTTATGGTCAAACGGGCATATTGGTCAACATTTAAGCAATTAACGGAAACATGTAAACGAATCGGATAATCAATGAACCAACCACAGAGGGTTATGCTAATATGTAGCCTGGTCCTAAGGCATTTCCAAATCATACTAAATCGGGTCAGAACTGAAGTAAAAGCAAAAGTCAAAGTTTTGCGACTTTTGGTTCCGAACCGGGTCTAAACAGAAAATTGTCGGATCAAACAAGCTTAGACCAGTTATAATACTTATTATAAAGTTATATGAGTGATAAAATAGGTTACATGCCTTCTACATTATTAATTATGCGTTAATTCGAGGATTAGCATTCTGTTGACTTTTTCTAATCAACTTTGACCCGATAAAAGGTCTAGTTAGAGTGGGAATCAGAGGGAGCCCTTTTAAGGGTTTAATGCCCACATAATTACCAACTTATAACTACCTTCAATTCGACTAATCACTGGACCATTAATGATTAATCGCTAAGTCAACCGTTAATTACGACGGTTTGACTTTTAAGCTAAAACTAAGTAAAAACTCAACTAAGAAAGGTTAAGCATACTTACAGAAGTCCTATGCACGATTAGGAAGGCTTAGGGTTTGCTCTTAAGCTCCAGGAAGCTCCAGAAATGTAGAAGGAATGAGTGAACACAAAGTTGCAACACAAGGCCCTTTTATAGTGCTTTAATCTCATTAGATTGTTGACAACTAAGGCTACAACTGATCATGGATCACCCACAAGTGTCTCTAAGTGCCTAGGAATGTTTAGGGGTCGCCCATGGATGAGAAAATATCTTCTTAAGTCGGTTCCAAGGCTGAACAGCCAACATTTACATTTTTCTGCATCTGGGGGTCTGACGCGGCCCGCGTAAGATCTTAATGTGTCTTACGCGGCCCGCCTAAGGCCTGACTTTAGGTTTAAAAGCTTTTTCAGTTTGCATCCTTGGCTCTTGGCTCTTCGAAAGGTCAACTACACTTTGTTTCTTGCATTTTGAGCCCCTTAACTTGACCTACAAGGGCTTCAAGTCTTATAGCCACTTTGTTAAGCCCTTGGTTAACTTGGTTATCACCCGAAAAGTCATAACTTTCAACGTTTACGCTTTAAACCCCTCGCATACGAATTTGATCATAACTTTCTCATACGATAACGAAACTTTATGAAATTTCTATCATGTATTCTAGTGAGCATAATTTACCGTTACAAAGCTTCGGGTTTGCTAAAAGGTCACTCAGAGGTATACTTTAAACATGTTGACACATTTAACCCCTGTAGTTTGTAATCTCTCACTTTCTTTCATATTTAGCTTCGTATGATCCATGATTTATTCTTTTAAGGTTATGAGCATCATGTAGGGTTACTGTAAAGTATATTTATCCCTTGTTGACATTTTGAACCCTTAAATTCACATACTTTCCATGTTTGTCAACTTTAGTCCCTTTAGAACATTCTTTCACACGTTCAAACCTATGACACGTGTCAATGCGTTATAGGACGTGAATTTTCGAGGTGTTACATCCTCACCCCCTTAAAAGAAATCTCGACCTCTAGATTTGCTACAATGTTGGAAGTACTTTTTGTCGCATAATGGACTTAACTTCTATATCATATCTGGAGTCTTTCCAAGCTCTCAAAGTGACTCCTATATTAGGTATATATATCCTTTTTGGAGCTCCTTAACCTGTCAATCTTCGATCGATGCAGGTTGCTCATCACATCAAAATTCTGCATATCATTATGTGATAGTGTTTCTTGACTTATTGGCGAAACACATCCTTCAGTCACTAGTGTGCAATGTATTGCGAGCTCTGCTAAGCTCCTTACATAGGTTTTGGCTTATAAGCTACTTGATCTAGATACATTCGATTTCCTTTGAATGATTATATATTTTCAGAGCTTAACTAGCCTGATAATTTAACAAATTTGGTACACCCTTCCTGGGTGATATCTTTTGTTAAACCTTATTCCTTATCAAGAATTTAGGAGGGTTGCTACTTTAACTAATCCGTGATTTTCTGCCGAATACTGGCAACTTACAGATAACTAGGGATTTGTTTGATCTTATTCGTTGTTTCCAAATGAATTTTTCAGATCCTGATAAGTGGACTTCCCAAATTCTCGTCCATCCAACGGATGTTTTGATATTTCATCTATACAAGGTCTCCCAAGGAGCAGCCTTGATGCTTATATATCAATTATTATTGAAAAGCTTATTTTTAAGGTGAGATGGTTATCCCAACCATTGCTTAAAACTATTCTTAAGGAATAGCTAATCCTTATAGTTAGTTGAATAACTCGACGATCCTGGGTAGTTGATGGCGATTCTTAATCGTTGTCTAAATAGGGTTGCGGTAATGAATGCATAAGCAAAATGAACCGTCTTTCTTATTTAGCAATATCAACTCTCGGAATATTAAGTTAGGCTATATGAATCTCTTATCTTAAAATTTACTTAATTAGGGTTTCGATTATTCCATAATCAATCATGGAGTTCTACCACACTCCAACCTAAAGTGGGATGTTAATCTTAACTCTACTTGCCTCTCGGGAGGTAAACAGAGTAGTCTTTGCAGAAGGTAATCAAGACACACGGGGATTACTGATATTTTTTCCAAATCTCGGCTCCAGTTCATTTATCCTTGCCTGTGTCGGATAAGTGGCATATTTATGTTACAAGTCCACAGATTTAATCAGAGACACTTACTTGGACAATTCCATTCTGGATATCTTCTTTGAATACTATTAGTTGACTTTAGTACCATATGATCATTGGGATATCTTTGTGGTTCCATGCATTAAACCTCCATACTGATCAGGCATGGAAGCAATCTATGGAACATATTAAGATACACCAATCCTCACATGGCGCTTTTGTCATACCATTTGGTATTCGTAATCAAAGCAGAACTCTTAGCGTTCATTTTACTACATATTCTATGCTTAAGGTTCTAATAGGCAGATTTAATAACTTACAAAATTTATTCCACAAATGACTTATCCACACTTGCAGCAAACAATACCCTTGCATATACATCATGGATAAGGACGTACCGGTTATAACATTGTCATCTTGTATGGCCTCCTTTGCATCCATCTGAGAGGCCTTAGCGTCAGTCTTCTTATCTCCTTTAAGCTTCTTCGCATACTTTGGGCAATTGGATTTGATATGCCCTTTTCTCGTTACAGTTGTAACAAGTCGCATCTCCTATCTTCTGGCATTCCAATGTTTTATGCTCAATAGATTTGCAGATCCCACAAGCCCTCGGCTGTGATTGGGATTTTGGTTCGAACCTGCACTTCCCATAATGGCGTTTCTTGCAGGTCTTGCATACAGGTTTCTGGTTGGACTTTTGTTTGTTCTTTTTCTTAGAACTCTGGGAGTTATCTTCCTCCCTTTTCCTTTTTAGTTCATCCCTTGCATTAGAGGTATGAACGAGATCCTTCTTGTGAGTAAGGACGTGTGGTCTTGGATGAGACTTGGAGCAAGTAGCGTTGGGCTCCTTGAGCTTTTTCACGGCCTTCTTCACAGCTTTTCCAATAGCTGCGTCTATCATAGTTTGAAGAACATCACTGGAAATTCTAAGGTTCACAATTGTAGCATCATTAGCATGTGTCGCATCATCCATAACACGATCAACGGTTGTCTTATCTGAGTTTGCCATACTCGATATTGGTTCCTAACGCCAAATAAAACAATTAGTTGCAATCCAACATCCGCTATTATCATCTTGATGACCTAATATACTAACCATGGTATCGTTAAACCATACAGGCTAATATAGTGCGAACATTCTCTATGAATATCCTGTAGATATGTATATATATATATATCATTTATACTTAGCCTAGGCCATAGAAGACCATTAATGGCAATCAAGGTTTGGACCTAGTCCATCACCTTTTTGACAGGGGATCAATTGTCACATCTGTCTTGATCATATTGATGAATTTTGGATAGCTCGAAAGTTTGACGTTAGGATATTGGATAAGAGTGTTTCCTAATGGATAATAAGCATCCATCTAAGGTTGTTGGAGCTGTATTCAAATGTCATCGGCCAATTCTGCCTCGCGCTAAAAGCCTAAGATCCTAATAGGCGGAGACAACAGTTCTCAACATTTATCGTTCATTATAGAATTATATGTGCTAGCATTAAATAAATTTCTGCATAGCTTGCTTGATAAGGAAATGTACCTGCTATATAATTATCATTCTGCACCATCTCCTGGGCGTTCATCCTGAAGACTCATGCGTTTGTTCTCTTGGCCTCTTCGGGCTTCTTTTGATTCCTAGGGCAGTTAGTCTTGATATGCCCCTTCTCGTTGCAACCATAACAGGTTGCATCTTTCAACTTCTTGCAATCCAAGGTTTTATGTTCATTAGACTTGCAGATTCCACGGGGTAGAGGTTGAGACTCGAAACTGCATTTTCCGAGGTGGTATTTCCGACAGGTTTTGCACCTGGTCTTCTCACCCAACTGCTGGCTGTCTTCCTTAAACCCGGAACTCTTCTTATCCTCAGAGTTCCTCTTCCTATCGGAGCGATGAGAATTCTCATCCTTCCTTTTACGCTTTCCATCTTCAGAGGCTTTGGCAGCCTTGTTTTGGACCACATCGAGTGTGAGAGATAGCGAAAGATCTGCCGCTGACCTGAATGTAGTAGGTCTTGAAGCCTTAACACTGGCTTTGATTTCTGGGGCTAAACCCCCAATGAAGCGAGCAATTCGCTTGGGTTCTGGTGTTACTAGGTACGGAACCAGTCTGGACAGGGTATTGAAACTGGTGAGGTAAGCTTGACAATCTAAGTTTGTCATCACCAATGATAAGAAATCTGATTCAATTCTTTCGACCTCGTGTTGAGGGCAGTAGTTCTCTATAATGAGAGCAACAAACTGTTCCCATGACATGTTGTAAAGTGGGATCTTCCTAGCAGCTTGAATGAGAGCCTTCCACCATGCTAGTGCCTCTCCTTTGAACGATTGGGATACATACTTCACTACATCCCTCTCAGCACATCCGCTGATATCGACAACTGTGTCCATTTCATCCAACCAGGTCATACAATCTATTGCCCCTTTCTCCCCAGTGAAATCCCGGGGTTTGCAGGAAACAAAGTATTTATAGGTACAGGACTTGGTACGCGGTTCATTATCGTACACTATCCTCTATTCCTCTTGGATGCAACACTATGTTGATTAGATGAATTTCGATCATCATCCTTCTTTGGTTCCTCTTTCTTAGAGGATGGCTTGCTGTAAGCCTCTGAGTGAGTCTTAGGGACAAACTTAGAGTGGGGTACAGATGAGGCTTTACTATGCGTCCCACTATACTCCCTAAATTGCTCCTCTACAGCTTTAGATACAGCTGTATCAATCAGTGTACGAAGTTCTCCTCTGGTTATATTAATCTTATCATTCTCATTATTCTCCAGGGGATGACTGTTGATCTCGTCAGAGTCAGCCATGTAGTCTTAATTACTACAAAAAGAAAAATAAGGGCAAGGTTTATTTAGAAGCCCATATAGTTTTATCGTTTTAAACGATTTATTAACCATGGTAATATAAACCATATTGGTTAATTTGTTAGTTATATTTAATTAGCATTTTCATTATAATTTATCCTAGTTATAAAACATTAAGGATATTAAGGTGGCGCAAAGGGCCTAGTCACAAGGACGGTTTTAAATTTACAAGCCATGATTTCAGAGAATCGAGGCATTAAGGTTTGAACATATTTCATTACCTTTTCTTGACAGAGAGTCAAAGACTACTACTGTCTTTAGTCTCAGAGGAAGTTAATTATAGCCCGTAGGCACTTCATCCTTAAAGATGGCCTGTGTGACTTTAACGATTCACAGTTTGCCAAAAAAAAAATGTTAACATACTTACAGATGTTAACCGGGATTGGAATCTTTTGGATAGGTTTTACCGTCTTGGCCATGTCTGAAATGGCATTTAGGCTAGGTTTTACCTTTAAGATTCTTTTAATATTTAGCGCAGAACATCCTAATTTGAGACGTAAACAAGGATCTGAATCTAATTGTGGAACTACCGTCTTGGCCATGTCTTAAAACGACACATGAGCTACGTCTTGTCCCTTTTTAGATTTTTGCCATCTTATTATAATGGTAGATCTTATACTATAGGAATGATATTTTTAATTATAATCGTTCTATTAAAATTTAAACAAGTATATGGTTGCCCTAAACGGAACTTCTAATAGAAAATGACTTGCCCATGCAAGGGCTAATCAGAAAATAACAAAGGAACCAAATAAGGACAAAATAAAACGAATTAGGATTTGTCCTATGTTCTTGTCTAAACTCAAGAATGTGCAACTGTGTAACTGAGATTAAACACAAAAGGTTAGCGTTTAATTCACTCAGTGTTGGCTCTGATACCAACCTGTCACACCCCGTCTTTCCACGTATTACCGGTGGGCCTGGTGGGGAGTATAGTGATGTAGTTGATATCATCATAGACAAACAACACAATATATAAATGCACAGCGGAAGCAAAAGATAAATATATTACAATCCGAATGTAAAGTAACATCCAAGTATTACAAACGAAACGTAAAGGATCCACAGGCGGATCTTAAAACATAAACATTGTTCAACAGACTTTAGATGCCTAGAACTTGCAAGATTCCTTATTAACGCCCTGAGCTTCCAGCCAATTACGTTCAGTACCTGTCACTTAACATTTTTGGAAAATACGTCAGTTTACACTGGTAAATACAATCAACCGACTCATTTTAAAAAGAGTTTAAGAAAATTGATTTAGATGCACCAGGCACAAAGATATCTTTTATAACTTGGGACAATTATATTTATAATCTTGTATACAGATTTACATGTTCGTTATACGTTCAGGGCCCGATGTGGAAACCGAGTCAGATTAATTGACACGCCACAAGTATAGGCTCACAAGAGAGTGAGATACCGTTTTCCCTTAAGCAACTGTCAGGTGTATGCCTACACCCCGTGCTTAAGACGTGGCCATTTTATAATACAATGATGTCAAGGATATCCGGTACATGGTCATTAACCCCTAAAGGCTTTTATTTCAAACAATACAGATTAAAGCGGGTTACCTCAATAATTTAATCACAATACGACTAAACATTCAATACCCGACCAAGCGGTATTATTATAATACCGTATCCCAAGCCCGTATAGGGAAAATAAGTTAAGAGTATTTACCTGAGCTAGCTCCTGTCTTAAATAGCAAGAATTTAATAACTCAGCCGTATTCACTTAAGTAAGCGTAGGTACAATTTACCGGAAGGCTCTAGTCTGGAATGATGGTATAAATAACCAAATAGAATGCTAACGGGTCTTTAATTAAGCCTAAGCTTAGACCGGTTAGTCTTAAAGAAAGATACGGTTCATACGCATGATAAGGCGAAGACCGGTTTAGAATGTGGTTTTGACCCGACAAGCTTGTATGCTTGCTTAATATGGATAACTTAAACACATTCTGGATTTTGAGACCAAAAAGATTTGGTCTGGCCCGTTTCGGCTAATATATGCAAACTAGTCACATAAGCCGATCCGAACGCGACAAGTGCGTAACGAGTAACCAAAAGAGTCGTATACAGGTTTCCTAAGTTAATATGCCTTAAATATGTTGTGATATCAGTAGTATACCTTCCATTATGCCCAAAAAGAGTTTAATCTCAAAATAAGCCCCGTAGGGGTATTTTGGTCATTTTAAAGGTTATAAAAGAGTTTAAATGAAGTTCTGAGATTCGGGTCCGAATACATCAGTAAAATAACTTATTTTTATAGGTCATATCAGTTGATAATAAGTCTTATATGGAAAAATGGTTTTAAACCCAAACTATGCGTTTAATACGCGTAAAAAGTCATTTTAAGCGATTTCCGGGTTATACAGGAAATCTGAGTTTTCTGATCAGGTTATAAAGTTCAAAATACTTTATTTATTATATAAAATCAGTAGCAATTGGATTGGTGTCAAAATACTATGTAGAACTCATTTTATGACCGAAAAAGGTATAATCGGTATTTACCGAATCAACGCCATAACCTTAGGTTATGAGCAGGTTAAAAAAATAATTAAAAATCTTTAAAAATCTCAAAATATTATCTTACATCAGTGGGTAAAAGGTTTGGTGTCAAAAATTGGGTTTAGATAGGCTTTATGCTAATTGCGCCTTTTAATTACTAAAAGGCGTTATAATTACGCTAATGAGCATAACTCCTAATCTACACCTCCATTTGATGTAAAATTTTAGGGACATGTTTATAAATCAGTAACAAAGGTTATTGTCTTTTCACATATCCAAAATTCTCGTTTTATGGTCAAACGGGCATATTGGTCAACATTTAAGCAATTAACGGAAACATGTAAACGAATCGGATAATCAATGAACCAACCACAGAGGGTTATGCTAACATGTAGCCTGGTCCTAAGGCATTTCCAAATCATACTAAATCGGGCCAGAACTGAAGTCAAAGCAAAAGTCAAAGTTTTGCGACTTTTGGTTCCGAACCGGGTCTAAACAGAAAATTGTCGGATCAAACAAGCTTAGACCAGTTATAATACTTATTATAAAGTTATATGAGTGATAAAATAGGTTACATGCCTTCTACATTGTTAATTATGCGTTAATTCGAAGATTAGCATTCTGTTGACTTTTTCTAATCAACTTTGACCCGACAAAAGGTCTAGTTAGAGTGGGAATCGGAGGGAGCCCTTTTAAGGGTTTAATGCCCACATAATTACCAACTTATAACTACCTTCAATTCGACTAATCACTGGACCATTAATGATTAATCGCTAAGTCAACCGTTAATTACGACGGTTTGACTTTTAAGCTAAAACTAAGTAAAAACTCAACTAAGAAAGGTTAAGCATACTTACAGAAGTCCTATGCACGATTAGGAAGGCTTAGGGTCTGCTCTTAAGCTCCAGGAAGCTCCAGAAATGCAGAAGGAATGAGTGAACACAAAGTTGCAACACAAGGTCCTTTTATAGTGCTTTAATCTCATTAGATTGTTGACAATTAAGGCTACAACTGATCATGGATCACCCACAAGTGTCCCTAAGTGCCTAGGAATGTTTAGGGGTCGCCCATGGATGAGAAAATATCTTCTTAAGTCGGTTCCAAGGCTGAATAGCCAACATTTACGTTTTTCTGCATCTGGGGGTCTGGCGCGGCCCGCGTAAGATCTTAATGTGTCTTACGCGGCCCGCCTAAGGCCTGACTTCAGGTTTAAAAGCTTTTTCAGTTTGCATCCTTGGCTCTTGGCTCTTCAAAAGGTCAACTACACTTTGTTTCTTGCATTTTGAGCCCCTTAACTTGACCTATAAGGGCTTCAAGTCTTATAGCCACTTTGTTAAGCCCTTGGTTAACTTGGTTATCACCCGAAAAGTCATAACTTTCAACGTTTACGCTTTAAACCCCTCGCATACGAATTTGATCATAACTTTCTCATACGATAACGAAACTTTATGAAATTTCTATCATGTATTCTAGTGAGCATAATTTACCGTTACAAAGCTTCGGGTTTGCTAAAAGGTCACTCAGAGGTATACTTTAAACATGTTGACACATTTAACCCCTGTAGTTTGTAATCTCTCACTTTCTTTCATATTTAGCTTCGTATGATCCATGATTTATTCTTTTAAGGTTATAAGCATCATGTAGGGTTACTGTAAAGTATATTTATCCCTTGTTGACATTTTGAACCCTTAAATTCACATACTTTCCATGTTTGTCAACTTTAGTCCCTTTAGAACATTCTTTCACACGTTCAAACCTATGACACGTGTCAATGCGTTATAGGACGAGAATTTTCGAGGTGTTACAGAAACTCCAAGATGGAACTGCATTTGTGAAGAAAAGGTATGACGAGTTGTTATTTGAGTTTTCAATAGATGGGGGTGAGTACCATTTTATGCTAACTTTCAAAAATTATATCTTTAATTGTATAATGTGGGATCAAGAAAACTAAAATCAAGCTGGGATTTATTACTTATGACAGAACAAGTCATTGATGGGCTTGATAGAGGTGTAAAGATCATGAAGAAGGGTGAAGTTTCACTAAAGGTGACCAATTTATATTTATATTACTTTTGGTTAATTACTGGATGTTAGTTAAACAGATATTAATTTACCTTACCTTCTGCGATGTCCGTCTCTTTTCTTAATATGTAACAGTCTGATCATAATGATAAAGTTTTGAACAAATTTCAAAAACAAACTTCTCCATTGTTGTAAGCTTTTGACCGGAATCATTTAAATTTCAAAAAAGTAGTGGCCCATTTCAAGTCAAATGTATAGAGATCATATATAATATGTAATTTCATTTACAAGAATTATTGTAGAGTTATGAGTTAGAATTTTTTTTTTATCTTCAACCCATGTAATACACATGTATCTAATCACAGGGGATACATTCTCTTAGTATCGAGATAAGGAATTTTGCAGACAAATGTTTGCTGGTATCAACTCATGCAACATACAGTTGAGGGCTAAGGTGTCCTTTATTAAGTTTGTTAATTTTGTAACAAATTTCAGGTGGCCATCATTCATGTGGTTAAGTATTTGCCTAGCAATTGGAGACAAATTGGGTCAATGGGCATAGAGTTGTTGAAGATTAGTGTAGACATATTCGATAAGCTGCAAGTTAGAGTTGGATCTGGAAATTTTGGCTAGCTTCTGGACCAATAAGTGGACACCGGGAGGGTACCTCAATGAGCTATTCCCTACAATGTACATACTCTTGGCCGGCAAGAAAGGTAAAGGTTAAGGATAATTTTTATAGGGATGGGGACACAATTAAATGGGAATGGAAGTGACTGCGAGTTCCAACAGATGTGGCAGAGAGGGACGGGCAAAGCAGGTTAATGGACTACTTGAGACAAGTCAATCCTAATTTCGGTGAAGATTTATGGTTGCGGAACAATGATAAAGCTAAAAGTGAAGTGCTTTAAGTGGAACGGATGGGCCCCGACGTAAGTGAATTATTTTATACGGTGGGTGATGGACAGTGGCGGATCCAGGGTCGGATTCCACTGGGTTTCTTTTGGTAGTTTTTCACTAATTTTCATTATTTTTTCCCAAATCATAAAAGATTTACACTAATTTTTTCCATTTTCTTTGAATCGAATGGGTTCCTGGGAATGCTAAATCCACCCCTGGTGATGGATGATAGTATTCCAACCAAGGAGGCTATGGCGAGGAGAGGCTTGCAACTTTCTGCTGTGTTATGACCATTGTGTTGTAGCGAATCGAAGTCAGCTACCCATCTTCTTGTGTCTTGTCCGGTGTCGAGGAGGATCTGGGGACAAGTGTGTATATGGGTCAAAGTTTCTAATATTCTCAAGTTCCAGTTTATACATGATATTTTCCATTACTTTGTGGGTCATAACTCTTCAAAAAAATGGAAAAAGATTATCTCTGGTGGTTATGGCAACATTATGGGCTTTGTTTCTTGCGAGAAATGCAAGGCCGTTTAATGGGAAGATTTAGCCTTGGATAATAGTCGTAAAGAATGTGAAATAGATGTCATTCTTATGGCTTAACAACATATCAAGAATTAGGAATGGAGAGCTTGGAGACTATTTAATTTGAGTATGCAACATTTTTGGGTGTCTGTTTGGTGGTTTTTTTGTTCTTGTCTAATTTAATTGAATGTGTCTACTTTACTAGCTTCCAGCGCTGGGGTGTTTGTGGTTAATATAGTTGAAAATATAGTGGATTCAAAAATTGCAACTTTACCCTTAAAGTTGAAAAAAACTGTTAAGTAATATGGTGACAAATTGACAATTCACTTACGACCTTTGTATTATTAAAGCAGCTTAATTAATGTCACTAGAGATACCTTGGATGATTTGTGGTACAAGAGAGTAAGGGAAACGTTTTGTTTTTGTTATTTTTAAGTAGAATTTTGCACTAAAAGAGGTTCTTATACATTGAAAACAAAATTTGTCCGACTTTCAACCTTTTGGGTAAACTTTGTATCGAGCAACACAAAAAAGATTCATTCGGAATTAGAAGATATTTGCAAGAAGCACTTGCTACTATGGAAATTATATTGTTTAATAGTTTCTAAATGAATTTGTGATCAGTTCAATTTATAATCATTAAGCATGTTTTTATTGATTTTCAATTTACATTTTATATTGAAATAAAGAACTTGTATAAACTAACTATTTCGTCTTATATTTATTCAATCCGTGTAATAAAAGGGTGATTTCTATTTGTGGCACTTTCAAGACTTAAAAGCAAGAAATATTAAAACTTGTAATATTAGATAGTCATGGAAACCATTATAAAACAAAATAACGTTTTATAACATGTCTTATTATTTTATTTAACGACATAAGAGCATTCACATTAGACTCTTTATTCATATATTATATATAATATAAAGTAAAAATATAGAAAACAACAAAAACACCACTACATTAGAATCTCTATAATAGAGAGATTTATAGAAAGCAAAGTACAACCTCTATATTTAGAGGCTCATATCAATCCTCTATATTTTTATTGTGAGTGTGTAGGAAAGAAAAAAATAATAATAAAATAAGTGTTTGTGAGCATGACAGAGACAGAGATAGAGGGTTGGATGTAAGATTCATATATCTATGTTTGTATTCACTAGATGTGACCATTGTGTTTGGCTCTTTTATGATTTTGTGTAGTAGTTAGATATTTATTAATCATATTTTTTTCAACCCGTGTATTGAAATTGTTATTTAGAGAGTTACGTTTTATAAAATTTCAATTGTTCAACCCATATAACACACGACTACTTAGGCTATAGTCACCAAAAGACAACAACTATAATGGTTTTTAAAATTTATATGTTTCATTTTGTTTGTAGCGAACTCCAAGCATGGGCATTTATGAAAAATAAGAGTCATAACCCGTCAATACCTTTTCTATTTGATACATTTTAAGATATTATTGTGAATAATAATTTTGTCATTAAAATTGAGGCTTAGGTACACATTGTTGATGACTTATCTCAACAACCATATATAATTGCATACAACAAATGGATCTCTATGATGCATACGAAAAATGGGATTCATTTTAGAAACACTTTTAGTTGTATGGGATTGAACATTTTTGCTTTAGTCATTTACTATATCAATAAAAATTGTATAATATATTTTTTTTACATATTTTGTTAATTACGTTAAAGTTTATCTCAACTACAAATGTCATAAACTTTTAAATGAAAGAAACGTTCCAAACTAAAAATTTGTGGTGGAGAATGAAAAGAGAATACTTTAGAGGTTCAAAGTGTTATTTTGTTCGTTCCTTATTGAACCTTAAAAATAAATTTAAGAAGTCATTTGGGAAGTTTCATACAATTTAAATACACTTCGGACAACATTTGTCCCATTCAACCTATTTCTTTTTAGCTAATATTTTGTTTTACCAATTTTACATGATATATCGACTCATTTATTTATAAAGGGTCAAACTTTTCACATGTGATGGAAGATGCAAAATTAAAAAAAAATGATAGCTTGGAGCTCACTTGAGATGTTATATAAACATTTGTGATTAATAAATTTAAATATCCAACCCGTGAGTATTCACGGATGATAACCTAGTATTATACATGGTCAATGAAATCATGGATCTGCTTCTTTTTTCTCATTAGTTGAGAATTAATTTCAACTTTAAACCACTTGACAAGATTAGTCCTCCATCTTTGGTTGGCTATTTTTAAATAGCTTATCTCTAATTGCAGTTCAACCCTCCAAGCCTCACTATTATTTTTTTTTTTTCTTTGTGATGGAGCAGCTCATTTATGACCCGTTTTAGCTCGCTTTTATATCTTTATGCACCAAGATCTGTAATAAATAATCTAATAAAATAAAAGCTAAAAACTAATAAAAACTACTCTAAAACTATTTAAAATAATACAATTTACATAAGATAAATGTATGTGTTTTACAACACATCAAGTTTACTCCTTAGCTCTAACTCATTTAAAACGTTTAGTTAAAAGTCGCGATAGTCGTGGTCGGCAAGTGGTAATTGAAGGTGGTGGTGGATGGTGGTGGCCGGTAGAAAGAGTGGCTGAAAGATGGGGGATCAGAAAAGAATTACTTATATACATGTAAATAAACAAGTTATAAGTTTATTTAGGTGAAAAAACTTACATGTCCTTGCTTTTATCTATAAAATTACCAAAATACCCTTCTAGTTAATGGATTTTTTGGATGGAGTTAGAGGTGGGGAACAAAATGACGATAAGTTAGAAAAATCAGGGAGGAAAATGACTATTTTTAAATTATTGGGGCAAAACCGTTAAAATTACCAAATCGCATGGAGCAAAATAGAAGTTAACTCTCTTCAAAATGAAGAGGATAAACCGCAGGGGCGGACCTATAGGTAGTTAAGGGGTGGCGTCCGCCACCCCTTTGTCGAAAAAAATTGGAAAAATTAGTGTAAATTTTGGAAAAATTTGACGTTTTTTCGATTTCGTTACCGCTTATTTATAAAACGTTACCTCTTGGTCGGAATCCTAGATCCGCCACTGATAAACCGCCATGGCTGCATAGTCCGATTTTGATGTAATAGCACAACCAAACACATGCCAACACTCAACAGTGCACAAAGAGTAAGTTATCATCATAGCCCTTAAAATAAAAAGAAGCAATGATCATTCTACATATGTCGACTAACAAAAGAAAGTATGAATCACTCATTCTTTGATGTTTGCAAGGTGGTCCATAAACTGATAGCAACCAGGCTGAATCTTTTGACTATAGTGATCCACACGTATGTAAATCATCAACCCCTATAGATCTGACAAAAAATTTATTAAAAAATAGTCTTTAATATTCAAGGCGACACCATAAACACCCCTAAATTGAAAAGAAATTTAAATTCCATTTGTGCAAGCAACCTTGTATATGAGACATGAACAAACTACTATTATTAATCTATACTATATAATAAAAGAAACCAATTTTTGAACACGTGTCATCCATTGAAGGTATCCTCAAATTTATACTTATCTTATATTAACTAAATAAATAAATAATAAATTACATAATAAAAAAACAAAGCATATCTAGAAAAACTCTACGGATTATCAATATGAATTATACAAAGGTAGTTTAAAATAATAGTTTTTTCATTAACTTTAAAAGATAGAACTTTTTTATTAATTTTTAAAAGCCTTAAATTATAAATAAAATCTAATAATAACTGTGATATTTTTTATATTCAAATAGTAATCTAATTATAAAAAAAAACTCTAAAATCTTATACTAATCTTATATTAACTAAATAAATAATAAATTAATATTAAATCTTATCATACTTTAATAAAATATTATCCTCAAATCTAAATTGTTAATTTAATATATTTTTTTAAAAAATACCTCTCTTTCCTACTTATCTTATATTAAATATATAAATAATAAATTAATATTAAATGTTATCCAAATTTATTAAAAATATTTTTTTTTATTATTTACTATACAAAGTTACATTTATATAACCTGTGTAATACACGAAGTTTTTAAAGATATAACTTTTTATCATTTGCTATGTAAAATTAGATTTATTCAACACGTGTAATACACGTGGTTTTTAAGGATATATTTTTTATTATTTGGTAGATTTTTCAACCCGACTATACATGGGTTTTTTAAAGATACGACGTTTTTAGTATTTAATATACAAAATTACATTTATTAATCTGTGTAATACATATGGTTTTTAAAGATATAACTCTTTTTTATATCTATTCAATACGTGTAATATACAAGGTTTTTAAGGATGCAATTTTTTTTATTATCTGGTAGATTTATCCAACCCAATTATACACGGGGTTTCTTAAGATACGACGTTTTTAGTATTTAGTATACAAAATTACATTTATTTAATTTGTGTAATACACATGGTTTTTAAAGATATAACTTTTCTTTTATTATTTGATATATATAAAATTATATTTATTTAACCCGTATAATATATGGGGTTCATAAAATAACTTTTTATTATTTAATATATAAAATTATATTTATTGAACCCGTGTAATACACGGGGTTCTAACCTAGTTAATAATATTAGAAAATGTCAAACTTGTGTGATTTGTAACAATTTTATTGATTGCTAGCTAACAATCGAGACTCGACGCTAAAAAAATATACAATACTATAGAATTATATTCTCATATCAAACAATTTAAATTTTACACATCATATGATAAAAGAAAATCAAGTATACTTGATCCAACTACCAAGGATCTGAACAATTTGCCAAAACAGCAACATATTCCTTCAAATCACACATAATAAGTAATAATTTCATAAGTATATCATCTATGCATTATGCTTGGGGAGAGATTTTCTGACCCGATGCAAATGAAAGAAGCTATAAGGCTTGCGTTCAAAAGAAAATTCGATGAGCCGATGAAACGAAGGCCTTCCTTGATTGTTACCGAGTTTAAAAAACTCTCTCTGTCAGAAGCTAGAAGGTTAACGGCCAGATTTTCTGAAGAGGAAATTAAGGCGGCGGTTTGGGGTTGTGGCGGGGATAAGTCCCCGGGGCCAGACGATTTCACATTTAAATTCCTAAAAAAGTTCTGGCACCTCCTCAAAAACAGATTCTTGGAGATGATGGCCCAATTTTACGATACTGGAAGAATTAGTAGGGGATGCAATTCATCTTTCTTTACTTTAATTCCTAAAGTCAATGACCCTCAATCTTTATCTCATTACCGTCCCATTTCTCTTATCGGGATCATCTACAAAGTGGTGGCAAAAACTTTGGCGAACCGGCTAAAAGGCGTGATCGATTCGGTGTCTTCTACGACTCAATCTGCGTTTGTGGCCAAAAGAAATATTTTTGATGGCCCAATCATTGTTAGTGAAGTGGTTTCTTGGGCGAAGAAGAAAAAAACCGAATTATTGCTTTTCAAAGTCGATTTTGATAAAGCTTATGACTCCGTAAACTGGAACTTTTTGTTGGACAATCTGAAAATGATGGGTTTCCCGAAACGTTGGCGAAAATGGGTTGAGGCTTGTTTGGTGTCTGGAAAAGCTTCAGTCTTGGTAAACGGTTCCCCATCTAAAGAGTTCTCTATTAAGCGTGGTTTGCGTCAAGGTGACCCGCTCTCACCGTTTCTCTTCATTATTGCTCTAGAAGTTCTAGAGGTTTTCATGAAAAGAGCGTGTCGGTTGGGTTTCTTCGAGGGTGTGACGCTACCGAATGGAGGCCCGATTCTCACTCACCTAGCATACGCTGACGACGTGATATTCTTGGGCATGTGGTCCAAAAGGAATATTTTAAATTTAAAGCGTATTCTTCGTTGCCTTTACCTTGTTTCGGGTCTTAAAGTCAACATGAAGAAGAGTAATCTTATGGGTGTCGGGGTGGATGATGCCGCGGTGGATTTGATGGCCAAAGAGGTTAGATGTCAACCGGGCTCTCTTCCTTTCACTTTCCTTGGATTGCCGATTGGGGAGAATATGAAATGTATAAAACCATGGAAACCCATTATAGATAAATTTCATAAGAAGCTTTCGGGGTGGAAAGCGAGAAACTTATCAATGGCGGGGAGAATTACCTTGGCGAAGGCAGTTTTGGGGAACCTCCCGTCGTACTATCTCTCTATATTTAAAGCCCCGGTAAAGGTTATTAATACTCTTGAAGGAATTCGAAGGACGTTTGTTTGGGGGAAAGCGGGGGAGAAGAATAAGCTGCATTGGGTAGCTTGGGGTAAAATTCAAGCGCCAAAGCATAGGGGGGGTCTCGGGTTGGGCGAAATTCGAAGCTTAAATTGGGCTTTCCTCTATAAATGGAGATGGCGATTCCGAAACTACCCATACCAATTATGGGTTTCAGTTATTCAGGCTATTCATGGGCATCATAGTGACAACATTCAGGTTCCGTTAAAAAAAGATGTAACAGGGCTGTGGAAAGACATTTTAGGAGTCGAAAAAGACGTGTTAAAAGCGAGGGTTATGACGACTGAAACTTTGGGCAGGAATGATGCGGATGGCCAGCAACCAGGCTTCTCGGTCAGTGAATTTAGAAAACAAATCGCAGAAAAAATCGGGTTAAAAGTGGAGGTGGGAGCTTTCAAATGGAACTCTTGGGTTCCGAGCAAAGTCTCCTATTTTGTGTGGAAATTGATACAGGGAAGTATTCCAGTTAAGACAGCCTTGATTGGTAGAGGATTATGCTTGAATGATGCGGCATGTATTTTATGTGGGTACGGGTCGGAAACAGCGGAGCACTTGGCGACATCGTGTGTCTTAGTCAGAGCAGTTTGGTGGCATGTCAGGATATGGCTCAAGATCCCTATTAATATGCAAGCGTCCACTGTGCAAGACGTCTTAGAGGAACTTGCTAGGATAAAGGGTTCTAGGAAATGGAAAAAGGCTATTGAGGCTATCTTCTATACTACTTGGTGGCGGATATGGAAAGGAAGAAACAAGGCTCTGTTTGAAAGTATTCCATTCTCAGTTGGCGATGTGGTAGAAGGTATAAAAGAAGACTCGTTTATGTGGATTAAATACCGATCCCCATATGCGAACATGACCTGGGAGAATTGGAAAGACTTTAACGTTAGGGATGTAATCATGTAATTGTCTTTCGTTTCTTTTGTGTTTGTTTGTTTGGGACCCCCAGTTTCTTGCTGGCCCCGCCTTTCTATTCTATGAATAGCCACCGTTCGAAAAAAAAAATCTATGCATTATGCTAGAAGTTTGAAACGCGTATGTAAAATAGCATTAATTATTATTGATTACCTAATTTTGTTGATGCATAAAAAGGGGGTACCTCCTCCAGTCAGAGTCGACAACCACTTGGAAATTGCAGTCAATGACTATTCTTAGCTTCTGTAACTGATTACCCAAGTGTTTAAAGACAAAAACATATTAATTCATCTCATTGGCATTTTATGGAACACCTGGTAGGCTTGAAAGAAATATACATATTAATTTAGGGAAAATTACCAAATTAGCCGCTTGACCAGGCCTTTTACCAAAATAGCCATTTGACCAGGCTTTATGCACCTTCAATTCAAGTGAACTCTCATTTTTATGCACCTTCATAAATTCAGGGTGTAGCGGCTTGGGCATGGGTTGAAAGCTCATAAATTCAGGGTGTAGCGGCTTGGGCATGGGTTGAAAGCTCATAAATTCAGGTGCATAAAAATGAGAGTTCACTTGCATTGAAGGTGCATAAAGCCTGGTCAAATGGCTATTTTGGAAAAGTGCCTGGTCAAGCGGCTAATTTGGTAATTTTCCCATTAATTTATCTCATTGGCATTTTCCGTTGAGGTTTTCAACCTCCTTCTTGGCTTTTTGTGATTTCATTTCTGTAACAACTTGAACCTTGTTTGGCTTAGGGTGAAGGGAGTGGTTAAACAGGTGAAAGTGGCAAACTTCAAAATCGACCAATCAAAGTGTGCCATGTCATTCAGTGTGAAGAGTTTAAACTTTGGTGAAAAGTGTTGGCAATGGTTAAACACTTGAAAGTGGTAAAAAAAAAAATTTATAAATTATATGTTAAATATTGCACACACAAACACATGCCAACAGTCTTGTCCCCCCAACTTTTCCACTTTTGTCGATCGGTGAGGTGGTACCGATTTCACATGTTTGCCGCGCGGGAAAACGGGACGGCGCCGGTGTTGCCGCTCGGCAAACCGGTTTGCCGATGACTTC